>JAHZTW010000006.1:6003670-6061362 GCA_020283515.1 Alliaria petiolata | reverse complement strand
AATAAGAGGATCTGCAGGTTCTTCATCATACTTCAAAACCACAAAGTCTGTGGGAATTATGCAGCCTTCAATCTTTAGGGGAACATCTTCTAAGACACCTTCTGGGAATCTCTTTGATCGATCAGCTAGGATTAGAGAGATTCTGCTTGGCTTGAAATCAGTCATTCCAAGTCTCACAGCAACTAAGTATGGTATAAAGTTGATACTTGAACCTAAATCGCAGAGAGAACGAGGAAACCTTCCTGTTGAGATTGAGCAATCTAGCACAAAGTTTCCTAGATCAGATAACTTCTCTGGAATCCTCCTCTGCATCACAGCATTGACTTGTTCAGAAACCCACTTCTTCTTCTTTTTTCTTGGAAATATGTTCAAGAGAATTGCATTCATATCTCTGGAAAGCAATGCTCCTTCTTCGGGACTCACACCATTTGCAACCATTCTCTTGACATATCTTCTTAATGCAGGTGAAAGTTGGACTGCATCAACTAAGGGTAGCTTAACCATTAGCTTACTCATCATCTCCTTGCATCTAGCTTCCTCTCTCTCCTGTTTAGATCTTCTGGGAGGCAGGGGATAGGGTATCTTAGGTTTATACACCCTTTCCTCTTCGAGTTTTGAAGGTTCAGCGCGATTTGGTGAAGTCTGGGCATGGTGTCGATCGACACCAGCATTGTGTCGATCGACACAGGGGCCTGAGCCCTCGACTTCGCGATGTTATTCGGGTGTCGATCGACACTCTTCTGTGTCGATCGACACTCTTCTGTGTCGATCGATACTCTTCTGTGTCGATCGACACTGGATCTGCAGGGGCGTCTGAAGCTTCTTCTTCGATTTCCTCCAACTCCACATGATCTTCAGCACTTACTTCTTCTCCTCTGGTTCCAGCTTGCTTCTGCTTTTTGTCGTGATGACATTCACATGGCATCTGGGATTTTTATCACTCTTCCCAGGAAGAAATCCTTCTTGCCTCTTCAAAGCTCCAGCAGGTTGAGCTACTTGAACATCCATTTGCCTGACATGAGTAACTAGAGACTCAATTTTTCCATTCAGATCCGTGTACAAGGCGTCAATCTTCCCATTGAAGTCCACTGTCATCTTCTGTTGGCCTTCCAAAAGTTGCTCCAGCATAGACTCTACTTTATTGTCTTGTGCAGGAGGCTTCTGGTAAGAAGAAGAACCATAAGTTCTATTGAAGTTGTTGTTCTGAAAAGGCTTCTGATAAGAAGAACCATAGCCCTGCTGATTGTTGAATCTCTGTCCTTGAAAACCAGCTCCATTTATGTAGTTAACCTCTTCTTCTTCAGGCTCAAAAGTATCAACTTCATTAGCAAAGTGAACTTGCTTCTTCCCTATCAAAATGTCCAGCTTCTTGTTAACCTCAGCTATTTGGCTTCCTCCATTTACTCCAGCGTGTTGTCTTCTTTCGAAATCTGCATTTTTGGTGCTGTTACAAGAGGCCAAATTCTCTATAAGCTCTATCGCACCTTCTGGGAATCTTGTGTTGAAGTTGCCATTGCTCGCAGCGTCTAAGGCCATCTGGTACCTCTAATCGATCCCTCGGTAAAAGATACTGATAAGCTGCGGCTCGCTGAATCCATGATGTGGGCAGTCCCTCTGGTAAGATCTGAACCTCACCCAAGAAGCTTTGAATGCTTCAGTGGGTCCTTGAGAGAATGTAGTGATCTTCATCCTCAGCTCCTCGGATCTCGCATCATCAAAGAAATTGCAAAGGAATGCATTCTTTGTATCTTCCCATGTAGTCAAGGATCCTGGTGGCAGCTGCTTCAGCCAGTATGATGCATCTCCAGCAAGCGAGTAAGGGAAAAGCTTGCAGAAGAGATAATCATATGTAACTCCATTAGCCTTGATGCTTGAGGCTAAGTCCTCGAATCTCTCAACGTGGTCCATAGGGTGCTCATTAGGAAGACCATGGAAGGGATGCTGAGCCACTAAAGTGTAGTAAGCAGGCTTCAGCTCGAAGTCATTCCTCTGAAATGCAGGAGGACGGATCGCAGCTCTATTAGCATAGAACTGGTCTGGGCGGTTGTACTCGCCAAGTGTTCTTCCACGTCCAGCTTCTGCACCGGCGATTTGTATCGCCGGTTCGACTATGACGGCGCCAGCCTCATCAAGTCTATGTCCTTGGGCGTTCCTTCTGTTGCCCTGTAGGTCGACAAAGTCGCCAGCCTCGTTGCGCATTAGGATCAGTGGTTCTGCCATCTCAGTCTGCGTCTGGTGTCGATCGATACAAGCGGTGTCGGTCGACACTAAGGTATGGTGTCGATCGATGCTCTCTGTGTCGATCGACGCTCGAGCAGATGCTCGGTTTGTGCGTTCGAGATGACCGAGCTCCTGGTTCAATGGGACTAGTTCCTCTTCCTTGTTGCTTCTGGTACTGGGCATGCACCTGAAACCAAAGATGAGAAACTAAATCAGTAACAAAAACAAAAATAAAAACCTAGACAAAATCCTAATACTAGAAATCTGTAGGCAACTAATCTCCTTCCCCGGCAACGGCGCCAAAATTTGATATGGGTCAAATTTACCCTAAGCAACTCTCTCAAATTAAGAGATCAGTTGTAGTACTTAGGGATCGAATCCACAGAGAAGGGATAGTCACACAGCAGTTTTCTAAATTCGAATTAAGCTAAGAAAAAAGATGGAATTTAAAACACAGAAAGCAATTAAAAACGGTGTAAGTTCAGGAGACGAAACGCTAGGTTCAGGGAAATTCTCAGGTGATCTAAATTGCAGGTCTAGACAGAATGTTAGGAATTATGAAGAACTGTTCTAGAACTCGAAACACTAATGTAAAATCAACCAACTCTCGCTGCGAAGATTATCTATGTCTAAACCCTAGAATTCCAAATCTCTTTGCAAATCCTATCGATTCAAACAAGCATTAAAGTTCAGGTTCAATTGTTCACAAAACCCTAAACCAAATCTCTTTGCGAATAGGTATTTTGCTCATCTAACATTAGTTCAGGCAATCAATAATACTCTCGCATCTATTAATTAACCTAAGATCAGATTCTAGGTCGCGAAGCTAGAATAAGCATTAAACACAAATCCAGATGAAGAACTCTAATGATTTTATCCTAACAATTTAATTCGACCTAACAATTCATCAATCACCTTTGAAAAACCCTAAACCTAACTAGCAAACTACTCAGACACGGTGAATACAGAAAACATCATGAATAAAATAGTTTGCATAAAAGAAATCAATAGAAACAAAGGAGTTCCAAATTTGCTCTGAAGGAGACAAATTCTTCTCTCTAAAATCTCTCTAAAAATCTCTCTCTAAAAATATTATGTATTGTATTGTGTAGCCTAAACAATGGCTGAAAAACTATATTTATAGGAGAGGATTTTCGTCCAGGGGCAATCTTGTAATTCTTCAGAACTTGGGCAATTTCCTTTTTCTAATGGAAATCGAGTTTCTCGGCCGACCTTGTCTGGTGTCGATCGACACTACTAGCATCGATCGACACCCTGTGCGTAATTCTGCTATCTCGACTTCATCACTTCGCAACTTCTTGCAGAATGCTCCAAAAAGATCCAGAATCTCCAATTATGCTCCAAACGTAGTCCAACCTATAAAGACTCTAATAGGACTCTAAAAATACCAAAAGACTCTATAAAAACACTTATATCATGGTCTAAAAATGGGTAAAAACCATGATATATCAGCTAAGAAAGGAAAACTTAAGCCAAGGTAAATGGGACCCTATCCTTCATAGAGATAATTGGAGCCGTAGCTTACCGTCTAGATCTACTAGAAGAGTTAGAAGCGTTTCATGATGTGTTTCATGTGTATGTATTGTGGAAGGTAGTCTCAGAACCAGAGTTGATCGTAACTCAACCGCCATATGACTTGGGACTAGATTTGTCAGTCAAAGGAAGACCTGTGTCAATTTTAAGTCAGAGAGAAGCTGGTTTACATGGAAAGAAAGCTCGAACAGTTCAAATCAGTTGGGAGAGAGATGGTATTCAAGAAGTATCATGGGAGTCAAAACATCAAATGCGAGCAGATTACCCGGAGCTCTTTATGGACAAGGGTGGATTAGTGAATTCGGGGACGAATTCTTCAGAAGTGGGGGAGAATTGTGAAACCCATTAAAGGCCCGGAAAAAAAAATACTGAAACTATTGTGACCTAAGTGTTTATAAGGGAGATTTGATGTGTTTTTATTCCCTTCTCACGCCGCCAAGTACTCAGATCAGAGAGAGAGACATCGAGCCTTGCTGTTTCAGTCTTGTTGTTAATCCACCGTCGCCGGAAAACCAGAACCACCAGAGGAGAGAGAAAGAGAAGAGAAAAAGGAAGAAGAAGAGGAAGAATCCGTAATCGGAAGTGGATATTGTGAGGCGATTTTCTGTCGAACCAGAAGGATCCAGAAAACCTTCTGCATACGGTTTCGAAGGTCTCACTGTCATCTATCCAGAACTTCTTTCGGTTACTGATTCCGAGGTATATTCAATCCGCAATTCTGTTCGCAAGTTGACGCGAATTCACTGTGTTTTCCAGAACAATTACAGTTTTCCAGAATTTTAGTTCAAGTTTTATTAGCCTTTTTGGATGCAATTTCAGAGCAGATCAGGGCAAGTGAGACAGAATCGTGAGTTGAGGTTGGTAGAGGACGTTTCACGAGAGCCAGAGGAGCAAAGGTCACTGCCGGAAAAGGTAAACCCTAGCTTCCACGGCGTTGGCGTATTGGCCAAGAAACCCTGTATCTGTAAAAAATATGGGCAGACCAGAAACCCTAAATCTGTTTTTAATGGACGTTTCTTTTTCAGCAAGTTTCAGTTTCAACCACTAGTTTCCAGGAACCGATTTTCAGCCAAAGTCAAGTGAGGGTTGTAATTTGTGGAAATATAATTAACATTCCTTCCATTATTTTACATGAGTCATTGCGCATAGGCTTAGATCTGATTGCTAGAATAGTTTTGTGTGATGATATGCTTAGGAGAATGATATGATATGATATGTTATGATGATTGCTATGATGTTATGCGACACAATATGATTATGATTGGCTGACGAGCCCGGGATGGGAGTGTCTGTGCCAAGGCCAGCCTCCAAAGCATGGGGTCCTAAGGCTATCGCTAGGTATAGCGCCGTCTACGGGATGTATGGACCTAAAGTTTATGTGGATGTCTTGTTTTATGTGCAAGAGGAATGATATGTGTTATAGCATGATAAGCAATTAGGCTATATGTTTGTTAGTGTCTAGGTTTATGTGTTTTGATGAGTGTCAAATATTCGAAGAAATGGTAATTATGTTTCAGTGGGCAGAGATGATCTTCCCTCATTGAGTAATGCATTACTCACCCCCCCCCCCTTTTTCCCTTTTCTTCAGGTCAGGGTGGAGATCTTGTGTAGCTGCTCAAGCTTGTCTTTCTTCTTCGTGTTATTTCGGGAACCGGGTTTTATTTTATTTCATGCAAAAGACAGTATTTTTCTAAGTATTATTTCGTGGGTTTTTTTATGAGATTTTAGTATGAGGATTTTTATGACTTGGTTGATGTTTTACGATGATTTTTTTTTTATAAGAATGGTTTTCGAAAATGATGGTTTAAGAGCATGTTTGAGAAAGAAAGTTGAATGTGGTTACGATATGAAGGATAGGGGCGCTACAATTTTGGTATCAGAGCCCAGGTTAAAGCTAAACCGGTCCTGACCCGGGAAGCTGAGTTTTTCATCAAATTGCACTTACCTTTTCCGGTCACTTACCCTAAGAGAACTCCAGAGTTAAGCGTGCTTATGCTGGAGTAGGACTAGGATGGGTGACCTTCCGGGAAGTTCTCTGCGGAACCGTGTGAGTGAGGCCAAAACACGGGAAAAGATCACGTGGTGATTGCAGGGACAAGTAAATCAGTGGTCGGGCCACCGAGAAAAATAACGCACCGACCGTCGGACAGGGGTGGGGTCCACGAGCCCGACGAAGGGATGGGTGACTCGCCGGTAGGGGCGACTCGCCGGTAGGGGCGGTCGGGGTGTTACAGGTGGTATCAGAGCCAAGGAAAGTCAAACTGGTTCTGTCCCAGAAGACTGTCTTGGGGTTTGGGGTTAGGGTTCACACTAGCGGCTTTTTATATCCAGGAAGCTAGAACCAGTGAACCCGTGGTTTTTCAAGAGGGGTGTTTTACCGCTCATGCTGTGTTGTCATAGTTGTTGTACGTATGAATTTAATTGTTTATAGAGAATACGAATTAATCATTTAAAAATGATTTTAAAACACTTTTAAATCCTTATAAAAACTTTTAAATGGAGTTTTTATATCCCCAGGAAACTCGAAACAGTGAACCCGTGAACTTTCAAGAGGGGTGTTTAACCACCCAGGCTGTGTTGTCTTAGTTTTTGTACATATGAATTTAATTGTTTATAGAGAATATGAATTAGTCATTTAAAAATGATTTTAAAACACTTTTAAATCCTTATAAAAACTTTTAAAATGATTTTTAAATGGAGTTTTTATATCCCAGGAAACTCGAAACAGTGAACCCGTGAACTTTCAAGAGGGGTGTTTAACCACCCAGGCTGTGTTGTCTTAGTTGTTGTACATATGAATTTAATTGTTTATAGAGAATACGAATTAGTCATTGAAAAATGATTTTAAAACACTTTTAAATACTTATAAAAACTTTTAAAATGATTTTTAAATGAAGTTTTTATATCCCTAGGAAACTCGAAACAGTGAACCCGTGAACTTTCAAGAGGGGTGTTTAACCACTCAGGCTGTGTTGTCTTAGTTGTTGTACATATGAATTTAATTGTTTATAGAGAACACGAATTAGTCATTGAAAAATGATTTTAAAACACTTTTAAATCCTTATAAAAACTTTTAAAATGATTTTTAAATGGAGTTTTTATATCCCCAAGAAACTCGAAACAGTGAACCCGTGAACTTTCAAGAGGGGTGTTTAACAACCCAGAATGTGTTTTCATAGTTGTTGTACATATGAATTTAATTGTTTACAGAGAATACGAATTAGTCATTTAAAAATGATTTTAAAATACTTTTAAATCCTTATAAAATCTTTAAAAATAATTTTAAAAATGGGTTTTTATATACCCAGGAAGCTCGAACCAGTGAATGACTAATACAGAATCACTATAAACATATAAATTCTTATATTGAACAATTAGATGTAGTTTAGTGGTTATAAGTCTCTACAATTCTCTGGAATCATTAGTATAACTATCATTTAGTTTTTATAAAGGTTTAAAACCCTCTTTTAAAATCTTTATAAATAAATAATACATCATTTTGATAAAATTCAACAATCTTTATAAGTCCCTTAGACCTAGCTTCCTCTAGCTGCTTCTTAAGGTCGGATATTTCCAGTCCCTAGCATGTTGCTTCGTCAAGATAGTACGGAACCTAAGCTGGAAAATGACAATGAAAAGAAAGAAAAATTAAAAAAAAGCAAGATCTCCATAATGATTAGAAAAAACATACCAGATTCTTATAATACTCAAATGTAATCACATTTCTAATCTTTTAGAGAGTTTTGTGTCGATATGACAAAATAAAACTAAAGCAATATTAAAATATCTCATGGTCTCTCAATGAGTCAGTAGTACATAGTAAATTCAACAGAAAAAAAAAGATTCTTGTTTCAATTTTCATCCTCCACCAACATATTGATACAGCATATCGATGAAGTCAAGTCACAATTTTGATCTCCAAGACTAGAGAAGCCTCCATCAAAGATAGAGAGAACAGATAATGTGATATTGTTCAGAAGTTCTATTGATGCAACAGTGAATCTCTGATCCAAATGCTTCTCATTGCTCGATAATCCTACATAGGTGTAATCCAACAATCGTGTTCTTAAGCTAATTAGGCTAAAAGGTGATCCAATAAATGTAGGCAAAGACAAAGAAACGGATGCAAAGATACATTACTCGTCATAATTATAGACTTATAGTAGTAGACAGAGTACCATTTTTATAATACCATGCTTGTTGACGGTAGCTTTCGAGTTTTGTTCACACAGGACTAGCAACCTCCTTTCTTGGTTTTAGATTTTGATATGAGCTTTTATTTGCTGCATATTCTCTTTGTTCAGACCTGTCTCTAACATGAAAGCCCTTCCAGGTTGATTCTTGTGGCTTTCACTACTACTAAAATCAAAACTCTTAACTCCCATTAAGTGAATTCCTCCAATCACTTCATCTAATGTAAGAGATGTTTAACCACATTCAAGGATAACTCGCAGCGGATGAAACTGCTTAGCAAGTGACATAAGAAATAATATAGCCTCGTACTTCTACATTGGCTACATCAGCAACAATCTGATACAAGATAAAAGAAGTAACCTCAATCTTATTTAATAGAAATTCAACAACAAGTTGTGCAGAGATTGATTCAAGAGTGTCTCGCTCACTCTTTCACACAACAACCATATTACCAAATCGATAAAACTTTCTATAGCAGATACGCATCAGAACGTGAAATGCAAGTACCTTGTTCTACTTCTCCTCCAATCTCACAGTTGCACATAGGTTTGCGCTACATCAACATGTCCTGAATCTATGGTTTTAATCCATTGAAGAATAAAAGAAACAGTATAGCCTCCTACTTCTACATTGGTTACATAAGCAACAATCTGATACAATATCAAAGAAGTAACCTCAAATCTTATTCAAAAGCAATTCACCAAACAAGCTGTGCAGAGATTGATTCAAGAGTGTCTCGCCCATTCTAGACTATTCGATAAACAATCCTCAGGAGTTCAAATTTCACTATCGTTCCCGAGATTCGCAGGTTCAGAACATTTACCGTAGGGTTTCTTGTTCGCCGATCTTGATCCTTCCCGTTGCTGCGCTGCTTGTAGCGACAACAGCTTCAGTGTATCGCTTCCAATTTCGCCTCCATGGAATTGAGTCGCGATTCAACTCGTACGAGAAGCGAATGAAAGTCGTCTGCGATTCTTTCACTCTGATGGATAATCGTAATTTTTTTCTGTGAATCTCGCCAAGAAATCTTCCATTTTCTTCAAATCGATGTTCTCTTCTACGGAGGATGAGTTTGGAAGAGCCGGAGCGGGTCGAGAAAACTCCCATAAGAGGGCTAATCCGGGGAATCGAACATAGGAAGTGAATCGCCATCGAGGTTTGAGAATCGGCGAGAAGGAGAATCTATGAGCGGTGGTGAAGAGGAACCATTCGGATTCAACGAGGTGGTCAGAAGGTAAGGAGGCGGCGGGAAGACGGAGCCATGAGTCGGAGAGAGGATCGAAGGCGAATGACTGGTTGTGTAAGGAGGAGGTGTTGTGGATTCCGAAGAGGAAGAGCCATGGGGAAGAGGAGAAAGAAGGGGAAGGAGGAAAAGAGATGATGATTGAGTGCTCAGACTAAAGGTATTAAAGACAATTTACATCATTAAATGATGGTATATATGGTTAAATGAAAAGTGGTGGTATTATTGAAAATGACATTGTCAAAAGTGGTAGTTTGGACAAATTCTCAAAAATTATTCCAAAATCTATTTTGTATAAGATTTTTGTACATTGTTTTATAGAAAACAAAATAAAACTATATATCAACTAAATTTTATTTTGATTTATTTTAGATAAATAAAATTTTATTCAATTGAAGTATTTATTGGAATATTCCAAGATTTGTTTTTGTATTAACCAAAAAATTAGACTTTTGAACATATCATTTTATCTAATAAAATTTTCCAAAAACAATTTTGTTATTATTATTATTATTTTTTCATAGCACATCCCCCACGGTATCTAGCCAAGAAATTCAAGGTATACGGGCATGCAAAAAAAGAGGTGGTCCCTTTCTCCGCAGAGACAACACTGCTAGTACCCAGTGGCGCATCCTCATACATGTCGAGAAACGATCTTTCAATGCCTGCCATGTGATAAAGGAGAACTGCGGAACTCCTTGAGCAAACCACACGACTTTACTCCAAAGTTCTTGTTACGAGAATCTCATATCTGGTCCCATGTTTTCGCGGATGAAAAGGATGCTTTGTACTCATCTTCCACATGTCGCCATAAGACACAATCCTCTCCTGCGTCTCGGGAGGGCATGGATGAGTTACATATAAGAGTTATAAGTGGTTGAAGATGGGTCTTTCTACAACTGCGAATTTGCCAAGCAGACAATGTGGTTATGTCAGAGACTCGCATTTTTCTGGACTCCCAATTTTTACGTGCCAATGTCACCGGTGTAGTTAATCAAACGCCCCACTGGTAGCCATGCATCATACCAGAAAAATGTTGGGAAGCTGTTACAGACCTCCATTTTAATAAAATCACAAGCTTGGCCACAAAGCTGAAGGAGCTTCCTCCATATCCATGATCCCATATTAGTGTCTTTAGCATCCCAGAATGAACCACCTTTCATCAGATGACTTTTCACCCATACAACCCAGAGTGAGCCTGATAAAGTGAAAAACTTTCAGATGAGATTCAGCGCAAAGACCACCCCCTTCTGGTTTCAGAATGCAAAAATCCTCCCAAGAAACCTTAGCACCATATTTCGGGTCCAGAGAGCCATTCCATAAGAAAGTCCCGCACATTGCTTCAATCTCATCAAAGCTCTTTTACGGTAACCTGAAGACAGAACACCTAAAATTTGTTATGCTGGAGATTACCGAATTAATCAGCTGTAGCCGACCCACATATGAGAGATGACTGCTTGTCCAGTTGCGAAACTTGCTTCGGATTTTGTCAACCAACGGCTGATTGTCGTTTGTTGTCATTGCTTTGGTCGTAAGAGGCAGCCCTAGATACCAGATAGGTAACGTGCTTAAGGAAAACCCTTTCTCTCGAGCCGCAGCTTCTAGCCCTTGTTTCCCTCTGCATGCTTTAAAAACTATAGATTTTCCTACATTGATGCTTAGGCAATAAATTGTTGCAAAGTGTTTTAGTACCTCCATCGTACCATGAAGTGAAGCTGCAGTACCGTCTGTAAACACCAGGAAATTATCGGCAAAGCTCAAGTGAGTAATGCCATTGGTTTTGCATAGGGGATGAAAACCAATCTGCCATGCAGCTGCAACCCAATTCAACAATCTAGATAGCACATTATTTACAATCACATAAAGGTAGGGAGACAACAAGTAACATTGCCTTATACCTCTACAAATCTGGAAAAAAATCGGTAAGCTTTCCATTTACAGAAACTGAGAACGCAGCCGTGGATATGCATTGGTAAATCAAATGAATGAACGGATCCAGGTAACCCATTGCCCTGAGCGTGTTTACATTGAAGGACCATTGAAAAATATCAAAAGCCTTTGCCACATCAAATTTTATTGTACTTCTCGAGGAAATCTGCGTCTTGTGGTAGTTTTTCACTAACTCGGTAGCTAGGAGGACATTTTCAAGAAGAAGCCTACTCTTGCCAAATGCACATTGGTTCATCTCAATAGCGTCTGTCAAAGTTTCCTTTAACCGATTGGCAATGATCTTTTAGATTGCTTTATAGAGAAGGTTGAAGCAGGCGATAGGCCTATACTCACTCATACTTTCAGCCTTTGTGTGCTCTGGAACCAGCGATATGATAGTTGCATTGATGCTTTTTGGCAGTAATCACATTTTTCTCCCACTATCGTCCAAGCAGCTTTAAAAAACTTTACCGTATAACCATCAGGCACTGAGAATTTATCTTGTGGCATAGAGAAGAGAGCACGCCGAATGTTCTCAAGAGTAACTGGCTGCAGCAATTTATGAGCTGCCTCTTGAGGGCAACGTTAATAAATAACATCAGCTAAGAAATCATGAATGTTTGAAAGTGAGTTAATACTTCAGCCATAATCATTTATATATCTGTAAGAATGGTGCATGCACTTATTTTGATACGTCTGATGGCATTCTTGAGTCTCGTCCTTGTGCCACTTTATGGAAAAACCATTTGTTTTTGTCCCTTGCTCCTAACCACTGCAGTATGGATTTCTGTACGAAGAAATGTTCTTCGATCAAAGCCAAATGAGACCCCCGTTCAAGGGCTTTCAAGGCTGCAACAAAGTTCTCATATGGGGGGGAGGGGGTTTGCAGAGCGTAATTCTGCTTTGCACACAGGACAACAAGCGCTATTTTTGTTCGGTGTGGTATGTCTTCGTACGCTGTCTTATTTAGCTCCCTCAAACCTTTCTTAAGTAACTTCAGTTTTTGGTTCAACCAAAATAGGGCTGAACGCGAGTGGTGCAACAGCTCAGTTTCTCCCCAGAACTGTTCCACGAGAGGAAGAAACTGCAGCAGCTGCGTGAGGAAGTTAACTTTACCACACACTTCGAACATAGCAATTGAATGTGAGAACATCATCATCCAGGAGCTACTTATTAGCACCCTATCCAACTTCTTACCAATGGGGTTTTCATCTTGGTTATTAGTCCATGTGAACAACGGTCCCACAAAAGGAATATCCGTTACTCCAGAGAATTGTACCAGTTCTTGGAATTCTCTGCTTCCACTATAATTGACTAAGTAGTCTTGAGCCATTGAATGCTCGTTGATGGATAGTGTGACATTAAAGTCACCAATAATGAGTCAAAGCAGATTTCCTTGCATGTGACATGACTGAATAAGACTCAGATCCCTCCATAGTGTCATTCTCTCCATTTGAAAGTTGGACGCGTACATAAATGAGCATAGAAACTGATCCCCTGTTGATTTGACTTGAATCCAGCAAGTGATAAGTTGCGAGCTCTTGAAAACTGGGGTAACATTGACATCATCTGACCAATAGACCTATATCTAGCCTAGCCGGACACTCATAGTTCGTAACACAATTCCAACCCAGAAAAACAGAGTTGAAAATCTTCATAAAGCTTTTCTCTTGCACTCGGGTTTCAAAGAGACAACCCACATATAGTGTTGCAGCATTCAACGTATGCTTGCGCGGCTTATTCAACCCGCGCATGTTCCAAGAAAAAACTGACGACATTATAGCTTCCGAGAGGAAGCTTTCTTCGAGATCACCAACTGAGCTTTCTGATTTTTTGAGCTAACAAATTCTTTTTTGGAGTTTTTCCTTTCCGCTTGCCAGTGGCATTTGTAGTGTGCCAGCTCTCCCCTACCGCTGACGATTGTTCCTCCTCTCACTCCCCCTCTCTTTCCTCCGAGTGAGAATCAACAATCTCTCCTTTTTTTCTTATTAAATAAATAGGTAAATACTCGTATGTGTTGTCAAAGTAAGCATTTAATCTTATCCTCGTGAATAAACTATGTTGTCTTAATTTGTTTTTTGTCATTTAAGTCGGTCATATTAGGGTGCACAAACAAAAAACGTTTACTGTGATATTTAGTAAAACAATTCTAGAAATTTGTTCCTTTAATTTACAGATTAAATTTTTTAGTTTCAAAACCTATTTAATCAAATAGTTTCACTAATCAAAAATATATTCTAAAAAGCTATTTTGTATAAGATTTCTATAGATTGGGTTATAGAAAACAAAATAAAATTATATACCAACCAAATTTTATTTTGATTTTGTTTTAGATAAATAATTTTTTCGTAGAATAAAGTGTTTATTGGAATATTCCAAGATTTTTCTTTGTATTAACAGAAAAGTTATACTTTTGAATATATCATTTTTCTCAATAAAATTTTCAAAAAATATTTTTTGTTATTATTATTATTATTATTATTATTATTATTATTATTATTATTATTATTATTATTATTATTATTATTATTATTATTAATACTCGTATTTGAATTAGGAAATTTGGTTTGAGTTACCCGTAATTTATTCATAATATGTAGTTAACATAGTTAAAATTTTAAAATACACTTCATCAGAGCATTTGCTGGTTTTGTTTTTTTACAAGTTACGCCAAGCTAGCCACTTATTAGAATTTTTATATGGGATTTTTATTTTATTTTGTTTCTATCAGCAAAATACATATTATTGATTTAAAATGCAATAACATTAATGGTTATTGGACATTTATGGTGAAAATGGTTATTTTTATATTTATTTTATTTTTCTTATTAAAGAAACAGGTAAATACTCGTATGTGTTGTCACAATAAGCATGCAATCTTACGCTCGTGAGTTGTGACTAAACTATGATGTCTTAACTCCGCTAGATTACCGGCTTTAAGTTCTATCACTAGAAGATTTCTATCGTTATCGGCTTGGACTTGAGCTTGACTGTCACAATGAGCTAGAGTTTGCTACTCTAAATTCTTGTTGGTGCGGCAGCCACTTAGACGACAGAAGTATCTTGGGATTTAGTATCGTTGTGTAAGCTCATGTGTCGATAAATGTGATAGCATGAACTAGATCTTCCTTACGTGAGGGATCAAAGATTGTCACCGGCAAATGCAATGTTTGTATCTCATCTTGTCGTGGCATCTGAGTGATTTTGAAACAGCAGTCTTTATCTACTTCTTCATAAGATGATTCAGATGAATCGTCAGAATCTGAGTAGCCACAGATAGCGTCTTTGTCATCACTATCATATGAAAGTACTAACTCGTGATCATGATTGTCAAGATCGATGTCTGGAGCAATTGTGGATATCGATTGGATGAGGTATTGCTTCTTCCTTTTAGATTGGTTTGGACAGTTCTTTGCGAAGTGTCCTTCCTTTCGGCATAGAAAGCATCTTGTTTTTTTCCGGAAACTTTACTTCTTTCTGAAAAATCGCTTGTGCCTGAATTTGTTAAAGCGTTTTTGGAATGGTTTTCTGAATCTTCCAGGCTTGCCTTGTGAATCGCATGAGCAAGACTTCTTCGATTTTGGACATTTGATAGATAGATCTGGTCTAGCACATATCATGGATAGTTGTTTTGATTTATCTATGAATTCCATCCAAAACTCCTTTTGTTTGTTGAGCTTATCAAGAGTTCTGAAGACGTATTACTGAATTTGGCCAATAGAGATTTCTTCAATTGTTTGGCTTTGGTCTCTCATATATAACTTAGTCTGTTGGCCAAGATAATCATCAATGGAGGAGAGATATACTTGCTTTAGGCTCGGATTGTTGAGACCGTTGAGTGCATAATACCTTCGAGTTTGTCGCTCAAAATGTTTTGCCAAATCTCTTTTCTTTAAGGAGCAACATTTTGCCGTGAAGAATTCTTCTTGCAGCTGCTCCTTCAGATGATTAGGGGGTACCGATGAATTCTCTGCTGTTGTCTATATTCACCAAGTGAATTCCACCATTCTTTAAGTGCTCCAAATAATTGTGCCGTAAATTGTTGTATTACAAGCCCGAGTGGAGATGTGATGGCTTATGAAGTCATCCATGCATGAAATTCGTAAACTCGATCATTCCAATTTTCAAAGGAAACATCATCGAATGTGAACGTAATGATTTTTGAAGTGGACTGCTTCGTTGGTACATGCCGATGCTTAGGGGCTGTGTAGCGCATCTCTTCGTCGCTTGAATATACGTCATTTATATTTGGTTTATCTTTTGTGACGGTCGAAGGTTCGCGTATTCTCAATTGCTTTGGTAGAGACTCATCGTCTGAATTGGTCTCATAGCTATGGAGCTTGTATCCGAAAAATGATTAATCATTGTTATCGGCTGTGAGGTAGACATTTGAGGTGTTGGGGTTGGTAGCCCCGGTGCCGCTGCACCAGTATTGTTGTCGAGGGTATCCAACAAACTGGATATTGAAAATTCGATGATCCCGATATCTGGTCCCCATTTTTCTTTATCTTCAACAGATTCGTGGCTAGAGGAAGAGTCGAGAGTTGGTATTTTTTCTCAAAAAAAAAAAAAATTGAAAAATAAACTCTACTAAATAAGAAAATATTTTACATGCCTATGCTTTGACAAAAAAACATCATAGAGAAAAAAACTATCAAGTTTCAGTTCTAATGGGAAGACTGAAATATATAATAATTTAGATGCAAATCACTTCAAAATGATTTTTAGATGCGCATCAGAAATCATGAAAGACATTGACGAACATGATTAGCCTTAAAGATACAATCTATAATATAAAAGATGGCCAACTCTCTCCATATGAATGCCACATCATCATTTTTGATTGATATGGAGATGACATGTGTCATTTTTTCTAATTTAATGCTCTAAATTTTGTAAAGCAATATTAATAGATAAATTTAAAGTATTATTTTTTAAACTACTAAGAGAACATGAAGAGTTTTTTTATTAGTCTTTTGGATAACAAATTTGTGTAAATATTAAATAATAATATAGGTTCTAATTATTCAAAAACAATAGTTAATATTTAATTTATTTTCATTTCTTAATGTTGTTCAAACATGTTCTATTTATTCACAACAACTTAGGAGCCACCAAATTTCTTAAAGATCAAAGTTTTAGAAGCATCAAGATTCACAAAGGAGTTAATTCACCACAGCCAAGACCTCTTCCGATACTATGTTTAAGTTTATGATGGAGCTCTTACAATATTCAAGCTCTTGGACTTAGTAAATCCGAGGAAAAAGAGAATTGCCTTCCAGTTTATTGGTAAAATACATGTGGTCCATTTGGTTATCTTCCGCAGTTCATTTTGCTTCTTTGGTAAATTTAGTGTATAATTTTCTGACAAAAAAACTCTTTAGAATTTTAAGATATACCTGATTGAACTTAAAGGAAGAAATATGATAAACTCAAAGCCGATCGAGATATGGCTAATAATGTCGACCCTGAGATCAAATGAAAGAAAGCATTTTGTTCAACAATTTACATGTGGTATCACACTATTTCTTAAACAGTTTAACGAAAAAAATGAAACTGAGCTATCTTTTTTATTTTGAAATCCTAAAATTTTCTTACGTCTAACTTAAGAAAAAGTAAAAAAAAAAGCAATAAGATCAGAGATAACAATCAAGAGGTTATACAACATATAAGAATCAAAATAATAACTAATTCTTTAGTTTTAATAAATCAAATGTTTTTTTAAAAAAAATTAGAAATTGAAAAAAAACACCAACATATAGAAGTGTCAAGTTTACTACTATGTGGATCAAAGTTATGGTTTGAATATTTTTGTTGTGATTTTAATTATGTTGTTCATTTTATACACTTAACTTGGTTTAACCACATTTTTATAATAAAATCAAATATAGGAAATAAAACTTGCGCGTATGCGCGGGTATTCTCCTAGTAATTGTAAAAAGACTAGGATAGAAATTTTGACATCAAATTTTGACATCAAAGGTTGGAAATTTAAAGACGGATGAATGGAAAATCTTAGTTGAGTTCTGAATGTTTTGGGCATGCTGTAAAACTTGAAATTTCGAAAAATAACCTCAAGAACCTTTTATTTTCTCTTAGTAAAAGCCGATAAAGAATTGGAAAACTTATTGAATGCTGATTGTATATTTCTGCTTCTTCATTGTATCAACACTTTACGTGAGCCATACTTTAACACATAATCAGAACTAATAATCTATTTCCTTGTCCCCGATGCATTCATCAGCAATTTGCAAGTATTTGGGGAAAAAGATACGTTCTATTTTTTTTTCATACAAAAAAAAAGATACATCTGAAAGTTTACATTCTATTTTTTTATATGTAACATGGAAATCCTCACAATTTAATAATTAAAGGCTAAAATATAAGAAACAAATCAGTGGATTATATTAGAATGATAAATCTGAAAGTTTCACTTTGAGCTAGGTTCTAAGCAGAAGCTTTTGCATTTCAAGACAAAAGCAAGAAGGATGAGGATCACTAGAAGGCCACCAAAAGAGCCACAGAGCCTGTGAATCCAGTAGGGATCAAACCTGGTCAAGCTCTGGTCACAATACAGAGACAAAGCAATGGCCAGGATCAGCAATAGCAGAAGCACGGATAGCGTAAACACAAAGCTGAAGGCTTCGTCTTCAGGTTCTGGATCGTCTTCTGATGAACTGTCTATGTAGAGCGGTGAGAGCACGGCTAGTACCGACAAGCTGATGGCTAGAACCTTCCTCGATACTGTAAATCTTGATCCTGTTTCCATCAAGAAATTGAGAGAAAATCGAACCGTCCTTGCCTTTATGAATCTTGTTGTTGTTTCTTGTTGATGGCTTACAATTCTCACTCTGTTGTTCTTGGGAAAGATCTCTAATCTAAGCAAGTTTGCAAGATAGCACAATGACTATTCTTTGTGTGAATATACCAGTTTGGTTCAACTCTTCAAGGTTCAAACACCAAACATGTGTCTTGTGAAGTTGTAATTGAAGTATCAGCATCCGACTGGTTTAGTGAGAATCTTTATGTTTCAGATGAGCAACACAACATTAACAACTATTCTTTGGGATCAGATGCTTCTTCTCTTTATGTTCCTTTTTAACTTTTTTTTTTTTATTTCTATCGAGTCTAGAAGATTAATAAAGATATTGTAACTCCTCTTTTTATACTCACTACTTTTTCATTTTCAGCCTATGATTGATGTTTGGTCTTTGTTCATCAGTTGGTTTCGGTAAGATTTCAGCCACCCCAACACTAAAATTCATTAATCAATTATGAGTTAGTCATTCTCATTTCCGATAATCCAAAAATTCGTTTTGCTATGTTTCCAGTATTTAGTTAGACTGCATTGCCATCGTTTTGGTCACTTTTTTCTCTTTAACTTTTTCATGTTTTGCACATTTGCTCTTATCATCATCATATTTTGTCCTTCTGGTCCATCTTCTCATTATGATATGCCCCTTTTGCATTTTTCTAACTCTTTCAAGTTTAATATACGTGGTATACATATAAAAACACGTAATAATACACATAAAACAAACAAAAACAAACATGTAATAACTAAATATGTATTAAAATTAGATATTTAATTGATCATGTCATTTAGATATTCAATTGATCATGTCATTTAGCCTAATAATTTGTGTTAATGTCGTCGCTATGTCACCACTGATACTTTTTTCCGCAAATAGAATACTACTGACTAGCCAACTACATACACGGTAGACCACTGATCAAGCCGAGGCCAATGACCAACCCAAACGACTATATACAGACTAGAATCTAGACTACTCATATATATATACATACAATGCATATGAAGTAATGAAACTAATAGAATTGAGCTGCCATTTGTCTCTGCTTAGACATGTATACATGGTAATTCCAGACTTTTTGAGCTTTTTTTAGGGGAATCTCAAAACTACAACATTTGAGGCACAATTTTTTGAAAATACAACCAATTGCTTGCCATTTTCAATTATACCATTCATTAAATAGTAAAATGACCAATTTGTCTTTAACTCAAAGCAAAAATTACAAAACCAGAAAACATTCATCGAGAGAAAGAAAACCTCAACTCGCGAAACAAGAGAATCTCTATAGTCGAGATTTATTATCGCGATTTGATCAAAATCTGAAAAGAATCCTCGGAATTTGTTGTTGATTTATGTTCAAATTTCTTTTTCAACTTCTAATTTATGTTTGGCCTCATCTCCGACCAAATCGTCGTTCATCATCGAGCAAGTCTTCGATTAAGTCTCAGATTATCCTCTTATCGATGTTCAAATCGATTTCGATAGATCGTTTGAGCCGTTCTTCTCCGATCAGATATTGTTACCGTCGGGTTCGTCCATGATCCCCACATTTAAGCTTCCTCTGTAATTCGAATTGATGTTGCCTCTGTAATTCGAATCTAGATCATGTTTTCAAATTTGATTGAAGAACAATGGCTAATTGGAATGTTGCTTGATGTTGATAGTTAGGCTTGCAATATTAATGAATTCAAATTATGAAAAGCACATGGTATATTTGGTCTGATGGATAGTTGAATCCTAATATTTGGTGTTGCGTTTGAACTGATTAGAGAATCGTTGTTCATGTTTCCTAAATGAATGACCTTTAGGGAAAAAAAATGAGTATGTTGACCTAGGGGCTGATTGCATTAGATTAGAATATAAATGTTTATCTTGTGTAGACTAAGAAATGGCTGTTGCAAATATTTTGCTCATAAAGTCAAGTTTCAATATTTCTTTGGTGATTGCATTCACAAACACTATTTGAGCTATGCTGAAGTTTAATATTTTGCTCATAAATTTTTAAGAATGATTCTTGAAATTTAGGAAAGTCATCCTAAATTATATGTTAACTACTTGGTCAAATAAAAATTTCAGAAACGTCATATACAATTAGAAAGCTTTCATATAACGAACGTATAATGCAAATTTTTGTGTTTATTTATAGAACAACTCAAATTTAAAAAGTCGTCATATGCATTTAGGAAGGTCTTCATAAAATATATAAAGACCTTCCTAACGTATAAAGACCTCCCTAATACATTTAGAAAGGTCTTCATAAAATGTATAAAGGTCTTCATAAAATGTATAAAGGTCTTCATAAATCATCTTAACAACAATTAGTAACAATGGGCGTAGATTATCTACTAGATATATGTTATATGATCGAGTTATAAGACCAGCTAAGGTTGTTGTTACTCAAGGAGGGGAGAACGAAGAAGACAAGAACGAGGTTGATGTTTAAAAAGCAGTGAGCTTGGTTTTCATAAATCTTACTATTTTTCTCTGTTTCAAGTAACTTAATTAATATCTTCTTGAGGCTTTGGGCCTTTGAGTGATAGTTTTCTCTTGTCGTTTGGTTATAGGAACAAGATCCCACATAACTTTCTAAACGAACTTGCTCTACTTTTATATATGTTTCTTTTATCTTGTTTATGATGCCCTCCTACACATTTAGGAAGGCCTTGATGAATTTTTAAGAATGATTATTACAAATTTAACAAAGTTTTCTTAAATTATATGTTAACTACTTGGTCAAATAAAAATTTCAGAAACGTCATATACAATTAGAAAGCTTTCATATAGCGAAAGTACAATGCAATTTTTTGTGCTTATTTATACAACAACTCAAATTTAAGAAGTCATCATATACATTTAAGAAGGTCTTCATAAAACGTATAAAGACCTTCCTAACGTATAAAGACCTTCCTAAAACATTTAGGAAGGTCTTCTTAACAACAATTAGTAACGATGTGTGTAGATTATCTACTGGATACACGTTATATGATCGAGTTATAAGGCCAGCTAAGGTTGTTGTTACTCAAGGAGGGGGAGAACGAAGAAGACAAGGAGGTTGATGTTTTAAAAGAAGTCAACTTGGTTTTCATAAATCTTGCTATTGTTCTCTGTTTCAAGTAACTTAATTAACCTCATCTTGAGGCTTTGAGTCTTTGAGTCATAGTTTTCTCTTGTCGTTTGGTTATTCATTTAAGAAACAAGATCCCACATAACTTGCTAAACGGACTTGCTGGGGAAGTTCTGCTTTTGTTTATGTTTCTTTTATCTTGTTTAGGAAGCCCTCCTACACATTTATGAAGGCCTTCTTGAAACCGACACAAACGTGTTCAAGACTTTCACAAACAAGTCCTAAGTCCGAAATGAACTTGTGGTCTTCAAGTATTTCTTCTACGGTAGCAGTAACGTTGAATGTGGAGAACTGGTTGATCACAGCTGATCGTTTTGGTTCATCTTCGATTTTGTACAACAAAGGAGGAAGTGTAATCATAGAAGGGAATAAATACTCTATATTTTTTACCTGCAAAAATGCATTAAAAAATCTGTTAAAAATGGTTATTGACGAAGCTAAATAAGTAAGATGACAAGTAATTCACAAACACACACCATTTTTAAAACTATGACGATCTGATGTTAAACTGTTTACATGGTTTGATTTTCTTAACATTCAGAAAGACCTTCCTAAAGGATCAGGAATCCTTCCTGAATATTTTTAGAAAGCTTCCTAAATCGGCAAAATTATTTTTTATCAGCAAATAAAACTGTTTTTGATTTCTCTACTACCATACCGAGCTTTGATGTGAATCCTAGTGGTAGGGAACATGGCCCTTCTTATATTCAGAAAAAAAATATCTTTAAAGCATGTTCAGATTATTCGATTTAAGACATTTCCATCTCGAACACTGGAAAACAAATGAAGTAGAAGCTATCCCCAATTTCAAAACACATTAATAAACTTATCCTAAATCAATCTCAAATCGAAAATCTCAATATCAAAGAATCTCGATTTCTAAATTCGAAACCAGACAAAGAAACCATCGCTGTTCCACCGTAGGTACTTCGTCACCGCAGTTCTTCGTCGCAAGGTCTGTTGCAGTTATTCGGCGAGAGTATTTTTGCATACAGAGCCGTGAGTAATGTTTTCCAAAAATGCATGATTATTAGTAATAGGGCTATTTTTGTCAACTAGTTTAATGAAAAATGTTATGTTTGGAACATTTTAATGCATGTATGTGGTATTTTTGGCCCAAAAAATGTATTTGATGGTAAATATGAGAACTACCCTTAAATAAATTGTATGTTGTTATTTTATATTTTTATTTTTTATAAATCATAAAATAAATTTATTTATCTATTAAGTTCCATTATGCATATGTTTAAATTATAAATTAATATTATTTTTTTATTGATATTTGTTAAAGTTAATATAATACTATTAAAATTAATGTTGTTTTCATTAATACAATAATATTGAATATTAAAAAAACCTAAGATTTGAAAAATTTAAAATTTTATTTTGACATTTTTTAAAAATCATATATAAGAAAAAATTTAACATAAAGATTCTCAAATGAAACTACATTAAAAAAATTAATTTGCATTAGAATAATAATATTATATTGATAAGATATTTAATGAGTATATCACCAATACATTAAAAATATTATTATTATTATAATGTTGAGATGATCAATGCCCATATTCAAAAATGTGGTCGTTGAGGGCGCTAATGCGCTGGTAATACACTAGGCGGCAAAGATCAGTGATAATTTTGGTGAAATCGGAGTAGAACGCGGAATTCTATAAACAAAATCAGTCTTTCTTGATTTTAGATTCTAAATAAGATGTTAGGTCTCATATCTACTATTAATAGAGAAATGAAAAAGGTTATGAGCAATTGAAAACGTGTGAAGAAGATGATAATAAAATTACCTTCTTATCCTTCATTAAAGAAAAAACCAAAAAAATATCAAAATTTTGGAGGAAATCATAGAACTTGTGAGCCTTAACCCAATAAAGATGCTTTGCCACTACACTAACACATCTTTTACAGTTTTATACTATGATATTTTGTATATAAATAATAAAACTAGATAAAACCCCTAGAACAAACTCATGGTTAATCTTCGTATAATTTCGGATTAATTGATTCGGCGCTAGGTGCTAACCGGCCGTTCGATTAACGCTAACGAAATTTTAAACATGGTTCTGCATATCTCACCAATAAAGATCCTTTTATATATTGTACACAATTCTCCAAAAGTCTAGACATGAGACAATTCTAATAATCTCTATTTTCTCCATCTCTCCAACAATGTTTTTGCTGGCCAAGAATTTTGTGAAATGAAGCGTGTGATAAAAAAAAATGAAAATGAAGCATGTGATAAAATTAAGCATCTGTAAGATAGAATGCCATATTATAAGCATATGAGAACTCATCGAGCTAAACTAAAACGAGATATATCCATAAACACTTTTATTTTTCAACATAGGAACTTAATAACATAAAATGTCTTGTGGGCCTGTGGCCCGTGTCCGTGGGATAAGTAGTCTCAAGAACAACCACCTTATTTCAATTAAAATATCAAACGAAACATAATATTTTTTTGACACCATTTCAAATGAAAGCGAAGTCAAGTGTTCATGTCCACACTCACCGCATTATTTTATGTAAAACTGAAAAAGACATTGGCATATCAATAACCATAGAAGAACTCGTGGATCTTTATGATCTGAGAGACTCGATCAAGGATCTTTAGCGGGTCGGGTAGAGATTTGGAGATAGCGGGCCGGGTTAAACATCTACGGGCCCAATCCATTAGCTTGGGAGTGTGATCCTCAAGGCTAAAACCACCTATGGTCTCCCACGAGTGGAACCAAGGGTAATAGGAGATGAGGACCAAGTCGACCATCGAAACAGTGTCGTTTCCTCCGAAGTAGACCTTTTCTCCAAGCTCTGTTTCTAATACTTTCAATGCCTCTATGAACTCTCGTTTCGCTTCTTCTTGTTCTTTGCCTCTCTTCGTCCACGTTCTTTTACCAGCGTCAAAAACCTGTATTTAATTTTAGAAAAATTACCTCGAAGAATTTCCAAGTATGAAAATTACTAATATAACTCTTTTAAGAAAAATGATACTAATCTAACTTTCAAATGTTTGGACAATACTTATAAACTTATCTAAAACTTTGAATTACAAAATTGTCATTTTAAATTACAAAACTTTTAAGAATGATTTTTTATAATAAAAACTGACATTTGCAACTAGTATTTTACCATCGGCGCCTCCGTTTACGAGCACTGTTTGCATTTAAAATTATAGTAGACTTTTTATTAAAAAACACATTAATATTATGGTAGTGATTTGGAGTATGCAAAAAACACTTCGTCATTGGCGGTAGATTTATGTTATGATATAGTATTATAAAATAGAATGGTTGGAGATTTGTTTTTTTTAAAGTGATTGGTAGATTTGTATATCCATCGCCATTTGTGATCAATTTTTGCGAGCCATGTTTGCGTATGAAATTATGGTATATTTTTTTAATGTAAAACATAAAATTCATCATTGTATGTAAACATATAAGTTTATTATCATTGTATGTAAATATACAAGTCTACCATCATGTATGTAAATATACAATTCTAGCATCATTATATGTAAACATATAAGTCTACCATCAATTTAATAAACGATACAAGTATACCACTGTAAATCTATATACCACCACAATAACTAATAAATCTACCAATTGAAAGTTGGTTTATTAAACTCAAAAGATTAACTCTACTACCGCCATTACCATTAAATCTATTATTTCCTTATAAATTTTCAATCACTTTAAATAAATCTACCATCATTACAAAATAAACCTATATTCTGTTTAACTTATAACTATCGTCATTAACAATAAATCTAATACGGTAATGTTTATATACCATCAAACAAAATAAATCTGTCATCATTACAAAACAAACCATCAGATTATACACTATGATAACTCTATCTTCATTAACACTAAATCTACTACGACAATATAAATCTACCAACCTGCTAATAAATACATGAGAAGTCTACCATTCGATGGTTAAGTCTATCAACATAAAACAAAGCTGCCATCATTATGCTTAAATTATCTACCCAATCAAATCATAAAAAAAAATTCTGGTTTCTTTCAAAAGTTTAAGGGGGGTTATTGGGAGATGGATTTATAAAATTTTGATTGATTTTAAGAGTTGATAGATTTGTTAAATTTGTTAAAAAATTTGTTAGATTTGTAAAGAGTTTTTGTATTTAGAAAATCTATCAAAATAGTTTTGTTCTAATGACTTTAAGAATCTAAGCTATATAGGTAGTATTTTGATAGTCTTGATAAGTCTTGTTTTATGAGTTAATATGTTTAAAATCTTTGTCCAATAACACAAGATTTTAATAGAAGTATAAAAATCTTTTTAAACCAAACTTTTTGAATAACAAATGATTTTGGATAAAATTTTAAAATCTTTAAACCAATAACAATGGATTCTATTAGGATTTTAAGAATCTATAAACCAATAATGATGGAATCTCAAAATTTTAAAAAATCTTTAAAATTCATATCCCAATAACCCCCTAAATATCTAAAGAATCTTGGTTCGGAATTGGGTACTTGGATCCGTTGATAATCGGATTCAAATTTACATCCGTTAAATATGTGAATCTTTATATAAAAATAAATAGAAAAACAGTTTTTAATTTATTTTTTAACTTTTATGATATATATAATAAGAAAAAGTTTTGCTTGAAGTTTCTTAGATTTTTATTATTTTATTTTTAATTTTGTAGATTCAAATCTAGATCTGGTTTAACTGATATTAGATGGATGGATATAAAAATTTGAGGATATCCAGATTCATTCCACCATACATGTAATACTGTTTTTTGTCGACAGCAATAATATTATGCATGTTTTTACCACAATAATATCATTAGCACAAACTATACTGTTTAAGCTATATGGCCTTTAACAAATCAGCCCAAACTCATTAAAACAAACTATATTATTTAAGCTATACTCGGAAAATTAATAGTACCTTTTTGTCAATCAAATCAGCCCAAATTCTACACTGTGCCTTTTGATATGGATCAGAAGGTAGTAAACGGAGAGTCTTATCGTGATTCCAGACCTCATCGATATACTCGACTATGACATTTGATTCGCATACCGGTTTACCGTTGTGGATTAGAACTGGAATTTTCTTGTTAACCGGGTTGGTTTGGAGTAATAGATCGGTCTTCTCACCAAACACATCTTCTTCCTTGTACTCGAACTTGATCTCTTTTTCATTTAACGCCATGATCACTCTTGCTCCGAACATGCTTGGCCAGAAGTTCAACACAACGACTTCCTCTTTTGACATTTTTTTGTTTGATCTTCTTTTTCTTTATTTTTCTTTTGGGTTATGAAGTCAGTGGAGAAAGCCTCTCTCGGTCGCTTAACTTATAGAGGAACCCATTGACCAAAAAAATGAAAAAGAAAGTAAACCATATTTTATACTAAAATTAACCCAAAAAAAAGACCATTCTTTTGGGGTAAGAAAATAGACCATGTTTTATTTTTATTAAATTGTAATCAAGTTATTTAGGTTGAAACTATTAGGAATCATGGACTTCCAACTTAAAACCAATTGGCAATGAGTGGATTGGCCCATGAACCTTATATACTAGTTAAGAAATATCCCAATTTCCAATGTGGGATATTTTAACATTCTAATAGAAACTGATCAAATTGGATAAACTCGATTTGAAATTGTCACCCTAATTTTTAATGACCATAATTAATAGGCTGAAAAAAATTAATACGCTGAAATATTCAACATGTATATGTCATCTGTTCTACACAGTCTAAAGTACCTCATTTTCCTCGTCCACATCTATCTATATGTTATTCATTATATATCCTAATGTAAACAAATATATCGCGACAGTCAAACAAAACATGTAAATAAGCTACATTTCTCAAAATAATGGAGTTTTTCTTTAAAAACAAATAATAATGGAGTCATGCAAAAAGAAAATAAAATTCACTAATAATAAAAAAAAGTTATGAAATATCGTGCAAGTTATGAAATATCGTGCACGATATTTGTTTCTTGGTTGGAAAGTCAGGCATCTGTTAACCCTTCTTCTTTAAACAAAAAAAGTCAGGTATCTGTTTCCTGGTTGGTGGCTCTGGATCAAGAAACCTTTTTATTTTTGCTTAGACTAATTTTAGTATTTGTTGAAATCACGTGATTGTTTTATGAAATTTCGTTTAGTTATGGTAACAGTGCTGATTGACAATGATCATAAATGCAAATCTGGCCAGACCTTTCACTATTTGGAACAGTAAAACGTTCACTATTTTTCTTTTTCCGGGAGGTTTGTCAAAACAATTTTATTTCCTTAGGAAAAGAGTGTGAAGTGTGAAACTAATCGCCATGATTTGAATATTTTCACACTCGGTTCAGAATGAGGATGTGAAGTGTGAAACTAATTGCCATTAAGTGAACAATTAATTAATTCATTTATTTGATACGGCCGTGTACATTTTTTTGGAATACTACTGGTCAGATATTGTTTAGTAATGATATGAAAGCTGAGCATATAAATCTCTGATCTTTCCTTCTCATGTTAGCTAAAAGTTCTGAAACTTGTTAATGTTGTCAGTATGAATGGTATAACTAGAATCAATTTTGGCTGTAATACATTTGTAGACTAATTATATGTATCTTCTTCTGAGCTATTTTCTTTTTCGGGAGGTTGTGGAGAGCTCAAAACTATTTTATTTCCTTAGGTTGGGGATGGGGCATGTGCCACATGCCATATTTATAATTTTGTGTGTATATCTGTATATTAAAAATATTCTAAAGTATTTTAGCATCTTGATTGACTCATGCCTATATTTATTTCAATGTTCAAGTTCCATCATATATATTTCTCAATGAATATGTTTTTTTCCCTTACATTTTCTACTAATTATCCAAAATAATTTATTAAATTAGTAGTAATTTAATTACTAGCTCTCTTTAATTTAATTAACAAATTCTTATATTTATATAATATCTAAGTAATATACAAAAATTAAATATTTTAAATAAAATTTATATAAAAAAATATTGCGCCCATATATAATATCTTTCTCGATCCGCCATTGCCGTTGATGGAATATGCACGCACATGCTGACATGCACATTCAAGTAAATAGAGATATTCATATCACATCAATCCAATAGAAACCCATCTGGTTTGATACGTCATGATTTGTTAATGGTTCTCCTTTTTTTCAACAGTTAGTGGTCCACGTTAAATCTGCATTATTTGGGGTAAACAGTGACTCGTCCACGTTAAAGAAATAAAATAGTGACTCGTTTTTTGTTTTTTGGGGTAAACAGTGACTCGTCCACGTTAAATCTGCATTATTGGAAAGAAAAAACAATATTTGAAAGGCACATACATACACATACATCCATCATCTATATGGAGATATGCATTCAAAATCGTGTCAAACAATGTTACAAGTGAAATTAGATAAGGTTAACCTGTCAAACAATATTTTGTTCGTAGGTCCTTTTTTTTTCAAAGGTTAATTTGCATACTAACCATATTGAGCTTTAAAATTAAGCTTATAGCCATAAGGAATCTGAAATAGAGAAACTAACCAAAAACTCTAACCTCTCTGATTTTATGGACGAAAATACCATTAATGACAAATCTGTTAGTGGAAAAAAAAGAGTTGAAAATTCTATACTATTTTATCATTGTAAAATAGTATATTTTGTCAATATCAAATAATAAGTAGTCGAAAATTCTATACTATTTTATCATTGTAAAATAGTATATTTTGTCAATATCAAATAATAAGTAGTCGAAAATTCTATACTATTTTATCATTGTAAAATAGTCTATTTTGTCAATGTCAAATAATAAGTAATTATCATTCTATTCTATTTTTCAATACAGTATCATACGATGCTATTTCACATGGGATGATTTTGTTATAGATAATACAACAATATAGAGTGTTAATACATATTCTTTTTAAGAACGAAGCAACATAACCGTCGATTGATATATATTTTTCTGTTTGAATTTAGCAAAGTTTAGCTTTTAATACACTAATCGTACCTGATGCTTGAAAATCCGTTCCACAAAATAATAACTTGCACATTCGAGTAAAATGGCTTAATACTAAAATAGTTTAACAAAGAAATTCGCTTGAACCATTCTTTTGGCAAGCTTATCTACTTGATTCCATTGATTACATATAGTGTATACTGCATAGTATAGGGAGGAAACATGAAAATAGTATAGCCCCTTCATGAAAAATAGTATAACACTCAATTGATAAACTCCGTGATTTCCATACTAACAAATCTACCCCACTCGTCTTCCTCGTTTCGCTGCTTGCTTATTCATTTCAATTCAACGTGTGTCAGAAGAAGATAGAAGAAAAAGCATCACCTTCGGTAAGCACCTCCTCAAACTCGTACCTCAGGCTGGAACTCAACGCAATCAACAAAGTCAATCACTAATTTCAGTAAAAATCAATCATAAATCACCTTGAGAAGGACTCTATTATTGTAATCAATGTATCCATACCTAAAATAAAAACTCCATTTAGATGATTCATTCCAACTTCTAAAAACCCATAAAATTTTCAATTTTAATCAAATAACAGACCTCATCGTGAGACAAAACGTCGAAGCAATTGCTTCTGATTTCCAATTGGAATCGCTGAGATCCATTTAGATGATTCATTCCAACTTCTAAAAACCCATAAAAAATTTCAACTTTAATCAAATAACAGACCTTATCGTGAGACACAAACGTCGAAGGAATTGCTTCTGATTTCCAATTGGGACCGCTGACGCTGAGATCCATCGACGCCGAGATTTTGTTGTGCTGGATCCTCATGTAGGAAAAGAGTGGAGATTCCGCCGCCGCGTGAACAGGAGGAAACGGTGGGAGAGGAGAAAACGGCTCCGTCGGTCGGGGGATAAATCCGTCGTCCCAGTTATGATGATTAGGGTTCATATGGTGAGCACCTGGAGGTTCGGATTCTTCGAGGTCGGAGGACAATCTCTTGGCGGAAGGAGCTGGTTGGGTTGGAGCGAGAGATTGTGAGGGAGGTAGCACGGCGGCTACGGAGTCTGCAATTTTTAGTTTGGATTCCACACGGAAGTGGGGAGAGAAAAAAAGAAAAAATGAAAAGAGGGTAATTTTGTAATTAATACATATTACACACTGAATATTCTAGCCATTCATTTGATATGGTTACTTGTTTAATTCATCTTCCAATATAGTTACTGAATGCAATTTCTCTTTTTTCAACTCTCCAAAAAAAAAAAAAAACCCTCTCTCTAAACCTAAAAGCTCCCTATCTCTAAATCCGCCGCCGCCTCCTTTTTTTCACCGGCTCCGACGGCCTTCTCAGCGCCGGAGTCGGGTTTTCCTTTCTTCTTCTTCTGTTTGTTTTTTTCTTTTTTTTGTCTTAGTTGTGTTTTTCTTTTCTGGGTTGGAGTTTGGTGCAGAGGAGATTTAATCTCCAAATCTGGCCGGCTTTGGGTCTTGGCGAGATTCGTGGACCCGAATCTTTATGATCAACTGTGTGGTGTGTCCACAATCACCACGTTTTTTCGTTTATGCCCTAGTTCTTTAAGCTAGGTTTGGTCTTTGCTGGATCTGAGATTTTGTGCCGCTAGCGTGGCCTTTGGTGTTTCTTTGGAGATCGTCTTTGTTCTGTTCCGGTTCGATCTACCCCGTTTTCGCCCTTTAGATTTCGCTCCTTGTCTCTGCCTCCCTTATCTGATCGAGTTTTTGTGGGTTCAATGGCGCTTCTATCTAGGTGTGATTTCGTCTCGTCATTTCACCGACATTGCCGCATCCGGAAGTCTACAGTTCTTTCTTGCCGGGTTATGAAGTATTGGATTCATATGTTGAAAGGTAGTTGGTGCGCTTCTTTAAGGAGGATTCTGCTATCAAAGTTTGGTTTTGGCCTTCTTTGATATATCTACTTTAAAGACTTTCTTAAAGATCAAAAGTTTTGCTTCTGTTGGTGTGATTTCTTAGTTTCAGATTAAATCTTTTTTGTTTCTTTCTCTTTTTTAGTTCTGGTTTTGGTTTTGTTTCAGTTAGTTGTTCTGTTCATGCTTCCCCGTGTTGGGGCTATGTTTCTGGGGATCTTTTATATCCGCCGGCTTCTGTTTTTATCCTTTTGTCAGCCAAAGGTTTGGTGTCTGATGGTTTGTAATCTTGCATGTCGATTTGGTCTCGGCCTTTTGGCTTTTCCAAGTTCTTATACTTGGCTAATAAACAACACCAGTTGGAAAAAAAAAAACCTGCTAAACCTGAAAAAAAAAATACATCACATAATATATTTTAATATCATTATTGTTGTAGTTGGATTTGACACCAAACCAACCTAATATAAAAAAACCCACAATGAATAGCGGTATAGTCCAAATTGATTAGTCAGTCAAGTTCATCGCATCCCGGTTTCGTTAATAAAATAAACAAGCATGTTAGGAGCTGCGAAATAGAAAATTCTGTTTTACAAAAAAAAAAATTAAATTCAAACACTAAAATTGATGTGTCATTAATCATTATGAAGCTGAGATAAAGTGCAAGGGAAATCGAAGAAAAACGAATCTGGTTTTGAAAACCCTTAAAAATTGTGTTTACAGAAAAATAGAAAAGAAAAAAAAACAGAAAAACTTATGCGATAGATGGAAAGCACAAAAAAATAATAATAAATTACGAGAGAGAGTGTGTATTTTAAGATGATGGATGGGGTTGTACAATTAAAAGAAATTAGAAATTAGCTATGAAATTTTGAATAAAAATTAGCTAATTATGATATTTAATAATAAAGTTTATTATTTATAATAAATATGTGATTTGTCCGCATAGTCAAATAATATAATTGTAAAATTTCATAATTTGTGAAACAATGTTTTAATATATTGTAAAAATTAGATATAGCGAGAAATATAAAAGACACATAACTCAAACAATTCAAAAAAATATATAAAACCAAACAAAATGATTCTTCTTTCTTTTTCGTTTTCTTTGACTTATACTTATTATTCATAGACCAATAAACCATTGAATTAAAAAAAGAAATCAAAATCAAATATCTTAAACATTTATCTAATGAATTAAATTGTGAATACAATCAAAATAAATGTATTAATTCAATAATATGATTAAGTCAAAAATATGATTCTAAAATTTTCCTGCCAAAAATCTAATTCCTTAAATTTTCGCCGAAAACATGAAACTGTAAATTTTTCGCCAAAAATTATACGAAAAATATGATTTCAAAAACTTTCCCTGAAAGACCAAATTCCGCGATTTTCCCGCCATAAACGTTAATCCGTAAATTTCCCGCCAAAAATAAGAATCTATTATTTTTTATCAGAAATTTTATGTAGAAAAAAGCTTTTTGTCAAAATTTGGATTCTGTGAATTTCCCGCAAAAAGTGAATTTTATAAAAAAATTCTCGAAAAACTACATTTTTGATTTCTAAAAACTTTTCTTCAAAAATTCGTTTTCGTCAATTTTCCACCAAACAAGTTATTGCTAAAAAATTACAATCGAAAATACGATTTCAAAAACTTGTCGTCAAAACTCTTATTTCAAAAAATTTGGCTAAAACTGTGAATTCATAAATTTCTCGCCAAAAAAATATTATGTCAAAAATATGATTCCAAAACTTTGTCAAAAATCTCTTGCCACAAATGTTTTCACAAAAACTTGAATCCATAAATGTTCTGCCAAAATTTTTACATTTAAAATGTGATCCCAAAACTTTTCATCAAAAATATGATTTTAAAAATTTTATGTCGAATTTATTTTATAGATTAATTAAGATCATATCACAAAGAGTGTGCTAAAAATTGTCATGTCATAATTACATCATTATTACACCTCATCGTTTCCATGTCATATTTTATTTTAAAAATTGACCAATAAAATTAAAACAAATAAGCATTTTTCATTAAACTACATGATCAATTAATATATCTATTATATAAAAGATGCTCAACTTTCTCCAATTGAGTGACACATCATTATGAAGATGACGCGTGTCAATCTCTCTAATTTAATGAGGCAAATTTTGTAAAAAAAAATTAATAGATAAATTTAAGGTATTATTTTTCAAAATACTAAAAGAACATGAAGAGTTTTTTTTATTACTGACTCTTTGATGACTTATTTTGTAAATGTTGAATAATAATATAGGTTCTAATTTTTTTTTTTTTTAAATTGTTAATATTTCACATATGTTCATTTCTTAATGTTGTTCAAACATGTTCTATTTATTCATAACAACTTAGGAGTCACCAAATCTTTTAAAGATCAAGGTTTTAGATGCATCAAGATTAGTAAATGAGTTAATTCACCACATGCAAGATCTCTTCCGATTCTATGTTTAAGTTTATGATAGAGCTCTTACAATTTTCAAGCTCTTCGACTCAGTAAATCCGAAGAAAAAGAGAATTACATTCCAGTTTGTTGGTGAAATACATGTGGTCCATTCGGTTATCTTCAGCAGTTCGTTTTGCTTCTTTGGTAAATTTAGTGTATAATTTTCTGACAAAAAACTCTTTTGAATTTTAAGATATACCTGATTGAACTTAAAGGAAGAAATATGATAAAATCAAAGCCGATCGAGAGCTGCTAATAATGTCGACTCTGAGATCAAATGAAAAAAGCGTTTTGTTCAACAATATCCATGTTTAGGAAAACATGTGGTATCACACTATTTCTTAAACAGTTTAACGAGAAAAATGAAGATGAGTTATCTTTTTATTTTGAAATCCTAAAATTTTTTTACGCCTAACTTAAGACAAAGTAAAAAAAAAGCAATAAGGTCAGAGATAGCAATCAAGAGGTTACACAACATATAAGAATCAAAATAAAAAGTAATTCTTTAGTTTTAATAAATCAAATGATTTTTTTTAATAAAAACTAGAAAGTGAAAGGAAATACCAACATATAGAAGTGTCAAGTTTACTACTATGTGGATCAAAACTATGGTTTGAATAATTTTGTTGTGATTTTAATTATGTTGTCTATTTTATATATTTAACTTGGTTTAACCACATTTTCATAATAAAACCAAATATAGCAAATAAACCCCGCGCGTATGCGCGGGTATTCTCCTAGTATATATAAAGTTACATTTCCTCACTTCTCCTTGCGCCACATCAGCATCCACCTCATCTTCTTACATTTGACAACACATAATTGAGCCAAATTTCAATACCAACCTCACTCACCCCAATTTTAAATCAGTTCAACAGTGGACCAATACCCCTAACCCAATTAACATAAACGTCTTCACTCTGTCTTCTTCTTCCGTCGTAATCTTCGCTTCCGCCTACCGCCATCGAAGCCCTTTTCGATAGCTTCACGGTGGCGCCATGTAATATTTATAGAAGTAGTTACCTGAAATCCTTTTTCTCAAATTCATAGACTACTAATTCCCTTTAATTTTCAAGCGTTGCAAATACCCATGAGAAAAGAGAAATTTGACTACAACTGTAGATGAACACAAAATTAACTGCAGAAGATACCACAACCTGATCTGAGTCCCTTCTTCAAGTGATTAAATACGGTTCAAGTATGGTTATATAAGGATGGGGCACTTGAGAGTTGGTTGGAGATAAGAGAGTTCGTCTGGATTGTTAACGGTCGAGAAGTTGTATCCATTGATTATCATCACGGCGTAAAGCGGAGGACCTTCTTGGTGGTCTTCGGTTGCTTCTCGCTCGGTCTCTGAGAATGAATTCAACTCATTGGGCCAAAATTCATGTTCTTTCCAGGAAACTACGGGCCCAAACAAAACCGGGTTCAAATAATAATCAATTGTTGGGTTTCTTGCGCTATTGGGCTACATAAGGGCTATGACCATAAAACAAAAAACCTGATCTGTTATTAATTTTAAAAACTACTCATGCATTACAATGATTGCCCTTTAGAAAAAAGAAAAAAAAATAAATATATAAACACCTCTCAATTGTCCGCTTCGAAATTAACATGAACTCTACCTGAAAAAATATGCAAATTCATTTCCATATAATTTAAGTAACACAACATAATGAGTAACAAAATAAATCAAAATATGACCATAACATCAAACACATACGAATATTTGAGAATGATCAAATATTAAATAACATTAAAAAAACAAAACATAAATAGTATATAAAAATAATATTGCTTTAAAATGAATAAACACTGATGATAGTAAGATAGCATAGATCAAGATTTGACGTGAGCGAAGATTATAAGAATTAAAACATATATCCAAAGAACAGATATTATATAATGAACCGACACAATATAGAATAATTATATCATAGAAAAAATATAACTAAACATTAATGACAAAAAAATTTCGCGCTAAGCGCGGACCACCCACTAGTATATAATATATAGAGGATGTGGTGCAGTTACTAAGATCACAAAATTGTTCGGATTCTCGCATTTTGGCCATCTATATCTCAAATTTGTAATGATTATGAATAATTCCATACGATTTGACATTATCCACTAGATATCGAAGTTCGGGCTAAGATCATAATATTTTCAAATTCGGAAGGGAGAATCTATTACTTAGTGCGTTTGATACTTGTTTTTACTTCAAAAACATTCTCCAGATTTTTCCAAGCCTCTTTAGCTAAACTAAAATCTTAGATCAATTCGAACAAAATTTTGGAAACCGCACAAAATATTTCCATGATGTTTTGAGTTTTGTAGTAAAAACATTGTATGTAACTGCGTCTACAACAGCTTGTTTCGGCCGCTCCCACCTGGATTCGACAACTATACATGCATCTAAATTAATTAAGCTTATAGTAGAGTGCGGATCCAAGCCTAGTGTACATATTAAAACCCAAAATTGGGCTATCTCATATAGATTTCCAGAAAAATAGACTTTGAAATGTCTTGTGGTACCAAAATTTGTTACATTGTTCCTTTTTGTGTATGATGTGTTCCAAAGAGTCTTGGAGGCACACTCGTGACGGCTCTTGTATATGCTTTTACCAAAAAATCCACTAGGCAAACTGTAACATCCCGAGCGCTCCTACCAGCGAGGCCCTACACCTTTTATGGGCTGTGGACCTCCGTCCCTGTTCGACGGTCGGTGCGTTATTTTTCTCGATGGCCCGACCGACTGATTTACTTGTCCCTGCAATCACCACGTGACCTTTTCCCGTGTTTTAGCCTTACTCACACGGTTCCACAGAGGACTTCCCGGGAGGTCACCCATCTTAGTCCTACTCCAACATTCCAACATAAGCACGCTTATCTCTGGAGTTCTTGTAGGGTAAGTGACCGGAAAATGTAAGTGCACTTTAATGACATGGGTAGCCAAATCAATCCATTTAAACTTATTCAAATAGGCCGGACCCGGGTCGTTACAATTCTCCCCCACTTAACAGGAATTCGTCCCCGAATTCTGATCCCGCCAGTGTGAAGCCTAACCCCCAAACCCCAAGATAGTCTCCTGGGACATAACCAGTTTGACTTCCCTTGCCTCTGATACCACTTGTAACACCCCGACCGTCCTTACCAGCGAGGCCCCACACCTCTCACGGGCTGTGGGCCCCCGCCCCTGTCCGACGACCGATGAGTTATTTTTTTCGGTGGCCCGAACGACTGATTTACTTGTCCCGGCAATCACCACGTGACTTTTTCCCGTGTTTTTGGCCTCACTCACACGGTTCCGCAGAGAACTTTCCGGAAGGTCATCCATTCTACTCCTACTCCAGCATAAGCACGCTTAACTCTGGAGTTCTTTTAGGGTAAGTGACCGGAAAAGGTAAGTGCACTCTGATGACATAGATAACCAAATCAATCCATTTAAACTTATTCAAATTGGGTGGATCCGGGTCGTTACATAAACCGTAAATGAAATTTGAGAATTTGTAAATTATTTGTGTTTAACTGATTGTAAACAAAAATGGGGTTTAACTGTTTATGACTGTCTCGCTCTCGTAATACATAAGAGAGAGAGATATGTATACCGTCGACCAAATATACAGTTTGTGTAGTAAGAGTAAAAACAGTTCACACTTGGAGAATTAGTTGAATGGAGACATAGATACGACCAAATACAGTACCCCAAATAGAACTAGGTCCTATGAACTTTAGTAGTCAATTCTTTATTATTTTTAGTGCTCATTTATTTTTTTATATCTAGTACCATTATATATGGTTGTATACCTTTCTCGCTTTCTCCTTATCCTCCTGCAATCTAATTTATTTTATTAACTTTCTAAGTGTGTAGTTGCTTTCTTAAAACAGACGTGTACAGAGACAAAATGAGAAATTGATAATAGTACTGATGAAAATTATTGGTTTGAATGAATTGACCCGTTGCCTACTAAATGACGCATGTGGTTTAATGGTTGACCATAAAGACAAAACACAACAATTAGTAAATGACATTACATAACATATGCACATTATTCGTTTGATACAGAATCATAGAAAAATACCATAATTTATTATCAAAATTTCCCATTTATTCCTCACCTATTATTCCATGTTGGAAATGTAAGGTATGAACGTTAGAATCAATCCTACGAGCTGTACCAAGTTCAACACCAAGAACACCATCTCATCACCTGTGTGTGCCATGTTCAAAAACGAATAAGAACTTGCTTTCTTTAGAGAGTAATTAAAACTCTGTCTCGATCGCATATTTAACCACGGCTAATATATTTCGTTAACATCGACTGGATGCTAAAAATTAACCTGGAAAGAAAGTCGCGACTTGTCTCTTTTGCGCCAAGGCGAATCTGCAGATTTAAAATCACACATAGAAAGGCAAATTAGTCTTGTTTGAACAAAAAAAAATGCTTTACATATTCTTGTTTGAACAAAAAAAGAATGTCTCATGTATATAGTCTTGTTTGAACAAAAAAAAGTATAGTCTTGTATTTGCTAGTGATTTTTTTTTTTTTTAAATTGTGGGAGGTCACCCATAATTTTTATCAGTATTCCGAATCATGCTTTACATATTCCGATTTAAAGATTAGCCTTCTGTCTGAAAGCGGGGTTTTGAACCCATGACACAAGAAAATCAATCCCTTTGTGCTACCACTAGACCACCATCCTTAGGTGATTGGTAAGAGATTGTGTTTGAAAGTAATATTTGCATGAATGTTATAACATATTGTTCGGTGTATTGAGTCAAAAGAAATGCTTACAAGGCACCTCCACCGGCAGGACCAAATGATTTAAAAATCGACATAGCGGTCATCGAAATTCCATTAGCAGCACCTCTCTGACTCTGAGGCTGCATTGTCAAAAGAAGTTAGAAAATGTTGGTAGCTACAAAGGGTAACCAAATACACAGTCCCAAGAAAACCATACCACGGTCTTGTTCAGCAATATAAACAGTCCTGTAACAAGAGAGATCTGCAAAATACCACAGAAACGTATCCCATATCTTGCTTATTGTTAAATGAAGAGATATGATGTACAAAAGCCTCTGGGATATATAACAAATTACTCACAGAGAAAATGTTTTTTAAGATGGATGCACAATTTATGACCACATGAAGGGTCACTCCTGAGAGTGAAGCTATAGATGGGTAACAAGAAAGCAGTGGTATCAGCAATACCTGAACAACAACAATGTAAAGGATTGAAAAACTCATTACTACTATAACAAAACAAAGAGCATCATCATTCGCAAAACAAGAATACGTAACAAAACAGATTTTACCGCAGAGAGACGTATAACCACAAGGAGTCCTAGGGTCTTCTCCAATGGAGGGTATACAAAAAGATGAAACACCAGAAGCCCAAGTCCTGAAAACATGGCAACTTAAATCACGAGGAACATCCATAGACAATATCAAACTAAATAAAAATGAGTTGATATACAAAACAATAAACAAATCATTAACAACCATACAATGTAAGGTCAATATAACATGCACCTGATATAGCTAAAACTTGGCCAACATCTTGAGATGAGAAACTCATTCCTCCATAGCTTCTGTCGCTAACAGCCCAGAGTGAGAATATCTTGCAAAGTTACCAAAAAATGATAATTCATAAGCAATATTCACTAAGCAAAATTTTAAAGATTTAAAGATCTGAAAGAGTGGCCTCTAAAACTAATTATATCCTATCTAGTAAAGAAACATATTTTTAAGCTTTAAAGATCTGAAATTTAACTGTCTTACCTCTGAGTAAGCTATCTCCTGGAGGGAAAAAACACAGTACACGATGATGATAGCCATCAATGGACGATTCTTAAAGAGACTTGGTTTACTTTTTATTCACTGGTCATCAAGTCCTCCTTCTCTGCTTCCACCATCGTTTAGCTCATTTGGTGAATATCCGGGCCTATTTGGATTAAGCCTCTCGTGTGCAATTCTACAACGCGTATGAAGTGTTTCCTGTAACTTATCTAGTGAGTTAGCTTCATGACAATCTGAATATGGTCAATTCATAAATACCACAGCTCTGGAACTTCATAAGAACTCATTTTTATGATCATAGCATTGCAAAGCAAACACCATATATAATAATTTTGTTCATCAAGAACTCACCGGAAGCCACCAGCAAGCGATGAGAACACCAGCAGCATAGATTGATATAATTAAGCTCGGAAGAAAATAAGGAAACCTGTAAAGACGCACAACACCGAAGCAACTATTGAGGAAACTTATTTTGCTATCATTTGAAAATGGAGATTGGATTAAGACGGTGATACTAATACTACCTCCCGAAAACCGAGCTCTGCGAAAATATATTCGGATACTTTTCTGCAGGCTAAGGAAAACATGAAACAAAAACAAAGTCAAGCCAAGTAAGAAAATGTTCAGAGAGGTGAAAGTTTATATAAGTGTGTACCTGAGCAAGATAGCCTCCAATAGCAGGACCTATTATCAGTCCTATACCTCTCGATGTACTCACCTAAAAGAAATGCAAATTAACTATTTCTCCTCTAGGTGAAGTAAACATTGACAATAACAAAAGAGTTGAAATAAATTATACTTCCTCCGTTTCAAAAACATAAATTTTAGTTTCCACACGTATTAAGAAAAATATTAATGTTCAATCATAAATGTGCAAACTTTTTAAGCCAAATAATTTCAAATGATTTTAAACCAATAGTTTATTCATAAAATATCAATTATTTTTAATAAATATTTTTGAAATCTGAAATTTGTAACTATTAATTAGTTAAAAAAGTTTAGAAAACCTAAAAAAAATTATCTTTTAAGAAGCCAAAAAAAAAGCTACAGTAGTTTTTTTTTTTTTTTAAACGGAGAGGTAGTTAAAAGCCTTACAACAGAAAGACTAAGCGAGTGATACTCTTCACTAACGACTTCTGAAGCATATGCCTGAAACAAAACATTGTAAAACAGCAAAGGAGACACCTTTTAGAATTTAATGCATCTGATCAGATAATCGCTAGTGACAACAAAACGAACAGAGCCAATAATTGAAAAGAGAAAATGCACATTACCCTTATTACTCCCAGAAGACAGTTGAAACAACCGAGAAGGAATCGAACGGAGATCGCGACCCAGAAACTTGAGGTTAAACCAAAGAGAGTGTTGAATATGATCCTGAAAAGTATTCTGAATAATTAAAAAACAAAAATTCTGCAAAACAGAGAAATAAACTCTTAAAAAGGAATAAAGGTAAAAAAGCTAACACTGAGAAAGTCCCAATCAGGATAATAGGTTTGCGACCATATCGATCAGCTAATTTCCCCCAGAGAATAGATGTCAGAGCTCTTCCGATCATAAACGAAGATGCTAAAAAGTCAAAAAAAACAAAAAAACAAACTTCAAGGACTCTTCCAAGATTCAGGTGTTCAAAGAGCCAAAGAGATCATTACCAACGAAACCAGCGTAGAAACCAATATCCTCTTCTTGTTTTGCGATGTTGAAGTCTCTGGTCATGAAATAGAGATATGGAAACAGGGAAGATATTGGGAGAGCTGAAAAACACATAAATCACAATAGCTTAATTTCAAATTTCAGTCGTGACGCACGCCATGTGTTTGTTGAAAGTCCGAAGAGAGGAGAAAGGAAGAGAAAATTGAACCGGTGCAGAGAGAGACGAGCCAGATGAAAGAGAGGTTGATGTAAGGTATGCCTCGCTGGTTTTGCTTGAATCGATCGATGTTACAGCCGGAGCAGTTGTGGTGGTCATCGTCTTCCTTTCTCTTCTCCAGAAGGACGGTTCGCGCCTCGTCGGCCATGATCGGAACCACTGAGTCGGAGTAATTTACTGAATGTTCCTCATTCGGAAAAATAATATTAATAATAAAAGGAATCTGTTTCGAATTAAACTTTGGATAGTTTACGCGATGATTTTGAAGAAAAAAGCTATATAAAACGCCAAAAGAGCCGAAATGATACCACGGAAGATAACCTAAAATTAATCTTAGTAACAAATGAGAAATTTATATTTTAAAAAATCATAATATTGGAGGGAATCTGATTTTTTTTTTTACTTCTTCATCAAACTCAAAACTCTAAAATTTTGATTAGTAACATGTAATTTTAAAGTTGAGTTATAGTAGATGTTGAAATGCAATGTAGTTTGAGTCTCGGATGATCACTTTCAAAAGTTTCGATGCATCGTGCATGATTGATTCGGGAGCTCATTTTGTGGATGTTTGAATTTTTGAGTTGGTGACCTCTGGATCATCATCTGCTGGATATGGAGCTCGGTTAATAAACCCACTCTTTCTAATTTTAGGCTTTTGTCCATCGGATTTTGACTCTCTACGTATGCTGTCAAGAAATTTGAAATTTTGAATCATAAATTTGTGAATTTTGAATCTTCATCTGTGACAATTGAGATTTAATTATTAATTCCACATTGAGAATTCATTATTTTGAGCTTTGATTGATGAGTTCTTTTTTTTTTTTTTTTCTGGGAAGATGCTCTCTTATTAACTAGCTACAGAGGAGGAGCCATAACTTTGGTTTGCTTCTTCTGGGTTTCTCTCAAATTTAATAAGGTTTATATATTTTTTCTCAGGTGGGCTTAACGAGATGTTGATTATGTGTTGGACGGTAAATTTCTGTTGTATAAATTGCAGTATATGTTATTAAAAATAAAATAAATTTAAATTATTAATAATGATAGCATTTATTATAATTGTAACACAATAATAGATTAAATAAATTTAATATTTACTTAAGCATAATTAACTATGCATAAATAAATTAGTACTTACTTAAGAATTCAGCGTATATGTATTACTTGGTTAATTATAATTATTAGAAATAAAAAATAATAATAAAGAAGCAAATCGCAACGACTTGAGAGTTTTGTTTTCGTCTGAATGTACTATATTATTGAACTATAAAAATCACAATTCAAGCATTTGTTATTATAACGACTAAAACTTAATTTGTTTGGAATAGAAGATGTTGCCAAAATGTGTGATGGTGTATCAATTTCCTTGTCATGGAGTCCATTGACCTTGAACTTCATGTTCCTTAACCACTTCAAATTTTTCTCTTCTATCTCTCTTTTCCTTATTCTCTTTCGTTTTTTTCTTTTTTTCTTCTGGGTTTCTGTTTCAATGGATGCACCTTCTGCTCGTCCTGTAGTTATTGAACGAGCCTATGGTGTGACTAATATTCACATTCCTCTCATCTTAGATACCGATGATCACAATTATGATCCATGGAGAGAGCTGTTTTTAACACATTGCCTCACATTTGATGTGTTAGGACATGTTGATGGTACTTCAACACCATATGGTAACAACGATCAACCTTGGATCAAACGCGACGGTCTTGTTAAACTGTAATCATTCTCTCTTATCCAATTAAGCATTGCAAAGTTGAGCATGTTTTTGTTGATGATGTCGACCAGGACCTTACTATCACCTTCAAAAATAATTCTTCTATAGCCTTTACTCCAGCAATTTTGCATTTCTATTATCATCGCTTCTGCTTCACTCTCCAAAGCATTCAATACCCTTGTTCCTTCGGCCTGTCCCACACCAAGAAAGCTTCATGTTGTATCACAGAAAATCCATCATGTTTTTCTTCTTCTTTGTTGTACATAAGATCCATCATAATTTCACTTAATTCATCCTATTAGAGGTCTTGTCCACCTCTGTTGTGGTTGATATCGATTTGTTGTAGTAGTTTGTATCACTTCTGGGGATAAATGATAAGAGAAATCTGTTTCAAATTAAACTTAAGATAGTTCACTCGATGATTTTAAAAGAAGAAGCTATATTCGAAAAGCAAAGAGCTGAAATGATTTTAAGGAAGATGATCCAAAATTAATTTTAGTAGTGGGACTTAACAAATGAGAAACTAATATTTTTAAAAATTTGTTAAAATAATAATTATTCATCTTTTGACGTTATTGATTTCACCGACATACTCCTTCTATAGAAGGGAGCCATCATCACTTGTAAAATAATTATGAAAAGAAGAAGTGAAAACTCTCTTCTCCTCTCTTACCATCATGTCTTCCTTCCTCTATCTTAATAATAATATTATATAATATATGATACACAAAATATTTATCTCACCTTTATAATAATTTATAACATGTTATCAGTACGATCGTCTATCGATCCGTCTCTAAACCCTGAAGAAGTATTGTGCCCTAAAAAATGTCACAAGTTGAGATTCAGTATGAAGATACATGTCTAACAGACAATCCTACGACATATACAATACTTAAAGATAAAAAGTATTTCTCCTGTCTCAAATGAAAGTCTCCACTGGAAGCCTGAGTACTATAACTGGTATTGCAAAGATTGTACTAGGCTCAGAAAGAGCGATTTTTTCAATGTGAAGGGGTACAGTAGTGCATAATGAATTATACTCCTCCGAGTCTAAGCGAAACTTATTAAGTTTCCGAGATATCCGTTGAAAATGATATCATATCGAGACTATGAAAGATGACATTGAATTGTTTTGCATTACAACGGAGAGTAAACATCAGTTGGAAGAATTACCAATGATGTCCTCCGGATTATATTGTACAAAGATAACCATGGGTGAATCACATGTTGTGGTAAACCATAAATTTACCAGCACTTTTAGAGTGTGGCATGAAAGGTTAGACCACCCTAGTTCAGTCATGATAAGAAAAATTGTGCAAAATTTGAGTGACCACCCATTGAAAAACCAAAAAAAATTTCAATTGGGGAAGTTTTCATGTAAGGCTTGTGATATGACCGAAAGAGGAACGTTGAGCAAAATATAGTCAACAAAGAAAGTTGACTAATGGGAAGACCAAATATTTGAGTTGGACGAGAGGCTTTTCTGTTACCGTCAATAGCTCGTTAAAATAGACTTTCATTTCAGTCAAGAGTTTCTTATGCATTTTCTTGTTTATAATCTGGGATTGTGGGATTGTTGAACTTGGAGTTCTTCAATGGCGATCTGGTGATCGTATTAGCTCAGATTGCGTTATCAATCTGTAGCGAGTTGTATTTGGATAATTGGTGTTATCTTTTTGCGATTCAATAAAGGAGGATCAATATAGAGATCGATACTTTGTTCATAACAAATTGGTGCGGTGACCCGTTCGGAGCTCGCGAAGATCATCAATGTCGGTAGTTGCAGCGGAATTTGACAGAGTCATTCGGCGAGGTTACGGAGATTCGCGGTGGCTGGGATCGATTAACAGAGGCGAATTTAGAAATCACCGGTAGATGGAATACGATGGACGAGCTATTTGACTCCTTGGATAAGGGCACGATGAGGATATTGCAATCTCTGGATCGGCGCAAGGCTCTCCAAAAACAAAAAGCATCGACATCAAATTCATCTCATGTACCTATTACTTCCTTGGAATCTGATAGAGTTGCTCCGACGTTAGGTTATCGAACGGTGGTTAATGGTTTAGAGAATCATGATAGCTTATTGCGGAGAGCTGATATGCCGCTGTTTGATGGATCACATCCGTATAGTTGGATTGCGAGAATGGAGAGATTTTTAAGGTTGGGGAATTATGTTGGTGAAACACGTCTTCAACTGGTTTCAGTCAATCTTGAGGGTCTTGTGCTGAATTGGTTCAATGGAGAAATGGAGACCGATCCTTTCACCAATTGGCTACAACTTAAAAGGAGATTGGTTGCCAAATTCAGTGGGAGTTTAGTAGAAGAACCTGGGAAACGTTTGTTTGGGATTCGTCAAACGGGATTGATTACTGCTTACGTCAATGAGTTTGAGGAATTGTATGCAGTGGTTCATAATGTAGCTGAGAAAAATTTGGTGGATGTGTTTGACAATGGTTTGAAGCCAGAAATGCAACCTGCTCCGATTGAATCTAAATAATCGACTCAAGAGGTTGAAGCTTTTGACGCAACATGATCGTTAGTGAAACAAACTCTTCACAACGAAAAGTCCAATCTAGAAAACGAATCACATCAGATTGAGACAATTTCACATCTTCAGTTCCCATATGGTTCTGCATACATCAAGGTGAAGTCAGAGGCACACCAGATGTTCGACAAAATCCTCCAGGATAGACACAAACTTGAAAGAAGGAAGATGAGTTTATCACCGAAGTCTTGGATGTTCAAATACAAATATGGAGAGCATGTGAAAACGCAACAACAATTGTTGCAGAAGTGGAAAGTGTATAAAACAAGGACATATGTGAATGCTTGTGAAGATCATTTGCGGCTTAAGGAATCACCGTTGCGTTTTCTCTAAACCAGCAGGTTTGCTGAGAAAACAAGGCTCATAAAGAGAAAATTCACCAAAATTGGTGGTTCAAGTTCAAAACCAGGATTTTTCAGAGAATTATGACAAAATTGCAACATCAAGTACAGTCTCAAGCTGAAAATCATCTGATTTACAAAGGAAATTACAAGTACAATCATCCGTGCTTAAGTGACAACGTTGGATTGATGAGCATGTGTAAAAACAAGGACGAAGAAACTTTGGCGGAAAAGGAGAAGTGTACACATGGCGATGTGCCGGAACATAGCATTATGTGCTCCGAGATATTTCCTATGGTCACAGCTTCATTCGTTCTTCATACACTCATGGGTGGAAGGACCAATATATGCCAAAGATGGATGAAACAAGTATAAGAGCTGCAGCGGGATAAATTTGGTGATGTAAAGTTCCAAGTGAAGCATAAGTGGAGAAGTAAGCAGTTAAAACCAGTTTCAGAGTTGACATCTTGTGTTAACTAGTTTGTTGGAGCAACTTCACCAACAATGGCTAGAAGCAGTGGAAAATGATTCTCCGATTCCAACTTGAGGACAAGCTTCGTTTTAATGGGGCGGGTATTGATATGGTCGGAAGAGGAACGTTGAGAAAAATATAGTCAACAAAGAAAGTTGACTAATGGGAAGAGCAAAGACTAGAGTTGGACCAGAGGCTTTGCTGTTACCGTCAATAGCTCGTTTAAATAGGCTTTCATTTCAGTCAAAAGTTTCTTATGCATTTTTTTTTTTAGAATTTGGGATTGTGGGATTGTTGAACTTGGAGTTCTTCAATGGCGATCTGGTGATCGTATTAGCTCGGATTGCGTTATCAATCTGTAGCGAGTTGTATTTGGATAATTGGTGTTATCTTCTTGCGATTCAATAAAGGACAATCGATATAGAGATCGATACTTTGTTCATAACAGCATGTTATCAAGGAAAACTCATAAGTAAGCTCGCACCAGACAAAGTTAGGAATGTGATGGGGTCGAAATTGGTCTTCCAAAATAGGATGACTTCTTGGGGACTCGTCGAGTTTTAAATTTGTAAGACCCTAAGCTAAAAGTGCACAGCGTGCGTTGTAGTACTTAGGGTATCGATCCACAAGGAGGAAGTCAACTGCAAAACAGGAAAATCAGGGCAACCAAAGATGTAGAGAATTGGGGGTTTGTGATAACACTCATATTTTACTCCTAAAACCTATCATTTCAAGATTCCTTACAAGTGTTTTAACCCGGTTTTCAACGGTTTTAAAGTGATTTCCACGTTTCCTAGTCTTAAGAGTCATTTCAGGGAAATTGGACAAAAATGACACATTTTGGAGCAAAACGGGAACTTCAAGGACAAGTGCTCGGGGCCATAAGTTCAGCATCAGACGACGACCTTTCCACCACAAGATCAAGCTCATATTTGGAGACAAGATAGCCCTTTCAGCTGTCTTTCATCCCTAGGTGGTTTGAGTTCAATCCCACGATTGGATCTCAAGTTACGAAGGAATCAAGAAGGTCCGTCAGGTACATCCTCAGAAGAAGGACGGCCGCGCCATGGACTTTCAGAAGACCAGTGGCCGCGCCACGCCTGGTCGCTAGCGTGGCTAGACCATTCCAGCCTGTCCCAAGCTCGTTTGCAGTTATTCAATATTTCCCGAGGTTAAAACACGAAGCCCACTTTCTGAAGACAAGAGGGCCTATATAAGGAGATCTTAGGGCTTCACAAAGGTTTCAGTAGAAAAGAAAAGGGAGGAAGCCACGTCTTATATAGAGGAGGGTGTCGACCAACTTTATAACCAACAGGAAAAGGAAAATCAACTTATGGGCTTGTAAAAAGGAAATCGGGTGAGCAGTGCATAAAAAGTAAATAGTGCAGTGCGTAAATCTCGAGTTATAAAGCAGATGGGGAAACAAATGTCGGGGATCTCTTCGGGAAATCTATGGGGTTCTAACTAGAAATCAAACTCACAACAGCTCAGACAAACGAGACTAGGCAATTTTCCCTAAATTGGAATCATTGGTCTATGTAATGCAAAATTTGCATATATACTTTCGTATCCAACGTCCTAGACAAACACGCAATATAGATCAGGTTGATAATCGTTCACGTCTTCTTCAGATGTATGCGTGAGCATCCCAGAAGCGTTCGCTCCATCAAACTAGATTCGGATATAAAATTCAGCACGTTAGGGGTTTTCAATGATCCTAAAATCAGACTCTAGTTCATGACGCTAGAATCATGCAATAGGAACAAGTTTAATAAGAAAGAAAATCCTAATCTACGGTCTGAACAGCTGGTTCAAGAACAGTTAATGAAATTCTCCATAGATCCCCTTAAAGAACACCCAACAAAAATAAACTACTCAGACATGAAAGAAGGAGTAGAAAACGAGATTGATCAATGCATACTTGTATAAATCGATAAGAAGTAAAGAGGGTTCCAACAGTAATCGATCTCCCTCGAAGAACAAGGATGGAGATCGAGAGAGAACGAGATATGAGGCCGTCAGAACCAAAACAAAGAAACCGTAAATGAACTTGTAAAACTTTTGAACTCTCTAAAAGTAACCCTAAACATCGAGTATATATAGGTCTTCAAGCCCCCTTAGGCGTCTTTTAGGTCTTGCCTTGCATAAGACGGCTTCGGGTTTAAGTTGGGCTTCAAATGGGCTCGGGAATATCCAAGTGCCTGGCCGCACGAGTGAGGGCTCGTGGCGCGGCCACTGGTCGTCTGGTCAGGTCGTGGCGCGGCCAGCTTGCTCTTCCGGATGCTTGACAGACCTCCTTGCCTTCTTCATAACTTGAGATCAAACCGTGGGATTGGACTTAAACCACTTCGAGGTGAAAGACAGCTGATAAGGCTACCTTGCGTCCAAATATGAGCCTGATCTCATAGTGGGAAGGTCTTCATCTGATGTTGAACTTATGTACTCGAGCACTTATTCCGGAAATGTCCATTTTGCTCCAAAATATGCGTCTTTTGCTAAGATTACCTGAAAAAGTCTTGGACAACCAAATACTCGAAATCTAGTATTTATGCATTAAAATCTTAGTGAAATTCTTATTAAAACACTCACTTATGATAGTAAAAATGTGTAAACTATGCATGTTATCAGAATGAATCTCCTGTATTTGTAAAGAGAATACATGGTGATATATGTGGGCCGATTCACCTACTATGCGGGCTATTTAGATATTTTAAGGTATTGATTGACGCATCTAGCAGATGGTGACATGATGGTCATATGTGTGTATTTTAACCACAAAAAATATGGCTTTCGCAAGATTCATTGTCCAAATAATCAGGTTGAGAGCGCATTTTCCTGAATGTGCCATAAAAAAAGTCAGGCTTGATAACGCTGGTGAATTCACTTCAGCGGCCTTTAATAACTATTGTATGTCAATGAGGATTGATGTTCAGCATCCGGTTCCCCATGTTCATACACAAAATGGCATGGCTGAGTCATTAATTTATTGGTTGCAATTGATTGCAAGACCGTGAATCTAGAGAACAAAACTCCCAATCACTGTGTGGTGACATGCTATTTTGCATGTTGGGGCGTTGGTCCATATGAGACCAAGTGAATATAATGAATATTTCCCCATACAATTAACATTTGGTTAAAAGCCAGATGTATCCCATCTTCTTGTGTTTGGATGTGCGGTATATGTCCCTATAGCGCCACCTCAAAGAACAAAAATAGGACCACAGAGGGGATTGGGAATATATATCGAGTACATGTCACCGAGTATAATTAGGTATCTTGAACCAGCAACTTTGATATGTTCACGACACGATTTGTCGATTGCCACTTTGATGAAAGTGAATTCCCTGCATTAAGGGAAGGATTGAGAGAATCACCAAATGATGTCACCTGATGTACACACTCTTTGGCTCATATTGGTCCTCATACTAATCAACGCGAGGTGGAAGTTCATAAAATTATACACATGCAAAGTTTGGCAAACCAGTTACCTGATGCGTTCACAGATGCGAAGATGGTAATGAAGTCCCATATCCCTGCAGCTAATGCTCCATCAAGGGTAAATGTTCCTGAAAAAGATATTGATGTAAGTAGAGAAAATGAATCAATGATTTAGTTGAAGCCCAGGAGGCCTATAGGATCAAAAGAGAGAAATCCCAACAGAGAAATAAATTGGGAAGAAGGATTCCTGAAGAACCAAATAAAACCTCCAGACATTTGTGTCAAATGTCCTGAAGACATTTGTGAAAAGGTTCCTGAAGAACCAAGTAAAGATATATGTCCAGAACACATATATGAATTGGTTCCAGAAGAACCCGCTAAGAGATTCGTCCTGAAGACGAATTTGGAACAAAAAAAATATGAGATTTTCATCTCTTTCGCCCAAAGTGGAAAATTATGGGCTAGAAGTAAAATAAAAGATGATGATGGAATGTTATCTTTCTCTGTGTCCAAAAGATCGATAATGAAAATGATGATCTAGATCCAAGTTCCGTGTCAGAGTTCCAGAGAATTCCTGACTGGGAATAGATTATGAAGAGATATATTTCTCAGTCATGGATGCAATCACATTCACGAAATTAATGAGCCTCACGACCTCTAAGAATTTAGAGATGTATTTGATGGATGTTGTGACTGCATTCCTATATGGTTCACATGATAGTGACATATACATAAAAATCCCTGAAGGATGTAAGATCTCAGAAGGATCAAAGATGCCTAAAGCATCTACATAATTATGTGCGGTCAAATTACAACGATTACTTTACGGATTAAAGCAATCCGGACACATGTGGTATAATCACTTGTTGAGTAAAGGTTACATCAACAATGCAATATGTCCTAGTGTGTTTCTTAAGAAATCTGCAGCAGGATTTGTGATTATTGTTGTATATGTTGATGACCTGAATATAATTGGAACTCAAAAGGAGATTGATGATGCAAGAGCTCATATGAAAGATGAGTTCGAAATAAAAGATCTTGTAAAGATAAAGTTTTGTCTAGGGCTCTAGATAGAGCATTTCCAAGATGGAATATTTGTTCATCAATCAAATTACACAATAAGGGTGTTAAAACGCTTTGGTATGGATAAAGCGACTCATTTGAATACTCCAATGGTCAATAGACCAATTGATGTTGACAAAGATCCATTTCGACTTTGTGAAGGTAATGAAGAAGTATTAGGTCATGAAGTGCCTTATATGAGTACTATTGGTGGATTTTTATATCTTGCAAATTGTACTAGATCATATACAGTTTTTCCTACTAACTTACTTGCAAGGTATAGTTCATCACCAACGTGCATGCATTGGAATGAAATAAAGCATATACTTTCGTTATCTTCAAGGTTCGGTTGATTTAGGATTATATAATTTTAGAAACCCCGAGGTTGGTTTAGTTTGTTTTGCAGATGATCAAATCCGCCTAAGGCTCGATCGTAAACTTGATATATTTTCACATTTGGTGGAACTGCGATCTCTTGGCATTCGCAAAAACAGACTTTTCTTGCAACGTCTTCAAATTATGCAGCGATTATTGCGTTTCATAAAGTATGCAGTGAATGTGTGTGGCTCAGATCAATGACTCAACACATACAAGAAGCAAGCATAATAATCACATATAAAGAACATACAATTTTTTTTGAAGACAATGCTGTTGTGTGACCCAAATTAAAGAAAGTTATATCAAGAGCAATAGGACAAAGTATATTCTTCTGAGGTTCTTCTCATATACTCAAGAACTCGAAAAGAACAAGGAAGTTGATATTCAATATATTCATTCAAGCGACAACACATCATATCTTTTTACAAAGGCGCTTCCGATTACAATGTTAAGAAAATATGTTCATAGCATCGGGATGCAACACCTACGAGATCTATGAAAATATAAGTATATACTCCCTCTGTTTAACAAAGAGTGTCATTCTACTCTTTTTCACATATATTAAGAAAACTAATAAAAGTTCTATTTTACCCCTTATTAATACATTAAACAAATTTTCTTTTTGATTAATACATCTATATAACAAGGTTAAAATTAGATTTTTACTTCAAAAATTGCATTGAAAATACAAAATGACACTCTTTGTAAAACAAAAATAAAACTTTAAAATGACACTCTTTGTGAAACGGAGGGAATATTTTACAGGAGAGCGTTAAGTTTTTTGTATTTTACGGAGGGAATATTTTACTACACTACTTTTTCCTTGTCAAGTTTTTTGTCCCATAGGTTTTTTTGTCCCATTGGATTTTTCCATGATAAGATTTTTAACGAGACAATACGTAATATATCATTAGTTATGGATAATCAAGGGGAGTGTTAAAATAATAATTATTCATCTTTTGACGTTATTGATTTCACTGACATACTCCTTATATACAAGGGAGTCATCATCACTTGTAAATTGATTATGAAAATAAGAAGTAAAAATTCTCTTGTCCTCTCTTACCATCATGTTATTCCTCTCTCTTAATAATAATATTATAATCCCTCTGTTTCTCATAAAATGATGTTTTAATTTTTTCATAGATATTAAGAAAAAATTATTATCTACTTTTACTAGTTACTTTTTCTTTCTTTTTAACTTTTGACCAATAAAAGTCTTTACTTTAACTTTTTTGTTGTTCAAAAAGTTGATATTAAAGTAAAATACATTAAACAAATCTTTCAACATCAATCTTTGAGGAACAAGAAAAAAACTTAAAATATCAATTTACTAGGAACGGAGGGTGTATAATATATGATACACAAAATATTTATCTCACTTTTATAACAATTTATAACAAAATCATAACATTAAAGGGAATCTGATTTTATTTATTTTTACTTCTTCATCAAACTCGAACTCTAAGACACCGATTAGTGACATGTAATTTAAATTTGAGTTATAGTAGATGCTGCAGTGCGATGTAGTTTGCACTAAAATTATGTGGTAGAAACAGTAGATTTATGTGGTAAGTTTGTTGTAGAAATATGTGTTAGTATTTTTGTCAAAACAACTGACTGGTATAAATTACAGTATGTGCTATTAAAAATAAAATAAATTTAAAATATTAATAATGATAGCATTTATTATAATTTTAATAAAATAATAGATTAAATAAATTAATACTTACTTAAGCAATATACATAAATAAATGTGTACTTGCTTAAGACTTCGACGATGTTTGCGGGTATTGAGATGCATCAACACCTCTACAAATGCCTTAACACTCTCTGGGAAGAAGACACAGAGAATTATCTAGTCCATGACGTATAATCTTTAATCGAAATTGAGATGGAAGATCTAGCTAAAGTCATTTGTATGTGTGACATTGGAGTGAAAGCCGAAATTGAGCACATTGAGAAGCTCAACGCTCTATGTTGTTCCCTCCAAGAAGACGATGAAGTAGACACCAAAGAGCACAACAATGCTACCACCAAAGAAAGTGAGCTTGTACCCAAGATGCATGAAGTTTCGAAAGACAAAAAGAAGAGTTAAACAACTCTCTACGAGAAGATAAAAAGCAAAGACAATGAATTTCGAAAGAAATCATTGGATTTGAGTTTCTCGGATGACCCTACTTATGCTAAAGAAGCCTAACATCAAGGAAGAGAAGGACCTATTTCTATTCCTCAAGAAGACTTCATCTTTACCGATTCGTCTAAGCATCTTGAAGACGACGAGCCAACCAAAAAAGAGCCTCAACTCTACGACCGAAAGTATCCTCTTACTCCATCTCCTCACTACCATGAAGATGAGACAAACTTCGTGGAGAAGAAGAAACCAATGGGGATGCAAGAACAACTCTTGAAGATGCCTTCAAAGATAAAAGATCCGGAAATTTTTTGGTTCCATGCTCAACCAAGAGATTGAAATTCCGTCACCCTCTTTGTGATACTAGATATGAAGTCAATCTCATGTCCAAGGCCATTGCAAAAGGCATAGGAGTTTCAAGCTTTCTACCTTCAAAGATGAGCCAACAAGCGCACTTCTTCAAAATCAACAAGAAGGCCTTCTATCAAGCAAAACCTCAAAAAACACTCATTCCACGACCATAGGCAGTGGAGATGAACCAATTTTAGACCTTGAAGGAAGCACAAAGGATTACAAAAACGTCCTAGAAGAAGATCTATCCAACACATTTAAGGGAGGCACCAAACCAAAAAGTTCAAGGTGCTAAAAGATCCCATGTAATTCACATTCAACATTGGCTTATATGAGATGTGATGGAGACTCATTTGAAGCCAAGGTAAATTTTAAAAGGTCATCAAAAGCCTTTCAAAAGTTTGATCTTAGCACCCATTGATAGAGGTTTCATTTCAGCTATCAATTGCCCAAACCTACTCATGTCATTGTAGTATTTGAGGATCAATCCAATTGGGTATGATTGTGACAATAGGAATGCATAAAACTCCTTAATCTAAGCAAGCATAAAAAGTTTTGTGTTTAACTATCATCCTAAGTGATCAAAACAAGCAAACAAAGCAAACAAAAGTAACTAACACCTTAATTAAGCAATAAATGCACGAACCAAACAAATTAAAGACTAATTACTCACTAAGCAAGATTAACAATTAACTAAAACGAATACAAGGATGGGATTATCAATCTAGGATGCTTCAAGAACCAATCTGTGATGTCAATCAATCACAATATAACTCAAAAGCAAGACTAATCCACTCTCATGGCACTAATCATTTCATTAATTATCCTAATCAAGAACAAACTCTCATTTGTGAAAAGGAAGCTAACAAGCATTATGAAACAGTTCTAAATTGCTAATAAACACCCTAGACAATCACTTTCATGAGCTAGGAATGTAAATCCCTTGTTTAGTTGATTGGGAAATTTCATCAAACACCTTGTGGGTGGGAAATTCCCCAAGGTCTAGATTTATCTTGATCATGGCTAAACTAGCATTAAGATCACTAAAGAAGGAGGGAAATGAAAGAATAAAAGCATAGATATCAAGATTAATCCCTAGAACGTTGTAAATCTAACCCATCCCTAGATCCTAATGAACTACTCATTAATCATGATTAAACCCCCAAATCCTATGAAAGAGATGTTGGTAAACATGATTAGAGATAGAGAAGATGAAGGATTAACAAAGACAAATACTAAAATTTCATAAACTCATAAAAGGTCTTACAAAATCACTTAGAAAACAAAGAGAAAGATTTTCTAAGGAAGAACAAAAGATTAAAATATACTTAGAAAAATTTAGGTATTTTTGCTTTTATAGTGAACAGTGGACGCACCGGGTTAACCCGAAACAAACCGAGTATTGACCCGGTTTAAGGCTGAAAATAGGACAGCGTATCGAGCTTGCTAGGTCGATATGCAGCTAGATACGCTTCTAAGAACTTTCTTCAAGGGTTGTATCGAGCTTGGTAGCTCGATGTAAATGCTCACCGTCTTCAGATTCCTTGGTCGTTTGTATCAAGCTTGGTAGCTCTATACAAATGGTCGATACGCCCCTTCAAGAATCCCGAATAGATGATATATCATGGTTTTTACTGGTTTTTGGACCATGATATAAGTGTTTTTATAGAGTCTTTTGTTAGTTTTAGAGTCCTATTAGAGTCTATACATGATGGAGAGCATTTGGAGGTAAATGGAAGAATCTGGAATGTTTTGTAGCATTTTGGAGAAACAGCCGAAGTGATGAAGTCAAGAGAGTGAATTCACGAGCAGAGTGTCGATCGACACCACTGGTGTCGATCGACACCAATGAAGGTCGGCCAACTTTGACGGTTTCCATCAGAAAAAAGGAAAGAGAGCAAGTTTGAAGAAATTACAAGTCTGCCCCTGGACGAAAAATCCCCTTCTATAAATAGTTTTCAGGCATTGTTTAGCCATATACCTTATCATTATTTTCTGTTTTTGAGACTTAGAGAGAGACTGATCCTGTGCTTTTGGGGAGACAATTCTAACTCATCTGAGCCAGATTTCGAACCCATGTATCATTCTCTATTCTTTTATGCAATTTATTTCAGCCATGATTTGTGTTTGCATAATTATGTCTGAGTAGTTTGCTAGTTAGGTTAGGGTAATTTAGGATTTGATGAAGAGTTTGTAGAATCAATAGAATTATTAGGGAAATCAGTTGGATCTTCACCTTGATTTGTGCTTAACTTGATTCTCTGAATTGATCACTTAGAAATCAAACCTTAGGTTATTTAATAGATGCGAGAGCATTATTAGTAACTTGAACTAATCATAGGTGAGCAAAATATCTATTCGCAAAGAGATTTGGTTTAGGTATTTTGTGAACAAATCGAACCTGTTCTTATTACTTGTCTTAATTGTTTAAATTCGCAAAGAGATTTGGGATTTAGGGATTTAGGCATAGATAACTTCTGCAACGAGAGTTGATTGGTTTTAACTTAGAGTTTCGAGTTCTAGACGGTTTTTAATAAATCCCTAATAAACTTAGATTCTGCATTCTTGGATTCAACCTGATAATTATCCTTGCCTAGCGCTTTAGTCTCCTGAACTTTAATCCATCTAAAATCCGATTATTTACTTGTTTTAGTTGCTTAGCTTTAATTTCATATAATCCGACCTAGCATAATTCAAACTTAGAAACCTTAGTGTAGCTTTAACTTCCCTTGGGATTCGATACTCCTTATACTTGATAGTAGGATTTTTCCTCTTTCAATTAATCTCTACTACTCATGTCATTGTAGTATTTGAGATGTCAATCCAAATGGGGTTAAGATTAACAACACTAGGAATATATGAAACTATTTAATCTAAGCCAAACTCAATATTGAAGGAGACAAGGGACTAATAAAAGCAAACTACAAGCTAAAAGAGATACTACAAGACTAATTATATGAGCTAATGCCTTAATTTTAACTAATTAAGCACTAATCAAGAGATTAACTACTAATCAAGATTATCAAATTAACTAAAACGAAACCTAGGGATGGAATCATTGATTTGGGAAACTAAATGGACAACCTTACAATCATTTAAGCAACTAATGAAGCTAACTCTATGCCTAGAACAATTAAACAAGATTAAACCATGATGTGTGGCACTAATCCCTTTCTTAATCACCCTAATGAACTAATGATGTTTTAGCATTAGGATAATCAACAAGCATTAAATTCAAGTCTAAATGGCATGATAAACACTCTAGACAACTAATGTCTTAGGCTAGAAATGTAAATCTCTTATTAAGTTGGTTCAAGCATTTCATCAAACACTTGGTGGGTGTATGAAATGCTTATGATCCAAAATAGCAAAGATTAGCTATTTGGCATTAGGAATCACTTAATAAGAAGAGGGAATGAAAGAATCTATCCTAGATTGCAAGTTTGAACCATAAAAAATCCCTAAATCTAACCCATCCCCAAGTTTCTAAGGAACTACTCACTAACCATACTTAAACCCATCAAATCAAAGATTAGAGAAAGGTTAAACATGATTAGAGAAAGATAAAACAAGAAATCTAAGAAAGATAATGCATTAAACTCAAAGATTCAAGTTTAAACAAAGTATTTGCCCAAAGTGGCTAAAAGTTTAGGCTAAGAACAAGAGAATAAAAGTTGGGATAAAAAATTAGGTCTAAAGAGTATTTATAGGAGGGACCCATAAAGTAGACAAAAAAGATTCATCTGGAAAAGTTTCTGCGTAGCTCGTCGAAACTTCTTCCTGGAGGAAAGTTTCTGCGTAGCTCGTCGAAACTTCTCGTCGAAACTTCTTCCTGTAGGAAAGTTTCTGCGTAGCTCGTCGAAACTTCTCGTCGAAACTTCTTCAGGAGGAAAGTTTCTGCGTAGCTCGTAGAAACTTCTCACCGAAACTTCTTCAGGAGGAAAGTTTCTGCGTAGCTCGTAGAAACTTCTCACCGAAACTTCTTCAGGATTCTTCTTCTCCATCTTTTTGGCAACTTCTTGCTCTTCCAAGTGATGTGCCATTCCTCTCCAACTCCATTGTTCCCTCCACAGCATCCATGTTACCTGATCAAGACTCCAAATGCACCAAAACATGCAAGGACTATGCAAAAACACTCTAGGACTCTAAATGATACAATGCAACACAATGATGCTATATTAGAC
>JAHZTW010000006.1:5943264-5998726 GCA_020283515.1 Alliaria petiolata | reverse complement strand
CTCGTCGAAACTTCTTCAGGAGGAAAGTTTCTGCGTAGCTCGTAGAAACTTCTCACCGAAACTTCTTCAGGAGGAAAGTTTCTGCGTAGCTCGTAGAAACTTCTCACCGAAACTTCTTCAGGATTCTTCTTCTCCATCTTTTTGGCAACTTCTTGCTCTTCCAAGTGATGTGCCATTCCTCTCCAACTCCATTGTTCCCTCCACAACATCCATGTTACCTGATCAAGACTCCAAATACACCAAAACATGCAAGGACTATGCAAAAACACTCTAGGACTCTAAATGATACAATGCAACACAATGATGCTATATTAGGCTCCTAAATGATGAGAAACCTATACTAAATGGATGATAAAATCATGAAAAATATAGATATATCAATACTTCAACTGCATTGCTGTGCACTTGCAGTAGTTGATTATTTGGGTAAAACCTGAGCCCTATCAAGTTTTTGGCGCCGTTGCCGGGGAAATAATAGCTGCCTAACGGAATCTAGTACTAGGATTTTGACTAGGTTTTGTTTTTATTTTGGTTAATAATTTAGTTTCTTACCTTTGGTTTCAGGTGCATGCCCAGTACCAGAAGCAACAAAGAGAAGGAACTTGTCGCACTAAACCAGGAGCTTGGCCGTTTAGAACGTACGAACCGTCGATCTGCACGAGTGTCGATCGACACCAATAGCATCGATCAACACCCTACCTTAGTGGCGACCGACACCGCTTGTATCGATCGACACCAGACGCAGACCGAGATGACAGAACCTGTGATCATGATACGCAACGAGGCAGGCGACTTTGTTGACCTACAAGGCAATAGAAGGAACGCCCAAGGCCAGAGAATTGATGAGGCTGGCGCCATCATCATCGATCCAGCAATACAAGCTGCAGAAGATGGACGTGCAAGAACACTTGGTGAATACAACCGCCCAGACCAGTTCTATGCTAATAGAGCTGCGATCCGTCCTCCTGCATTTCAGAGGAACGACTTCGAGCTGAAGCCTGCTTACTTCACACTGGTGGGGCAGCATCCTTTCCATGGTCTTCCTAATGAGCATCCGATGGACCACATTGAGAGATTTGAGGACCTCGCATCAAGCATCAAGGTTAATATAGTGTCCTATGATTATATTTTCTGCAAGCTGTTCCCTTACTCGCTTACTGGAGATGCATCATACTGGCTGAAGCAGTTGGATCCAGGATCCTTGACAACTTGGGAAGACACAAAGAATGCATTCTTATGCAATTTCTTTGATGACGCGAGATCAGAGGAGCTAAGGACGAAGATAACCACGTTCTCCCAAGGACCTACTGAAGCATTCAAGGCTTCTTGGGTGCGATTCAAGGCTTACCAGAGAGATTGTCCACACAACGGTTTCAGCGAGCCGCAGCTGATCGATATCTTTTACCGATGGATCGATTGGAGATACCAGATGGCTTTAGACGCAGCAAGCAATGGCAACTTCAACACCAGATACCCAGATGACGCGGTGGTGCTTATAGAGAATTTGACCTCTTGTAACAGCACCAAGAAAGCAGATTTGAAAGGAGACAACAAGCTGGTGCAAATGGAGGAAGCCAAATTGCCGATGTCAACAGGAAGCTGGACAACGTACACAATCTCTTGGTGGGAAAGAAGCAACTCCACTTTGCTAATGAAGTGGAGACACTCGAGCCTAGTGAAGAATGTGAAGAAGAGGATGTAAACTACATCAACGGAGGAGGCTTCCAAGGTCAAAGGTTTGGGAACTAGCAAGGGAACATGAGCTTCAATGGAAACTATCAGAAGAGCTCCTTGACAGGAAATCAGAACTCTTCTGGTTACACTTAAAAGCTCCCATTCCAGAACAACAACAACGGTTACACAATGAGCTATGGAAACTCTTCTTACCAGAAACCTTCAGCTCTAGACAACAAAATGGAGGCTATGCGAGAGCAGATCTTGGAAGGACAGCAGAAGATGACAATGAATTTCAATGGGAAGATTGATTCACTGTACCAGTTGATATACTCATACATTTCACATATTTATCTTGCATTTAGAATATGTTTATTATGCATACATCATTCATAATAGACTAATTTGCATCATTTGTAACATTTTAAGTCCTAGAACACTTTGCATTAGCATTTGCATGGTTTCTTGCATATCTGCATCTCTTTCAGGTTGTTTAGAGTATTTGGAGCTGTGATGGATGCTGAGCATTACCAAGAAGATGAAAGAAGAGCATAAGAGTCGGCAGGAATCAAATGGAAACTTGGACAAAAGAGAAGGAGCAAAGATCGACTTCGGGATCAACCAAGACCAGTCAATTCAGCCGAGATCGAGAGGTAGATCGAGCAAAATGACCCGATCTAGAAGAGATCGATTGCATGATCGACCAAACTCACTCGATCTAGAAGGGATCGACTGGACGATGGACCGTCCCACTCGATCTAGAAGAGATCGACCGTATGATCGACCAAACTGACTCGATCCAGAAGTAGATCGACTGAACGATCGACTGAACCACTCGAACCATCTGTAGTTGACCCAGAAAAGTTTTTATGCTTTAGTGAAAGTGGTAGACATACTTTCTGTCTCTTGTCTCTTGACTCTTGCCCCTTGTCCCTTGCCCCTTGACCCCTCTTTTAAGGCCAAGGGCCATGTTTAAAACTCTATATAAGGAATGTATGTGTGCTTGTAATAAATCATTCAGTTTTCAATCAACTCTTCTTAGTCTAAATAAATCAAGAAAAACTCTTATTCTCTCTTTAAAGTCTTCTTAGTGTTCTTGTAAGTTTTCTCTAGTTCTTGAGTGTTTTTAAGAATTCTTAGTTCTTTCTTATATAAGTTACTTCTCGTTTTTTATAAAAACTCTTTTACTTTTTATTCTAATGTCAAGTCTTTCTTCTTAAATCTCGCTTTACTCTTTGTGAAAATTCTTTGTCTTTTTATTTTACATATCAAAGTATTTTCTAGTAACAAGTCTTTCTTCTTAATTTCATCGATTATGTTCATCAGCTCTAAACTTATGTTTAAGAGAGGTTTGAACATGACTTGTGAGTAATTCTTTTGGATTTAAGGATGAGGTGATTAGGAAGGTTTTAAAGGTTGAATCTTGGTATTTTCTTGCTCTTCATCTAATTCTCTTCTTGGATTTGGATGGCTTAAAGCCTAGAGACTCTTGAGAAAGATCTCTTTGATTCATGGGATTTCCTTATCTCAAAAAGACTTAGGAAATCCCCTAAAACCAAATCCAAGATACTAATCTTTCCCTTCCCATACACCATGGATGTGAGGGGGGTTAGTAAGGCCAATATTTAAGATCTTTGCTTTATGCTTTTCATCCTTTCTTTCCACCAAACATCATGGGTTAGGAGGAAAGGATGAAGAAGGGATTTATACCACACACCATGGATAAATCTAGACCCAAGCTTCTTAAGGCCTAGAGATAGCTCATTTAGAAATGTATAGATTTACTTGCTCTTAAACTTTATCCTTTCTTGTTTTGGGGCATCAAATTCTTAAAGACCTTGAGAGAGGCTTTATGATCCAAGAGATTTCCTTTTTCTCATAAGAACTTGGGAAATCTCTTATGCCCAAACCAAAAGGCTAGTATGCCTTAATGACCACGAGAGTGGCATGTAAGAGCTAGTTAGGCCATGTTAAAGATTCGTGCTTAAGCTCCATCAACCATTCTTTTCCACCAAAAACCATGAGTTTGGAGAGAATGAATGATGAGAGGATCTTATCTTATCCACAAACCATGGAAAGATTGCTTCTTAGGCCTAAGGATAGCACATTTAGAAATGTGTAGATTTAAATTTTATAAACCAAGATCGAACCTTTATCTTCCCTAAGCATGAACCTCATCCTTGAATATGTTATTTTTCATATAAGTAGTTTTAAAAGCTTTCTCTTTTAGATTTAAAGTTTTCTCTTTTCATTTTGCTAGAAATAGTCTTATTTATCTGTTTTTAGTTTTCGAATTTTATAAATCAGTAGTTTTGCATTTTAAATTCATAAAAGTAGTTTTCTAGTTAGTTAACATCACAGTAGGGATTTTAAAATAGTTTTCGTAATTATTTAGTAGTTGCAAGTAGTTTATTTTAATTTGTTTCCCATTAAATCCGAAAATGACTTAGCTTTACTTTGCTCTTCCATTCTTAGTATCTTTCAATACCTAGGCTGGATTGACACCTCACATATTACAATGACATGTGTGTTTGAGGATTGAGTTAAGGCTTAAAAATCCTTACATCACCAGGACCTGAATGGAAAGATTGAGAGCATAAACTCTCACATGAAGAAGCTGGATGTTCAAGTTTCTCAAACTGCAGAAGCTGTTAACAGGCAAGAAGGATTCCTTCCAGGGAAGACTAATACTAATCCCAAACGCCATGTGAACGCTGTCACATTGAGGAGTGGAAAGAACCTTCAGCCTGTGCAGAAGAGAGGGCTTAGTACTGAAGAATTCGATGAGCTTGAAGATGTGGAAGATGCTGCGGAGCCAGTGTCGATCGACACTACTGTGTGTCGATCGACACCAATGGAGATGAATGACAAATCAGACGAACCAGATGCGAAAGACACAACTTCAACGAAGAGTGTCGATCGACACCAGGAGGGTGTCGATCGACGCCCACTACGGACAACACCAGATGCAGCCAAGACGAAGATCGTTACTGAAGAAAGGATCTACAAACCGAAGATCCCTTTCCCTTTAATACCAAAGAAGTCTAAGAAGGAGCTACTTGACGCTAGATGCAAGACTATCATGGATAGACTAGTGGTTGAAATTCCTTTGATGGATGCCATTAGAACTACTCCAGTGATAAAGAGATACTTGAAGTGGATGATGACAAAGAACATGGATATATGGAGGAAGGAGTGATGATGATATCAGAGCAAGTTAGTGTTGTCATTCAGAACAGGCTTCCAGAGAAACTCTCTGATCCGGGAATCTTTGTTCTAGATTGCTCCATCTTTTCAGACAAGTTTGGGAGATCTCTATGCGATTTAGGCTCAAATGTCAACTTGATGCCTCTTTCAGTTGCTCTAAGGCTGGACATGACAGACTTCAAGGCCACAAGAATCTCCCTAGTCCTTGCTGATCGATCTGTCATGATCCCTGAAGGTGTCTTGGAGGATGTTCCTATCAAAGTGGGAGATTGTTTGATTCCTACAGACTTTGTGGTATTAGCATATGATGAGGAACCCAAAGACCCTCTCATACTTGGTAGACCATTCTTGGTTAGAGCTGGAGCAATCATTGATGTGAGGAAGAGAAGGATCGCACTGAATATTGGTGACTTGGTGATGAATTTTGAGATGGAAAAGCTGATGAAAAGGCCAACAATTGATGGACAGACCTTCTATGTCGATTCACTCACCAACCTTGCTAAGGAGATTTTCAAAGAAGACCATCCTACAGACCCTTTGGAGCGAGCATTTACCACTTCTACGAAGGACGTTGAGAGCTTGGACGACGCAACTGCTGGATACGCGAAGATGATGGACGCAAGTGAGCAAGTCATGCAACTAGTCGCTCAGGAGGACTTGTGTCGATCGACACCCTGCGCGCACAACGAGAGCAGCCACACATGCCGATTGGAGTGAGGCTAAGGCACCTAAAGTTGAGCTTAAACAGCTCCCTGCCGGGTTAAGGTACGCATTTCTTGGTCCTAATTCAACTTATCCTGTCATTGTAAATGCTTCCTTAAACAATGCAGAGCTCACTTTATTGTTAAGCAAGCTGCACAAGTATCGCAAAGCTCTTGGCTATTCTCTTGATGATATTTCAGGTATCTCACCAGATTTGTGCATGCATCGGATTCACCTTGAGGATGAGACAAAGTCATCAATTGAACATCAAAGGAGGCTGAATCCAAACCTGAAGGAAGTAGTCAAGAAGGAGATCATGAAGCTTTTGAAAGGAGGGATCATCTATCCCATTTCAGACAGTGCTTGGGTCAGTCCGGTTCACGTGATTCCTAAGAAAGGAGGAGTCACAGTAGTAAAGAGCTAGAAGAACGAGTTAATTCCTACAAGGAATGTGACTGAACACAGGATGTGCATAGACTACAGGAAGCTGAATGCCGCGACCAGAAATGATCACTTTCCTTTGCCTTTCATCGACCAGATGTTGGAGAGATTGGCGAATCATCCCTACTACTGTTTCCTTGATGGCTATTCAGGGTTCTTCCAGATTTCTATCCATCCAGATGATCAGGAGAAGACCACGTTTACATGTCCTTATGGTACATTTGCATATCGCAGAATGCCATTTGGACTTTGTAATGCTCCTGCGACCTCTCAGCGATGCATGATGTCCATTTTCACAGACATGATTGAGAAGTTTATGGAGGTCTTTATGGATGACTTCTCTGTTTATGGGTCATCCTTCAAAGACTGTCTGGACAACTTATGCGCGGTGTTGCAGCAGTGTGAAGAAAAGCACTTGGTACTGAACTGAGAAAAGTGTCATTTCATGGTCACAGATGGGATTGTACTTGGACACAAGGTTTCTGCAGAAGGGATTGCAGTGGATCGCGCCAAGATTGAAGTGATGACGACTTTGCAAGCACCTGATTCTGTGAAATCAGTGAGGAGTTTTCTGGGTCATGCTCGGTTCTACAGAAGATTCATCAAGGACTTCAGCAAGATTGCAAGACCACTCACTGCTCTTCTGTGTAAAGACGTGAAGTTCGAGTTCACTGCAGAATATCTTTCAGCCTTTGAACAGATCAAGCAAGCCTTAGTGAGTGCTCCAATAGTTCAACCTCCAGACTGGGATTTGCCTTTCGAGGTGATGTGTGACGCCAGTGACTTCGCAGTAGGAGCAGTTCTGGGACAGAAGAAGGACAAAAAGCTTCACGCTCTTTATTATGCCAGCAGGAGTTTGGATGATGCGCAGAAAAATTATGCAACTACGGAGAAAGAATTGCTAGCTGTGGTCTTTGCCTTTGAGAATTTTCGCCAGTATCTTGTTGGCTCAAAGGTGATTTTCACACAGATCATTCTGCATTGAAGTACTTGATGCAGAAGAAAGATGCAAAGCCAAGGTTGCTAAGATGGATTCTACTTCTCCAAGAGTTTGACATAGAAGTCAAGGACAAGAAAGGAGTTGAAAATGGAGTAGCTGATAATCTCTCAAGGATTATGATTGAAGATGACGTACCAATTGATAATTTTCTGCCTGAGGAGAACGTTTACCTTGTTGAGAGTCGTTTACACAGCATGTTTTCGGAGCAAACTAGCCTCGTGTCGATCGACACTAGGAGTGTGTCGATCGACACTCAGTCCGAAAAATTGAAGTTCGACAACTCTTGTGCCTGAGTGTCGATCGACACCATCTGTGTCGATCGACACCCAACGCGAGCTTCACTTCACAGGATCTTGAACGAAGTGTTTGGACAGCCAATCTTTGCCATAAATGATGCAAGTCGACCATGGTATGCTGACATTGTGAATTTTCTTGCTGCAGACATTGAGCCTAATCATCTCAAGGGTTATGAGAAGAAGAAGTTCATGAGGGAACATAGAAGATACTATTGGGATGAGCCACACTTATACAAGCATTGTTCAGAAAATGTTTACAGCAGATGCATTGCAGAGAGTGAGGTTCGTGATGTACTGTTCCATTGTCATGGTTCTGAGTACGCTGGACACTTTGCTACCTTCAAGACAGTGTCCAAGGTTCTTTAAGCAGACTTTTGGTGGCCTACTATGTTCAAGGATGCTCAGCTGTTCATCACACAATGTGATGTTTGTCAAAGGAGAGGGAAGATCAGCAAGAGAAACGAAATGCCACAGAACTTCATCTTTGAAGTGGAGATTTTTGATTGATGGGGTATTGACTTCATGGGCCCTTTTCCTTCATCTTTTGGGAACAAGTATATCTTGGTGGCTGTGGATTATGTGTCGAAGTGGGTCGAAGCAATTGCTTCTAAGACCAATGATGATGCTGTGGTTCTTAAGATTTTTTGAACCATCATCTTCCCAAGATTCGGAGTGCCTCGGATTGTCATAAGTGATGGTGGTTCTCACTTTATCAACAAGGTGTTTGACAAGCTGCTGAAGAAACATGGAGTTGAGCGCCGCGTGGCTACTCCGTATCACCCCCAAACGAGTGGACAAGTCAAAGTCTCCAATAGACAGATCAAGCAAATTCTGGAGAAGACAGTAGGCAAGACAAGGAAGGATTGGTCTGCGAAATTGGATGATGCACTTTGGGCCTACATGACTGCCTACAAGACGCCACTTGGGACTACACCTTTCCAGCTACTCTATGGCAAAGCTTGCCATCTTCCAGTGGAGTTGGAACACAAGGCGCATTGGGCTATCAAGAAGGTGAATTTTGACTTGAAGCCAGCTGCAGAAAGGCGCCTAATACAACTAAATGAGCTCGACGAATTGCGCCATCACGCCTATGAGAACTCGAAGCTCTACAAGGAAAGGACAAAGGCATATCATGACAAAAAGATTGTCTCCAGATAATTCGAACCAAATGATCAAGTACTTCTATACAACTCTCGTTTGCAATTGTTTCCTGGTAAATTGCGTTCACGTTGGTCAGGTCCTTTCACCATCAAAGAGGTCAGACCATATGGAGCAATTGTCTTGACAAACTCCAAAGGAGAGGAGTTCACTGTGAATGGGCAGAGAGTGAAACACTATTGGGCTCAAGCCGAAATTCCAGATGGACACATTGTGTCTTTGGATGATGCACTCAACGCTTAAATGCGAGAACAGTCAAGCTATTGACGTTAAACGAGCACTGAGTGGGAGGCAACCCACTGTTAGGTACGTTTTTCTTTACATTTTGTTTTGGTTTTACTAATTATTTTGGCTCTTACATAAAAAAATTATAAAAAAAAGAAAGAGAAGGAGCGATCAGACTCAGTGTCGATCGACACACAATGGGTGTCGATCGACACCAAGCGGGGACACGGGTAAGTTCTTCAAAACCCGACACTTCTTCTTCATTCTCTCATATTTTTCAAAACCGTGAGTTTGAGAGGATTTTCCCCAAATCACCAATTCTTCATTTCTTAACCAAATTGAGTGATTAAAGGCTCTAATCCGTGAGGATTTTCACCCTCTTTCATAATCCATAGTCATTTCATTCGATCTACAAAGGTATGTACTTCAAATATCCCAATTTCATTTTCGGACCTAAGGTGAAAATTTCCGAATTCAACCTATTTAGCTTGATTTCTTTGTTGAATGATGCTTGTTTAGGGTGTATAACATGATTTAGATCATTCTCAAAACGTTTTTTATCCTCTAATTTGCAAAATTTGAAATTTTCGAAATTGTTGGAAAATGATGATGAATTTTGCGAATTTGGATTTTTCTTTGAGTTATATGATCTAGACTTGGTCGCCTAGTGATATTGGGATTGTTGGGTTGGCTAATTATTGTTGCATGCCTTTGTACTCGTCAATTCTGGTTCGGATTCGAAATCCGCGCATAGTGTCGATCGACACCCGACCAGTACCGACGCATTGTTATTCAATTGTTGGACTTTGCATTTGATTTTGGTTTTCCTTTTTCATTGCAGATGCCTCCTAGGACTAAGAGACCACGGGAAACTGACGCCTCAGCCTTAGGAACTGCCAATGATGAGGAAATTCCGTGTCTTCCTTCGTGGCCTAAGCCTGAAAAGGCTAAGGTTCGGGTTACACGGCGTTGGGAGGATTCACCAGCAAAAGAGGTTGCTAAGGACGACTGCCTTTACAGAGGGATCGACGAAGCTTGAGACGACTATGATACGCTATTCTATAATGCGTGGCTGCGAGTAGAGATCGCTCCAACTCTTTTTGCATTTGAGAAGACGATGAGGGATCTTGGCATCAAAGACGACATCCTGCAGCTGATGAACATGATTGGGATGGGCACTATAGCGACACATCAGTACGATCTGTATCCCGATCTAGTCCGCCAGTTCATCGCCACAGCTCGAGTCTACTACCGGAACGAGATAGTCCAGAATGCTCTGGAAGGCACACTGACCTTCCTAATCCGCGGGATCCGCTACAACATTTCACTGCCAGACCTTTGCGGGATCTATGGATTCGCAAATGAGCATGCTGTTGGGGTCTCTCTTCAGACGCAACTTCCAGACAATCAGGATTTTTGGTCGCACTTCGGAAATGGGAGGTATGACTCTAAGACCTCCACTCAGACAGACATTCGCCATCCCACCCTGCGCTACTTGGTCCGGCTGTTCTCTACTACACTTCTGTGTAAGCATGAGCCAGGGAAGATGCGCGTGTCTGAGTTGGTATTGCTTTATCGCGGTCTTTGGTCTGAGATATATGAGGATTCAGACGCGCCAGCTAGCGCGAACCTTGGCGCGATATTTTCTCATCACTTGGCTTCCTTGAAGATGAAGTCTTTCAGTGTAACAAAGGCTAAGCCATAGACTATAGGGAGTCTTCTTACACCTATCTTCCAGCACTGCGGGATAGACACTTCCAGCTGCTCCATTGTTACATCGCGTGCCTTGGTTGTTATGGAGTACTTGAAGAGAGCTCATTGGGTGACGGGATAGAGGATGTGGGCATTCAGTGACGAGCAGAGAGTGCAGCGTTTGGTGCAGTTACCTGATAGAGATCTCACTCACATTACCACCGATCCAGGCCGCCTCGCATTTTACCCCAGTCCGAGCAAGCTTAGGACTGCTCCCGTTGCCAGACGCAGAGGCACCTCCTCCCGAACAGCTGAGGATGCGCCACGTCCTTCATGTTCTAGGCGCAGAGCACAGGCTCCCTTGGCGCCTATTGGTCCTCATCATCTTCCAGACGCTCCAGAGATTCCTATGGAGCAGGCAGCATTTCAGAGATATGTGGTTCAGAGCTTTCAGACCATCTGGAACGCAATTGCTACTGTGTCTAACTGTGGCTGCGTTCGACCTGCTACACCGCCACGATCATCTCCACCACGTGCTGATGACGACGAGTGACTCTTCCATCCTTTTTAGTACTTTGAGTCAGTTTTTCTTTTTCTCTTGAGTCTGCATTTGCTTCATTTGCTTCANGGAAATGGGAGGTATGACTCTAAGACCTCCACTCAGACAGACATTCGCCATCCCACCCTGCGCTACTTGGTCCGGCTGTTCTCTACTACACTTCTGTGTAAGCATGAGCCAGGGAAGATGCGCGTGTCTGAGTTGGTATTGCTTTATCGCGGTCTTTGGTCTGAGATATATGAGGATTCAGACGCGCCAGCTAGCGCGAACCTTGGCGCGATATTTTCTCATCACTTGGCTTCCTTGAAGATGAAGTCTTTCAGTGTAACAAAGGCTAAGCCATAGACTATAGGGAGTCTTCTTACACCTATCTTCCAGCACTGCGGGATAGACACTTCCAGCTGCTCCATTGTTACATCGCGTGCCTTGGTTGTTATGGAGTACTTGAAGAGAGCTCATTGGGTGACGGGATAGAGGATGTGGGCATTCAGTGACGAGCAGAGAGTGCAGCGTTTGGTGCAGTTACCTGATAGAGATCTCACTCACATTACCACCGATCCAGGCCGCCTCGCATTTTACCCCAGTCCGAGCAAGCTTAGGACTGCTCCCGTTGCCAGACGCAGAGGCACCTCCTCCCGAACAGCTGAGGATGCGCCACGTCCTTCATGTTCTAGGCGCAGAGCACAGGCTCCCTTGGCGCCTATTGGTCCTCATCATCTTCCAGACGCTCCAGAGATTCCTATGGAGCAGGCAGCATTTCAGAGATATGTGGTTCAGAGCTTTCAGACCATCTGGAACGCAATTGCTACTGTGTCTAACTGTGGCTGCGTTCGACCTGCTACACCGCCACGATCATCTCCACCACGTGCTGATGACGACGAGTGACTCTTCCATCCTTTTTAGTACTTTGAGTCAGTTTTTCTTTTTCTCTTGAGTCTGCATTTGCTTCATTTGCTTCAGTACTTTGTTTCCAAATAGGTTGCTTTTATTGAGTTCATTGGATTATCTTGTGCTCTTAACGTTTGTTTGAGTTTTTCTAACAGCTAGGATGACTCTAACAACAATCTGACTTAACAACAATCATGTTCGAGTGGCTGAACTCTGTCTACGGACAGAGTGTCGATCGACACAGGTGGTGTCGATCGACACCGTCATCATACACAACAACGATCGACACCATCTGTGTCGGTCGACGCTGCGCGCAGAAGTCAGGTAATCCGATTTTCTCTTTCTTCTGTAACAGTTTAACACAACTTTTTTCTATCCAAACTCATTCTTAGTAACACTGAGGACAGTGTTATTCAAGTCTGGGGGAGGTGGTTGCTAACATTGTGTTTTGTTTTGAGAGTCAAAATTATTGAAAAAATTTGTTTTATTGAGTCAAAATCAGGTTGAACTTTCAGTTTTTCTAGGAACTAACCACAGGAAATTGACACTTGAAGAACCATTGCTATAGTAGTTGGATGCAGGTCTTACTAAGTAAAAAGCTGCAAGTGGAATCAGTCTAACAGGGCGAGTTCATGTCCCCTTTTAAGAACTAGGTATGCGCAAAACTTGATTCCTCTTTCAGTCCGAACAAATAGGCAATTGCAGTCTCTCCTTGATCTTCCCTTGAGAAAGGAAAATAAAGAAAAAGAGTTTAAGTCTGGGAATAGTGCCTTTGTCATGAGCCTGTCTCCTCACAAGGAACAATATTAGTGATGCTCTTGAACACGTCTCCTCACAAGGAACACAAGTAGAGAGTAGCACTATTTCCAGAGATTTCATAAGAAAAAGAAGAGTCAATGAAAAGATCTTAGAACACCCTGAAAATGGGCAGAAGTTGACTAAGGGAAGAGAAAATAGGGGAGCTGTATGAGAATGTCTTATTCAGGCACTAAGAAAGGGAAAATAATCTCTAAAGTTTTGTGGAAATACCACTGTTAGAGTTTGAAATATTATCAAGGAAAGGATCTGGATTCGAACTGGGAGATTGCTAAGCTTGTGGTAAGTACACTGAACTTTCCAAGGTTGGCTCTATGGCATGTGGATTCCAGAAGTGTTAATCAATGTGGCGTTTTGAAGAGATACTTGGAAGTTCCTGTTTTCAAACTTCTACTTCATTCTAAGTTTCTGTTTTGCTTGAGGGCAATCAAAAGCTAAGTCTGGGGGTGTTGATATATCATGGTTTTTACTTGTTTTTGGACCATGATATAAGTGTTTTTCTATAGTCTTTTGTTAGTTTTAGAGTCCTATTAGAGTCTTTACAGGATGGAGAGCATTTGGAGCTAAATGGAAGAATCTGGAATGTTTTGGAGCATTTTGGAGAAACAGCCGAAGTGATGAAGTTAAGAGAGTGAATTCACGAGAAAAGTGTCGATTGACACCAATGAAGGTCGGCCAACTTTGACGGTTTCCATCAGAAAAAGGAAAGAGAGCAAGTTTGAAGAAATTACAAGTCTGCCCCTGGACGAAAAATCCCCTTCTATAAATAGTTTTCAGGCTTTGTTTAGCTATATACCTTATCATTATTTTCTGTTTTTGAGACTTAGAGAGAGATTGATCCTGTGCTTTTGGGGAGACAATTCTAACTCATCTGAGCCAGATTTCGAACCCTTGTATCATTCTCTATTCTTTTATGCAATTTATTTCAGCCATGATTTGTGTTTGCATAATTATGTCTGAGTAGTTTGCTAGTTAGGTTAGGGTGATTTAGGGTTTGATGAAGAGTTTGTAGAATCACTAGAATTATTAGGGAAATCAATTGGATCTTCACCTTGATTTTTGCTTAACTTGATTCTCTGAATTGATCACTTAGAAATCAAACCTTAGGTTATTTAATAGATGCGAGAGCATTATTAGTAACTTGAACTAATCATAGGTGAGCAAAATATCTATTCGCAAAGAGATTTGGTTTAGGTATTTTGTGAACAAATCGAACCTGTTCTTATTGCTTGCCTTAATTGTTTAAATTCGCAAAGAGATTTGGGATTTAGGGATTTAGGCATAGATAACTTCTGCAACGAGAGTTGATTGGTTTTAACTTAGAGTTTCGAGTTCTAGACGGTTCTTAATAAATCCCTAATAAACTTAGATTGTGCATTCTTGGATTCAACCTGATAATTATCCTTGCCCAGCGCTTTAGTCTCCTGAACTTTAATCCATCTAAAATCCGATTATTTACTTGTTTTAATTGCTTAGCTTTAATTTCATATAATCTGACCTAGCATAATTCGAACTTAGAAACCTTAGTGTAGCTTTCACTTCCCTTGGGATTCGATACCCCTTATACTTCAACTGCATTGCTGTCAACTTGCAGTAGCTGATTATTTGGGTAAAACCTGAGCCCTATCAATAGACTTGTATCGAGCTTAGTAGCTCGATACAAATGGTCGATGTGCTCCCTCCGTCTTCACTGCTGAACCGTAACGAGCTTAGTAGCTCGATACTAAGCTCGATACACTTCTAAAAGATCTCTTCTCCTCATTTGGCCACTTATCTTCCTCCTCTTGATCATCCATGAACTCCATTTGGTCCTCCAAGCCTTAGAAACACCTAATAATGACTCAATATTTACAAATATGCAACAAACTAAGCTAAACTCACTAAACTCTAATATGGATGCAAATTGGACTAAAAGTGACTAAATGAATGCATGAATGGATGCAAAGCTACTCTAAATGAATGCTAAAACATGCTAAATTATGAGTCTATAAACTCCCCTAAACTTGCCTTTTGCTTACCCTTGACAAACAAGGTTTTCACCCTTTTTAGCAATGTCCCAACATCTATCAACCGTAGTAGTATAGTGTATGGGGTATCAAACCATTTTGGGAGCGTTAGTGAACATAACGGTCATATCGGTGATATAAGACAAGTTCAAATCTGGTAAAGATTAAGACTTTACTATTAAAATCGATTAAAAGATTGATCTTGTGTCACTCAAGACAATAAATAAGAGAACTTTAAGGACGCTAGGCAAGGAATAGCTATTAAACGGTAAAAAGATAAACTTTCAAGATAAAGAGAGGATCTTGATGAGTATTATGAACTAGGTAACTCTCGGTTTGACTTAACAAGCTAAAGCTTTTGGATCTCATCAAGACTTGGTCTTTCGATGGTGATTCTTAGGTAAAGGGATCTTCAAATCGTTTAGCCCATGATTTTTGGGTCTAAACTCTTTGAATCTCTATCACCATAGTCTAGCTCTCGCATAGTGGTACAATAGAAGAAACAAGCATCTGCAACGTCCCTATTGAACCGTAAGATCCTTAGACAGATGGTTAGTCTTAGCCTAAGAGATCAACTCTTGTTCATAGATCCGGCTAAGCAAGCATGTGATGTTCGTGTCAAGCCGCCTAAGGACTTTAGACTAGATGGCCAAACTAGACTAAGCTTTGGGAATGATAAACAAGAAAGAATCTAACTTTATGTTTTAGCTAAGCAAGAAATGTAAATCCGAGAGTCCCTTGGTTCTTTTAACCCATCAAGGTCCTAAAAATACTACTCACAAGCCATTTGAGAAACCTCAAAATCCATAAGGATGAGAGAGTGACTCATAGGCTGCAAGATAATCAAAAACAAGAAAAGGAAGAAGCTTTAAGTAAATAAGAGTAAGCTATATAACTTAAAACTTCAAGATTGCATAAAAATCAAAGTTTTGAAACAAGCTTCAATGGCGAAATACAAAGTCTCGGTTCTTTGAAGAAGAAGACAGAAAATAAAGTGGAAAACGTGATTAAGAGATAAGAGTGAGGGAGTAGGTATTTATACACAAAAAGGGAAAAACATAAACTTTGGGACTCTTCTGATTCTTCGGGTAGGCTCCATATCGGGTACTTTTTGGCTTTTAGCGTTTCGGGCTTACGTCGTTATGAACGAGCCGAAACGCTAACTCTTCTGATTCTTCGGGTAGGCTCCATATCGGGTAAGGATTTCGGGGTCATGTCGTGAAGGCTTGCCTTCCTTGGTACTTGAATCAGTCACTTGCCGTTGCCTTGCTACGATATCCGTCCTTTGGGCATCCTCTTGCTGGATCTTCACACCGAGGTTCTCCTTTCGGGATTAAGCCGCTGCTACTCGTCCAAATCGCCCTCATGTCGTGATCCATGCTCGATATCGCCGGCTCATTCTCCATTTGTGACCTCTCTCCTTGATCTCTTCTTTGGATCATCCTAAGCACCCGAGAACACACTCCAAACATGCAAGACTATGCAAAAACCTAACCTAATGCATCTAATCCTAACATGAGTGAAAATGCGATGCAAACTAAGATAAAAGTACAAGAATGAAATCCTAACTAACATGAAATGTGTGCCAAAACATGCAATTTACAGAGATATCAACACCCCCAAACTTGTCTTTTTACTTGTCCTCAAGCAAAAGCCAACCGGAGGGGTGAGGTTTTAAAAATAAAGTTGTAAGATTGAATCCAAAACGCCATTTAAAGGAAATCAACTCAATGTCTAAGTTCAGATTTCTAGGATGCAAGTCGAATTCTACTTATCCAAAAAGTCTTAGCCACATTCATCACAATAATCAAGCGAAAACAATCCCAGCTTAGATGCACATTCAAATTCCCAAATCCCTTTCACATTCATTATGAAATTTAAAAAGTGGACCTCATTCATGCCTGTCAACTAACTCATTTGGCTCAGGGCAAGGTCACGAGCTAAATATGAACTCGTAGCGCGAACGGGTTCAGTGTTTAGATGGGATCACTCATGAAAGGAACCTTCTTAATGCAAAATGCTAAGGGTAAAAACCAATGGATGCATATAAGGCTAGACTACCATCTACCCAGAACATCTATTTCGTTTCCTACCCTAGTCTAAATTGCTCCCTCCTAAGCTACCCTTTCTCTCGGCATTTCGCCGTTATCCCGATATCATTCCTCGATATTACCTTTCCTGGTCATCTTCGGGGGACTTCTTCTTTGTTGGAGATCGGTTTCGGCTTTCTGGCTCCTTTGTTGCGTTCCTTGTGTTTCACCTTTGGTGTTGTTGGCCGGATTTATGCTTTGTTGTTTGGCCTTCTTTTGCTTTTTCTTGGAATCACCTTTTTCTTCTTTTGGTTTCGAGCTCCATTTGTTGCCGCCATCTCTTTTATTCTTGTCCCCGTCTGACTCCTTGGTTTTCTTTTTTTTTCTTCTGTCAACTCATGATCAAGTTTGAATATAACCTCTTTTTCCTAGTCTACCCAGCAATATCGGCTTCCGATTTCGGTGTTAAGCCGTTTCAGTAACCGAACCACTTAACCTAGTGTTGACCCGAGATGTGAGCCAACGTCTACATGAAAATTTAACCTTGTCGATCTAAACCCAACACTTTATGCCTAAGAAGATTCAAAAATGGTGCAAAGGCCTCACATGCTCTCGCAAAAGTGTTTATTGCTTTAAAAACAATGGTTTCGGTTTAGGGTATGGTCTGGTACTTGAACTAGCAAAAGGGTGGTAAAAAGGAAAAAGAAAGTCCAAGTGAAATCCATGAGCTATTTGACAGATACGAACGAGACAATTAGATTTTCAAATTAACGGTTCAAGTTTATTAGGGAAATGGTTCAAATCGCAATGCATCAAGCTAAAATCAAATTTCACAGGACAAATTCCAAACGTGGTGCTGCCTTAAGCTCAGTCTAATTCGAAATTCATCAGACAAACAAGAACTAAGGCATTGAGTTCATGACTTAAAAATGGCTATTTACAAGGATTCGTAATACCTAACACCTTATGGAAATGCTCATGAATCCTATATGAATGCATCTAGACTCAATCCTAATATGGAAATGCAGCTACATGAGTTCTTTTTGTGGGATAAATTTTCAAAATTTTTCAATTTTTTTGTGTTTTTGTATGCAATTTCATGAATCCATGATGTCTAATCTAATTGAATGCATGTACTACATACTCCCCCAAACTTAAATCACACAGTCTCTGTGTGATAGAAGAAAGGAAGAATATGGTCTTATGATTATGCAAAAGTTCAAGCGAAATGAAAAATAATAGAAAAATGCTTATGTACAAAGGTTTGGAGTGGCACCTTACTGCTCAGTGTGATGTGAGGACGTGGTGTCCTCACTGGTGGAGAAGGATGGGTTGTCTGATTCCGGTATCGGGGATTGGCTCGCACGTCTCTTCCTCGACATGCTGTCCTCTTGGAAGGAATGCCTTCCTGGATCATTCAGCTCGCGCTCCCTTAGTTCGAACGAGAAGAATGCCTCATTTGAAGCATTTGGCTGTCTGCTTCATCGGACTCCTCGTCTTCATTCCCTTCGGCTTCCTCCGGAGATATATCGGCTTCATACCGTGGCGATGGTGTCGATCCCTTCAGTTTTGAGGTGAGCGACTTGATTTGCCCCTTAAGGCCTTTCACGTGACCCTTGATTCCCTTCACCGTGGAGACTAGCTTTCTAATCGAACGGTCTTGCCACTTGCAGTACCGCTGCAGCACATTGATCCTATCGTGCGCCACCTTGAGAGTTCGGTGTGGTCCACTAGTGATTGGATCAAAATGGTAGAGATCCGCCCCATAGAGAGGAAATCCAAACTCGTCAGTAGGGTCATCATAGGCGTCTTCATCCTCATCTTCTTCTTCAGCAGCTGCATCGACTTCTTCCCGATATTCTTCCTCGTAACCCTCATCGAAGTCACCTCCATATGGGAAGAGATGCTCATCTTGGGGGTCGAAATTCAAATTCCTTGTCTCCCTTATCGTGGTCAGCCACAGATTTGGCAGGAACATTACTGCAGCTTGTCCTGATGCTCGGGTGAACTGATATCAGTGTCCATGCCGACATGGCTTTCCGAGAAACTGGCACTTCTTTAGATATGCAATGTCTATCCACCGGATTCCGTGAGTTGGCTGCTCGAGATCAATGCCAGCCCCTTTCAAGATAGCAGACACAACTCCTCCACAGCCTATCTGAGGCCTGTCGCTTGGTGTGGATATCATCCACGATTTGTAGTGGAGGAGCTCCTTCATCAATAACGTGATCAACCCGGTGCTCCTTCTGCTTCCCCGCAGTTCAAACTCAGTCCGCGTCTCTTGAATGATTTCCACCAGGCCGTCGTCCATTATCTCCAGCTCCTTTGTCAGGACAGCTCTGCATTCCTTCCTTGCAAAGAAAGTATGTGCAATAGCTCTTTGCACATACCTCAAGGCTGGGTGCCTTATCCTGGTGCTCTTGTTCACTCCTGGCTTGTACGTCCCTACCCCAATGTGCATCCACAGTGCCTCCAGCTCCTTTCTTTCTATATTCAGGGACATTTCGCGCATATCGCCTTGGCTGAACCCGAATATCGACTCCAGCTCCCGAAATGTCATTCGGTGAGTATCGTTTCCATACTTGAAACGAATGTGCCCATCTCCGACTTCCTCCTGAGTGATCTCTCCAAACGCGTAGAATGTTACTTCCAGTGTTGCAAGGAACTGGAAGGTCGCTTCGTCATGGGATGCATAAGCGTTTTCCATGAATTTCTTCAGGCCCATTGCGTTGAAGAGGATCTGGCAGTCTTCGTAGATGCCCAGATCGGCCATTGTCTCCTCGTGGGGATAGCGCATGGCCTTGAACTCCATTCGCCTGAATGCTGCACGCATTTCGGCCAGGGTATGTCGGGATCCTGTACTTCTTCTTCCCGATGCACGTGTGGGTGAACGTACAATCGCCGCTCGGCTGGATTCTCCAACTGGTCTCTTTCCTTCTCTATTTTCCGTTTGGTATTCCATTGATCTCCCCAGAACTGCTCCGCTTCTTGTTGCTCCTACCATTGTACCTATCAATCAAAAACACTCGGAAGTGTGTAAGTACAAGGAAAAGTTCTAAGGACAGAGACTGTCTTGCATGTATGTTTAAAACCCTAAGCAACTCTATTCATGACTAAAGAGACCCAGACAAACAAATTTGAGTATTAGGAGATCGGGAAAGAGTCTAAATCATGAAGAATAAATAGTTGTTCTTCACAAATCCAGATTTTAGACAAGCTTGCGTTTAAACAAAAAGGTGAAAAATGGTCTTCTAGAAACTCGACACTTCAAAAGAGATTAACCATGAAGCTATTCTCACAAATAGATGTGCCGAAATTCAGAGAAAAACCAAAACAAAAAACCTAAGCTTTTACGCGAAATTTGCCTACCAAAACGATTCTCCATCTACTCTCAATCCTTAATGCAGCGAATCTGAACAATCCTAAGAGATTATCAATCGTATCGCTATGTACTAGCATTTTACCTTAGATCGATATGCGAAAATCCTCGGATGAAAGCTTAAACTCGACTTTGCGAAATAAAAACTCAAAAGCAATTTTCTAGGATTGAGAGTGATGGGGAATGAAAACGAGAGAGGAGAGGGGTTTTATAAAGAAAAAGGAGACAAGGGGAAAGGAAGGGTTGACTAGGGTTTCTTGGTTTGGGGAATAATTGTCGGTTAACCCCAACTAAGTATTCCTGCCTTATCCGAAAAAGTGGGCCATAATTTGAGCGTTTTTTTCGGATTGGTCAAGCCTAGCCACCCTTATACCTGGACGGACATATCGGGTTGACCCCGATATGATGTGATTAGCGTTACGGATATCGGCTTGTTCCCGATATTTGACCACCGTGATGGTTGTCTAGATTGGACACGCCGTTGTGCCTGCCCGACGAAGAATACTTAGGGAGAATATCGTGGTGTTAACCCGATATTACATCCCGTTATTGAACCATACAGCTTCTCTTTTGGTTTTAGATCCTCATATGTGTAAGTCTCCTCACCTTATCCTTCATGGGATCCTGAAATCATTAAACTAAACTAGGAAAAGCATTAATATGTACATGGATAAGCTTGGGGTGCCTCCCAAGAGCGCTTTGTTTTGAGTCACTTAGCTTGACTTTTCTTGGTCATCTTTTAGTGAGAAAGGGGGAAATGAACACCCCTCGATCCTGTGGGAGGATCCTTACTTTCCTTGATCATTGTGATGAAATCAGCCAGAGGCACATTGGAAGTTCCCTCCTTGCTTGCCTTAGAACCTTTTTGATTAGTCAAATCGGTGTCTTTTATCACCTTAAGGTAAGCAAAGGGTCTGGCTTTTCCCTTGCATCTCAGCTTGTATCTCATCTCACCACCAGCAGAGAGAACAGGTTTGAGAGTCATACCTTCCAGAAGATCACCGAGAGTCGGTCCTTTCATGTAGGACTTCTTGCAAGTGACCACTTCTTTTGTTTCTTCTCGGATTTCTCCTGGATACCCTTCGAATATTGCATTGAGACAGACCCCATCAAAGCTAGCTCCATTGTAGCATATTTCCAAGGATGGATCTTTGGTCTTCTCAATTGTCTTCTTGAGCACAAGGGAGTATGCGTGTTCCTTCTCATAGATTTTCTTCCCTTTGGTGTCAAAGTGCATTACCAAGCTTCCAATTAGTCTCAGCTCTACCTTGCCGCTTTTGCAATCAAACATGCAACCGACAGAGGCTAGGAAAGGTCTTCCCAACAGGAGAGTTTCCTTGACATCTTGGTCCATTTCTTTCACCAGGAAGTCGCTTGGCAGTAGCACGTTCCTAATCATGAGGGGTAGGTCCAACAGCTTCCCAACAGTTTTCCTTTCACTTCCATCGGCCAGTGATAACGGCTTCTTGCAGTCGGTATAGGTGTCATACTCGAGACGCTTAGCAGTGGCGAGACTCATCACGTTGATGCTTGCTCCGAGGTCACACATACAATTTTCAAAGGTAATTCCTCCGAGTGTGCATGGTAGAGTGAATGATCCTGGATCTTCGAGCTTCTTGACTACTAAGGGTTCCTCCTTAGGTTTCTCCTCACGAGCTGCTGCATTCCTTCCTATTGTTGCCATGGCATCAGCGTAGAGCTTATCCTTCAAAGCTACTAGGAAATCTGGAATAGGCTTGGTTTCGTCAGTATTGTTGAAGAGATCTCCAACTTTCTTCAATGTTTCAATTAGTTCGGCCTCTTGTTCCTCTATGAGCTGTTTCTTATGCTTCTGGGGGTATGACATTGGCGGATTATAGACTCACAAGAATGGTGCTTTTGGGGGATCAGTGGGTTCTTTTTCCTCAGAATCTTCCGAATTTTTCGAACTCTCTCCCCTTCTTAGAATGTCGATGTCCGCATCGGCTTGAGCCCGTTCTGTAGAAGTGATATCGGGAAGATCCCGTTTTTCCTCGTCGAAAGTGGTGATCATTTGGCAATACTCCTTTGGATTCATGACGGATTTTCCAGGAAGGTTGCTTGCTTGGCTTGTAGACGCAATGCCTTTGTTGTTTTCAAGTGTCTTGACACGAGCAGTCAAGTCTTCAATCTTCCCGGATAGTTTCGTGTGGACACCATCAATCTTGTTATGCACTTCAGCAAAACATTTGTGCATATCCGCCTGGATATGTGTTTGACCTTGTAGAAGTTGCTTCAGAGTTCCTTCCAAGTCAAATCCAGCATGCACATTTGGGTTTCCTTGTTGTTGTTGTGAGAATCCAGGAGGTGCACCGGCTTGATGTCGTGGTGGATAGCCGTTATGGTTCTGGAACCGCGGTACAAAGCCTTGTTGATTCGTGTAGGTCACAAATTGTTTTGCTCCTCCTCCTTGCTGTTGAGGGTAGGTCTGGTCCTGAGGATTTGCGACGTTCGTGCTTCTGTAGGAAAGGTTGTTGTTCGGTTTCTAGTTGTTATACCCTCCTTGAGCGTTGATGTAGTTGACATCTTCATACTGAACGTCCTCCCCTTCTTGGACTTGAGTGAGTTCTTCCACGAAATGGACCCCCTTTTGAGTTTGGACAAGTAGTAACTTGTCAAGCTTCTCATTGAGTTCTTTGATCACTTCCCGGCTTCCTTCCACTTCTTCTTTGGAACCACGGTTGGATCTGTCATAGTCTTCGTGGTAAGAAGAGTCACTCTGAGCTAAGTTTTCAACTAACTCAAGACCGTCTTCAACGTCTCTAGCTAGGAAATTTCCATTGCTAGCCGTATCGAGCAGCATCCGAATCTTGGGAATGACACCCCGATATAGTGTACTGAGGAGTGATTCTTGGCTGAATCCATGGTGAGGGCACTGAGTGGTGTAGCCTTTGAATCTCTCTCATGCTTCGCCAAAAGTCTCGTTGGATTTTTGAGTGAAATCGCTGATTTCGTTTCGCAATCGGGCTGTACTCGATGTGGAAAAGAACTTCGTCAGGAATGCCTTCTTGCAGTCTGCCCACGAGGTAATGGATCCGTGTGGCAGTGTCTTTTCCCATGCGTGTGCTTTGTCTCCCAGTGAGAAGGGAAACAAACGCAACTTGAATCCAACTTCGCTTACTCCATTGATTTTGGTCATGGCGCACACATGATCGAACTGGTCGAGATGCTGTGATAAGCTTTTTTGAGTACAAGTGTTTTTCTAGGTGAAGCGCGGATCCCCCCTTCAATGAGCTAAGGGTCCTATTTATACATATCTGTTTGTAAATCTAAATAAAAATCTCTAAGAATCTTCTCGCAGATTCTCCTTTATCTCCCCTCCGCGGCGCTCCTTCCGTGAAACTTCGTCTTCTAGGGCGAACCTCACTTCGGATTTCCTTATGGGCTTAAACTCGGCCCATTTGCATGACGATCCGTTTTGGGCTCGGCCTCGTGTCCTGGTTTTGAGCTCGAAATCTTTCGTGGGCCTCTAGCTCGGAGTATCGAGGGGAGATGTTGATTTGGTTCGGCCCATGCACAATCCGTACATTTTACAGTTCAACTCGATCTTTGTACAGTTTGTGCACGGCTCGGTTTAGCTCGGTTTCTGCACGGTTTGTGCACCGAGGTGAACCACTTCGGTTCGTGCNCATGATCGAACTGGTCGAGATGCTGTGATAAGCTTTTTTGAGTACAAGTGTTTTTCTAGGTGAAGCGCGGATCCCCCCTTCAATGAGCTAAGGGTCCTATTTATACATATCTGTTTGTAAATCTAAATAAAAATCTCTAAGAATCTTCTCGCAGATTCTCCTTTATCTCCCCTCAGCGGCGCTCCTTCCGTGAAACTTCGTCTTCTAGGGCGAACCTCACTTCGGATTTCCTTATGGGCTTAAACTCGGCCCATTTGCATGAAGATCCGTTTTGGGCTCGGCCTCGTGTCCTGGTTTTGAGCTCGAAATCTTTCGTGGGCCTCTAGCTCGGAGTATCGAGGGGAGATGTTGATTTGGTTCGGCCCATGCACAATCCGTACATTTTACGGTTCTACTCGATCTTTGTACAGTTTGTGCACGGCTCGGTTTAGCTCGGTTTCTGCACGGTTTGTGCACCGAGGTGAACCACTTCGGTTCGTGCACGATTTGTGCACCGAGGTTAACCACTTCGGTTCGTGCACGGTTTGTGCGCCAAGGTGATTCACTTCGGTCCGTGCACGGTTTGTGCGCCGAGGTGAACCACTTCGGTCCGTGCACGGTTTGTGCACCGAGGTGAACCACTTCGGTTCGTGCACGGTTTGTGCGCCGAGGTGAACCACTTCGGTCCGTGCACGGTTTGTGCACCGAGGTGAACCACTCCGGTCCGTGCACGGTTTGTGCGTCGAGGTGAACCACTTCGGTCCGTGCACGGTTGGTGCACCGAGGTGAACCACTTCGGTCCGTGCACGATTTGTGCACTGAGGTGAACCACTTCGGTTCGTGTATGGTTTGTGCACCGAGGTGATTCACTCCGGTTCGTGCACGGGTAAGAGATTACCCTTCATACTTAGCCTTTTCTTTCATTGATTTCGCCTGGGTGGAAACCGACCCCAACAGTTAGCCCCCCAGCTCGTTAGTCTCGGGAACGAGGGTGACGAGCTATCAGGAAAGGCGAGATCAATGTCCCGAGGTGTTTTTACTTTGTTACCAAAGTATTATATTTAAGCGACGAAGTGAATAGTTTCGTGACAAGGCGTTTTGTGCTCAAGGGCCGAGGTGAATGACTCGGCACCGAAATGTGTTGTTTTTTTTGTATGCCGAGGTGAATGGCTTTGTTGACCGAGGCGTTTAAGTGTTCGGTTAACTTATCGCCGAGACGTTTTCGAGTGATCGGCTCGGCTCTCGATTTCTTACCAAGGTAAACTTGTTTACCGAGGCGAGGTGTGAAACTAGTCACCGAGGTGTTGATTCTTTTGCTCGGCGATCAACGTCTTTGCCGAAGCGTGTTATTCGCGACCGAGGTAGTGTTGTTATTGGACCGGGCTTTTGCCTTGACTTTTCCCGCGCGAATCATTCACCTCGGAGCTTTTGACACTTAGGGAATTTTTATGATTCTTCTTTCTTGTCTGGGCCTTTTGGTTTTGGGCCGACACTGTCGGACTTGGGCCTACGATTATCTCTTAAGGCCCACTATCCGTTTATCAGTTTTGAGCTCGCCTCGGGAAGTGGAACCGTCTCGCGTGTTCCCGAGGCGACGCGCTGGCTCGTCTATAAGACTCCGAGATCTCCTCTTGGCTCTCTCACTATCTTCATTCCTCAAAAATTTTCAAAAGGTTGGTTTTCTTTCTTCTCTCCCTTCTCTCTCTCGTTTATGTTTAGATTTCGATTAAGGTTCTTCAGATTCTTGCCAAGCCGCCGTCATCCGCCTTAGTTCTCCGATCGATTTTCAAGTATTCCGGCTGTTCTTCGAATTCTCCGATCCATCTTCAAGCGATCTCCGAGGACTCGACTGATCTTCAGTGTCTTCATCCGGTGTTCGATCCAAAGCGATATCCAAGGTGAACGTAACGCTTCCACGCTTCGATTCTCGGACCGAGGTGGTCCCCGAGGCGAGTGTAAATCAATCCCGAGATGCTTCTCCCACTTCCCGGGGTGCGACGAATACTCCAATCATCTCCCCCCAAGACGAGCCGAGCGCGCGACCCTCGTTACCCCGAGGTGATTTGGTTCTCGAGGACTCTGTGGGTTCTGTCAATTCTCCAACTAAGTTAGGGAGAAAGATATTCTCTTCTCCCGCTTCTCATTCCGCCGAGCTCTCAGCTACCAACCATGCCGAGGTGCGTGTATCAGGGTCTAAGGACCCATTTGAGCCGAAACCCGAGGAAGAAGACTGGAACTGGGATCCAGTTAAGGCGAGGCGAGAGTTGGACGAGTTAGTGCAGCTTCAAAAGGAGAAGGCACCTCGGCATCGAAAAAAGAAGATAGTTGCCGACCCGCCAGGTTCATCTCTCTCGACGCCGAGGTCCTTGGCAGACATCCGAGCTCGTTTCGGGATCAGCGAGGGTGTAGAGTTTCGGCTTCCTTACAAAACGGAATGAGCAGATAACCCGCCAGCTGGTTATTTTACGATTTATGAAGTCTTTCTTACCGATTGCTGGCTGTGGTTCCTGATCCCGAAGCTTATTTCGGAGTACCTGTGGTCCCGAGGTCTTGCTCTAGCCCAATTAACGCCGCGGGCCTTGCGACACCTAGTGGGATTGCTGACTCTGAGCTATGAGTGCGGTATAGACCTTTCGCTGGGCCATCTCGAGAACCTTTTGGATATCCGACGTAAGCCCAAAGCCGAGACGTATTACCTCTCAAACAAGAGAGATTGTAGGATAATCCGGGATTTCCCGAGCAAGGACGCAGACTGGGAAGCCAAATTCTTCTACGTCCTTATAAACGATGCTTCCATTTCGGAGGATTGGCTCGAGAGAACTAAGGCGGAATGGGGTCGAATTGGAAGAAGAACGAAGCGACTCTAGGAAATTTTCCCACATTCTGGCTCAGTGTTTGCTCTACTAATACTCCTTTTGTTTTTTTTGTTTCGCAGCTCCTCGTCTTGTGCTTAGGTGTCCGGAAGATATTTGGGAAGTCGCGAAGGCTTTTAATCAAAGGAGAGTCCGTTGGAAGAAGACCTTCTCTCTTCAGCGAATCGAACACGCCCGAGCCCTGTACCTTAGCGGTTATCAAGCAGGCGATTCTGATTCCGAGTCTGCGTCCGAAGACAAACGAATAGAGATGGCGAAAAGGCTAACTCTTCGCGAGCGACAGGAACTCGAGGCGAAGAACAAGACGCGCGTGACGCTCCCGAGTTCGGGGAAAGAAGAGACAAAGAAAACCGCCGAGCGGAAAAAGATGGCTCGAGACTTCGGGAATCCGTTTCCGCGCAGAGAGATGCGCGTGATTGCTCCCGAGCTCGGAGGCGCGGAGAAGACCCCGAGCGGACCGAAGGAACTGGTTTCGGGTCTCAAGTCTGGGACGAAACCAGGGGATACGATCCCTTCTCTCCCTCGAGACGATCAAACCTCGGTCAAAGACAAGAAATCTGGGAAACGTCCCGCGGTTGATGCGCCTGCGGCGCCCGAGGCAAAGAAGAAGAAGAAGACGAAGCGTCCCTCGGTTAATGCGCCTGCGGCTCCCGTGGCCAGTGTGCCCGAGGCTGATCCTAAAGTGACCGAAGAGTCCTACAACGACCCCGAGGTCGCTGCCGCTCTTTTCTCGAAGGTTCTCGCCCCGGGCACTGTCTTTCCTCCTCCAAACACACTCATCAAACGGAGGAAATACGCGCAAATGGCTCTCAAAGCGACCAAGGTGAATATCATTTTTCGTGGGGTAGTTAATGTTCCAATGCGTTTTGCTTTTTGTACTTATGTTTTCGTTCATGCAGTTCGCCGCCGCGGCCAATGAGGTGATTCTTGGGTACGAGGCAGAAGCCCGAGATGATCAAAGGCGGATTGAGAACGCCCGCAGTGCCGCTATTTCTTTGAAAACGAAGCTCGACGAGGCGGAGGCCTGCCACGCCAGGAAGGAGGAAGAATCGGCGAAGCGTGTTAAGATCCTCCAAGCCGAGAGAGACATCTTCAAGCGCCAGCGCGACGAATCGGAGAAAAAGACGTCGCGTCTCTTGGATCAGAGGGTTCAACTGGAGGCCGACTTGGCATCCTTAGAGAGGCAGGTTTCGTCCGAGCGAGAGATGCACGAGGCAAACCTCGAGAAGGCCCGTCAAGTGGCGAGACGTGAATGCGCCGATAAATACCGGGCAAGGATCTCTCGTGCCGAGGCTAAAGTGGCTATGCTCAAGGGCGACGTTCGGGACCGGGTTGCTGATTTGGCCGAGGTTGAGGGGAATCTCCAGTTCATCGACGTTCTCCAGGGTTCTGATCCCCCTGCTCTTGAAGATGAAAAAACGAGGCTGGCGACGTGCAAGGCGGAAATGGCAGGTGCCTACGAGGAGTTTGACCGGCTCGCAGCGGATCTTCGTGAAGATTTGAAGCCTTCTCCCGTTCAGGTGGATCCGTTGCCGAGTCTCCCCAGCGGGGAAACGCTTGAAGTTCTGGCCTCGAAGGTTGGAGTCTCGCGTCCCTCCGGGTCGAACGCCAACACTCCTCGAATGGAGGAAATGCTTTCCGAGAAACGATCCGTTGAGGCTTCTCCGAAGGACGATGTTGCCAAGGATGCTAACGCCGAGCCTGCCGAGGGTGCTAACGCCGAACCTGCTGAGCCTGCCGTCGAGACTACCGATCCAAACTCTGTCGTCTGATTCACTTTATATATATATATTTTTTTTTTAACTATTTTCGTTGTCTTTTGAACAAAGTGCCTGGATGGCTTTATCCACCGTATTATATTTATGCGATTCCGACTTTATGTTTTGCCGAAGTGTCTTTCTTAACTTGTGATTCGAACATGCCGTTTTATGTTTGGCGACGACTCGTACTTAGGCGATGAATGTTTTAACCGTACTTAGGCGATGTCCAACGTTATGTGAGAGTTGGGGTCTAAGTGTTCTTCTAGCTTAGTACTCGGCGGTGCTAAGTGACTTGGGAGCCTGTCTAGAGAACAGCCGTTAGAATATCTTTCGGGATATACCCGAGAGATATTGAACCGAGATATACTCAGTTTGAATTTATATAGCGCGCTTAAATCCGTGGAGGATGTAAAGAACCTTATGATTCGTAAGGAATGTGAAGGTTGAGATCCCGTTTGGGATGTAAATGTTCGTGTACTGTGGCCAACAGCAAACGAGGTGATAAGAGTTGGTGGAATGAGCTAAGTAAACTTTTATTCAAGAATATTTCTGGTTTGCATAGCGTGGGTGTATATGAATATACGTACCCCACTTCCCCCCCCCCTTTTTAGGGAGGGGGGGCAGTTGAACTCGTCATGAGACGAGCTGCCTACGTACCCCTTGCGAGGATCAAACCGCCCCGTAGTTCGTGTTTTTTGTGACTAGTATCTTAGAAGTAGTACTTCTTCAGATGCATTGCATTCCATGATCGTGGTACCGAAGCATCTGTCGAATGGTTGGCAAGTTTGTATACCCCTGGGCGGACCACTTTGGTTATGCGATACGGTCCTTCCCAGTTAGCCCCCAGTTTTCCAGCGTTTCGTTCTGCCGTATTTTGAAAGACTTTGCGGAGGACCAGCTCTCCTTCGTGGAATCTCCGACTTTTGACGTTGGAGTTGTAGTACTTTGCGGTCGCTTGCTGGTAATTTTGAATGCGAATGAGTGCTTGGTCGCGTCTTTCGTTGATTAGGTCTGCTTCGTCTAAGAGCATAAGGTGGTTGAGATCCTCTTGTCCCGGGAGGAGTCGTCGTCATACTCCCGGAAACTCTACTTCTGAGGGGATGACGCATTCCGTTCCGTAGACGAGCGCAAACGGTGTTTCGCCAGTTGCTCGTCTCGTGGTTGTCCGATGCGACCATAGGACTCCTTCCAGTTCGTCAGCCCATCTTCCTTTTTTGGCATCGAGGCGTTTTTTCAGCCCGTCGAGTATCGTCTTGTTTGCTGCCTCCGCTTGCCCGTTGCCTTGCGGGTATCGAGGTGTCGACTTACTCAGTCTGATTTTTCACTTTTCGCAAAAAGACTCAAAACGTGCTGAGATGAATTGCGAGCCGTTATCGGTTACTATTTCGTACGGGACACCATGCCAGCAGATGATGTTTTTCCAAACAAAATTCTCGACCTGGACGTCTTTGATACTGGCGAAAGAGTCTGCCTCGACCCACTTTGAAAAGTAATATGTCAGCACTAGTAGGAATCTCTTCTGCTTGGAGCGATTTATCGGGCCGACGATGTCCATCGACCATCGCATGAAAGGGTAAGGGGATGAGATTGAAGAGAGGAGCTCGGTAGGTTGGTGGATTGTCGGGGCATGGCGCTGACATTTCTCACATTTACGAGAAAAAATTTCGCAGTCTTTCACCATGGTCGGCCAGTAGTATCTGTGACGTTTTATCTTTTTTGCCAAGGATTTCCCGCCGCTGTGATTGCCGCAAGATCCTCCGTGGACTTCTTCCATTATCTTGCGAGCTTCTTTCCCTTCGACGCAGGTCATTAACGGTCCTGAGAACCTCCATTTGAAGACCTCCCCGTCAAGTAGGATATAACGAGCAGCCTGGGCCTTGAGTTTGCGTGCTGTCCACTTGTCTATGGGGACCTCTCCGTCCATTATGTACGTTCGAATTGCTCCCATCCACTCTTGGTCGCATCCGTATTCGTTCTGTTGGTCTTGTTTCGTCGCGATTGCCTCTTGTTCGCCGCTTGGCTCCGTTGGAGTTTCGGTGGGCTCGATAAGGTTTACAGTTTCGGAGCTTTCGATGCTGGGTCGTTCGATGAATTCCACTGGGATTACTCGCTTAAGTCCGGGGTCGGACGACGAAGCGAGGGCTGCTAATGCGTCGGCTTGAGCGTTTTCGCCACGAGGAATTCTTGTTAGTTCGAACTCGACGAATTCCTTTGAAAGTTTCTGGACCACCCCTAAGTATGCTTCCATCCTGTCGTCCCTCGCGGTGTATTCTCCATTGAATTGGTTGGCGACGAGCTGGGAGTCGCAGAAAGCCCGAATTTTTTGAACTTTGATTCCCCGTGCTAATCTGAGCCCCGCGATTAGAGCTTCGTACTCGGCTTCATTGTTCGAAGCGTGAAAAGCTAGTCTGAAAGATTGCTCCAAAACTTCGCCAGTCGGAGAAGTTAGGCGAATTCCGATTCCCGAGCCTTTCCTTGATGAGTAGCCGTCAACGTGAAGTATCCAAGTGGAATCCTGACTCGGTTCGTTGGTCCCGTCGGTTGGAAGTTCTATCAGAAAGTCAGCGAGGACTTGAGACTTGGCGCAGGTCTTGCTTCGATACTCGATGTCGTATTCGCTGAGCTCGATCGCCCACTTTGCTAATCTTCCAGATTGGCTTGGGCTGTGTAGTATAGCCTGCAGTGGGAAGGACGTCAGGACTACGATGGAATGCGATTGGAAATATGGTCTACGCCAGCGTTTGGCTCACGTAGAAAATCAGACTCTGCTCACCTCGTTCTTCTCGGACCAATACTCCACTGACCGCGGTAGCCGAAACGACGATGTATAGGTAGAGGGTTTCTCCTTCCACTGGTTTTGCGAGCACGGGTGGAGTTGCAAGGTATTGTTTTAGCTCCTGGAAGGTTATTTCACACTTTTCTGTCCATTCAAACTTCTTGTTGCCTCGGAGCGTGTCGTAGAAGGCTAGACACTTGTCGGTTGACCTTGAGACGAAGCGATTCAAGGCAGCGACGCGTCCTGTTAGCCGTTGTACTTCTCGTTTGTTTCTGGGCGAGGCCATCTAAATTAGCGCGTCGATCTGCTTTGGGTTCGCCTCGATGCCTCGGCTCGTAACTAGATATCCGAGGAACTCTCCAGATGTTACCGCGAATCTGCATTTCGCCGGGTTGAGTTTCATGTTGTGGTGGTTTAGCCGTTCGAAGCATTCCGACAGATGGGTGATGTGATCGTTTACTTCCAGCGATTTTACCAGCATATCGTCTATGTATACTTCCATCGTCTTCCCCAATTGGTCAGCGAACATTTTATTGACCAGTCGCTGATACGTAGCTCCGGCGTTCTTTAACCCGAACGGCATTACTTTGTAACAGTAGATGCCCCGGTCGGTTATGAATGCTGTTTTTTCTTGGTCGTCGGGGTTCATCAAGATCTGATTATACCCAGAAAAAGCATCCATAAACGAGAGGAGTTTGTTCCCTGCGGTTGCTTCGACGAGACGATCGATGTGGGGGAGAGGGAAACTATTTTTCGGACATGCTTTGTTCAAATCGGTAAAGTCGACGCCATTTTCCGTTCTTCTTTTTTACGACTACCGAGTTCGCGAGCCAGTCTGGATATTTCGCCTCGGTGATGGATCCGACTCTGAGCAATCTGTCCACTTCGTCATTCACCGCTTTAGCTCGCTCGGGTCCGAGTTTTCTTCTCTTATGCTTTACCGGCTTGAAGGTTGGATCCACATTGAGCTCGTGGCACGTAACGTTGATGTCGATCCCGGGCATGTCCTCCGCGGCCCTAGGAAAAGTGTTGATATTCTTTTTCAGAAAATCGACCAGCTCGGTTTTGATTGCGTCGTCTAGCTCGGCTCCTACTTCTATGCATCTATCCGAATTTTTGTCATCTAAGCAAATAGATATCACCGGGGCGCACCAGGGCTGATTATCTCGGGCCTGCTCGGCTTTCTGTAATTGCTACAAGAGTTTTTTGGTGCCGACCTTCGCTTCTCGGTTGGCTTTTATTTTTTTGTGAACGGTCTCCCCTTTTGCCTCGGTTTTGGGGTTCCTCAGCTTATGCTCGGTCATAAAGCATATACGAGACTCCTTCTGATTTCCCCAGATCGTTCGGATACCGTTGGCTCCGGGGAATTTTAAACAGAGATGATAAGTCGAGACCACGGCTCTCATCGAGTTAATCCACGGCGTTCCCATGATAATGTTGTACACCGGGGGACCTTCGGTTACTGAGAAATTAACGATTTTGGTGACCTCGTCCGCCAGGACTGGTAGTCTGATCGTTCCGATCGTCATAGTCGTTTCTCCCGAGAAGCCGGTCAACGGACTCGGGATCGGTACTATGTCGGACATGTCGACTCCCATTTTTGTCAATGTATCGCGGAAAATGACGTCTACCGAACTTCCGGTGTCAATTAGGATTCGGGCTACTTCGTGATCCTTCACTATGAGTTCGATCACCAGGGGATCGTTATGAGGCCTGTCTATGCCTGTCGTTTCTCTTTCCTCGAATGTGATGATATCGTTGGGATTTCTGCTCGGTGCGGACCAGTTTATCTGGGCTTCGGCTTTTCGTTGAAAGGCTTTTATCGCAGAGACCGTGTCTCTGCAGTATTCTGATCCTCCCATGATCATGTTTATTCGTTGGCGTGGCCCGCCGGAATCCGGGGCGTTGTTGTTTCTTCTTCCTCGCTTCTGCGGACCGCCCGGTCGGTTTTCCGGGTCGAGCTGTTCTTCCTGCTCGGCCTCGGCCGTCTTCTCCTGCTCGAGGTCCTTCAAGCTGATTGAATTGCCGAGCTCTCCGGCCAAGAATTTCGCTCTGAGCTTGTCTCCTAAGATGCGACAGTTGGCTGTTAGATGTCCGTATGTCTTATGTATCTCGCAGTAGGCTTTTTCGTCGTACGAACTTGAGTTCCTCGTCCATGTGTTTCCGTTCGTTCTTCCTCGACCTCGGCCAGCTCCTTGCTCGGCGTTGATCTGATAGTTGTGTGCTCCGCTGAAGTTTGGTCCCTCGTGGTGGACGTAGGCGCCGTTCGGGCGATTCTTCGAATGGCTCGGTTGGCTCGGCATCGCTTGATTCCTGTTCGCCAATTTTGTTGTCCCGAAGCGTTGGTCGAGGATTCGGAATTCCTCCTCCTCGAGTATGAAATCCGACGCCCGATGCATCGCGTCTTGGATTGATTGGGGTTTGTTGCGCCCAATCTCTTTTCGAAAATCCGATTTATACCACATGGACTTCTTTAACGCTTGGAGCGCTCATTTGTCGCTCACCTCTCCTACTTTTGACATTACGGCCTTGAAGCGCGCCATGAACGTTCTCAACGGTTCATTCGGTCCTTGAGATAATGTCCAGAGGTCGGCGTCTGACACGCCTCGGTTCATGAACATGGAATATTGCTTCATGAACTCGATGCAGAGATCTTTGAAATTGCCGATGGAGTTGCGCTCGAGTCTGGAGAACCACTCGAGAGCTGGTCCTCGGAGATTCTCGACAAACAGAAGGCAGTATCCCGCATCCCGCTCGCTTTCTCTGAGGTTGGATCGTGCCATCGCCGTACGAAACGCCATGATATGTTCCTTCGGATCCGTCATTCCCTCGTAAGTCGGAAGACGCATTTTTCCGGGGTCGGACACTCTCGCCTCCATAATCCGCGCAGTGAACGGCGTCATCTGGGCTTCCTCTAGCATTAGATCGATCTCGGGTGCTGCGCTCGTCGCCTTGTGCACCTGTGATCGAATAGCTTTTACCTCCGCGTTCGCCCGAGCCAAATCGGCTCGGATTTCGTCAAGGGCGTTGCCTCGGCTCGCCGAGTTGGGTTCGGTAAAACGGCCTCGGTTCACTCTCCGGGGCTCGTCCTGGTATTGTGCCTGCTCGACCCACATGAGGTTTTCTTCCTCCTCGGTTAAGTCCTGATCCTGTTCCAAGCCGAGGTCGCCTCTCGAAGTTCCGTCTCGTGGTGTCGCGGTGACGGCCATCTCGTCTGGTTGTAAAGTGATCGCATCGGCTCGCTCTTCTCCAGTTCCTGTTGTGGTCGCCGAGCCGTTGGTGGGTTCGTCTAGGGCTCCGCCGAGCTGCCGATCTCGCTCAGGGACTCCTTTTCGGATCAGACGCGGTGGCTCAGTGGTGTCGGGCACCGCGGCTGCGGGGGTTCTTTCTCCGGGTATGAGATTTTCCGAGCCTCTTGCTCGGCTGTTCACTCCTGGAGTTGCGAAGTTGAGCGCTATCGGATTGAGCCCGAGCCTTCTGTTCCTGGCAGATGGATTCATCATGGGGGTCAAACTGCCGATCCGCTGACTTTGGGCTCGGCTCTCCGTCGTGAGGTTCTCCAGAGTTTTGCCTTGCTCGGCCGCCTTATTTGCCAGCGCCATCATCATGGCTTTCATCTCGGCCAAGGATGCAGAGATCGTCTCGGGGGTTTCCGGCGTCTGCTGAGCGGCGTTGGGTGTTCCGTCTCCTACGGGAGGATTCACTCCGGTGACGTTAGCTGCTGCAGTGGCGTTGTCGGCGTCGGTCACTCCGGTGGTCATCTCTTTGGATCTGGTGTTCGTCGGTTCTCGGTGTAAGAATCTAAAATCCCCCCTCCTTCTAGCGCCAAATTGTGCGGGCTGGATTTCACACAACGAATTATCTGTTAAGAAAAATAAAGAGGACGCAAAGATTCTAAGTAAGAAACCGAAACAGTGATCCAAAGATGGTCTTTTATTAGGGTTGCTGTGATAAGCTTTTTAGAGTACAAGTGTTTTTGCTAGGTGAAGCGCGGATCCCCTTTCAATGAGCTAAGGTTCCTATTTATACATATTTGTTTGTAAATCTAAGGCCAAAATCTCTCAGAATCTTCTCGTAGATTCTCCTTTATCTCCCCTCCGCGGCGCTCCTTCCGTGAAACTTCGTCTTCTAGGGCGAACCTCACTTCGGATTTCCTTATGGGCTTAGACTCGGCCCATTTGCATGACGATCCGTTTTGGGCTCGGCCTCGTGTCCTGGTTTTGAGCTCGGAATCCTTCGTGGGCCTCTAGCTCGGAGTATCGAGGGGAAATGTTGATTTGGTTCGGCCCGTGCACAATCCGCACATTTTACGGTTCGGCTCGGTCTTTGTACAGTTTGTGCACGGCTCGGTTCAGCTCGGTTTCTGCACAGTTTGTGCACGGCTCGGTTCAGCTCGGTTTCTGCACAGTTTGTGCACCGAGGTGAACCACTTCGGTTCGTGCACGATTTGTGCACCGAGGTTAACCACTTCGGTTCGTGCACGGTTTGTGCGCCGAGGTGATTCACTTCGGTCCGTGCACGGTTTATGCGCCGAGGTGAACCACTTCGGTCCGTGCACGGTTTGTGCACCGAGGTGAACCACTTCGGTTCGTGCACGGTTTGTGCGCCGAGGTGATTCACTCCGGTCCGTGCACGGTTTGTGCGCCGAGGTGAACCACTTCGGTTCGTGCACGATTTGTGCACCGAGGTGAACCACTTCGGTTCGTGTATGGTTTGTGCACCAAGGTGATTCACTCCGGTTCGTGCACGGGTAAGAGATTATCCTTCATACTTAGCCTTTTCTTTCATTGATTTCGCCTGGGTGGAAACCGACCCCAACAACCAGGCTGTCCTCGAACGCCTTGTACGTCTCGTGGACCTTGTGGTCCCTGGTTGCCTTGTTGTCCTTGTGCACCAGCTGCGCCCGCAGCTCCTTGAGCAACTTGTTGGTTTTCCATCGTCACACGGTTAACCGTTTCGGTCTGTTCCCGATTTCATCTAGCTGATCTTTCGAGCAGGTTGATATCGTCTATTGGGGGAACAAGGTTCGTTGTACCGTATGGACGTAGGTTCATATACCTGTCAAGACAGAGATATGCGAGTAAAAGTGTTAAATGACTGGAAAATATAAACTTGTCCTTATAACGACCCAATACCGAAATGACTAAACTATCTCCCAAATCGGCAACGACGCCAATTGACAAACAAGGTTTTCACCCTTTTTAGCAATGTCCCAACAGCTATCAACCGTAGTAGTATAGTGTACGGGGTATCAAACCATTTTGCGAGCGTTAGTGAACATAACGGTCATATCGGTGTTATAAGACAAGTTCAAATCGGATAAAGATTAAAACTTTACTATTAAAATCGACTAAAAGATTGATCTTGTGTCACTCAAGACCATAAATAAGAGAACTTTAAGGACGCTAGGCAAGGAATAGCTATTTAAACGGTAAAAAGATAAACTTTCAAGATAAAGAGAGGATCTTGATGAGTATTATGAACTAGGTAACTCTCGGTTTGACTTAACAAGCTAAAGCTTTTGGATCACATCAAGACTTGGTCTTTTGATGGTGATTCTTAGGTAAAGGGATCCTCAAATCGTTTAGCCCATGATGTTTGGGTCTAAACTCTTTGAATCTCTATCACCATAGACTAGCTCTCGCATAGCGGTACAATAGAAGAAACAAGCATCTACAACGTCCCTATTGAACCGTAAGATTCTTAGACAGATGGTTAGTCTTAGCCTAAGAGATCAAACTCTTGTTCATAGATCCGGCTAAGCAAGCACGTGATGTTCGTGTCAAGCCGCCTAAGGACTTTAGCCTAGATGGCCAAACTAGACTAAGCTTTGGGAATGATAAACAAGAAAGAATCTAACTTTATGTTTTAGCTAAGCAAGAAATATAAATCCGAGAGTCCCTTGGTCCTTTTAACCCATCAAGGTCCTAAAAAGACTACTCACAAGCCATTTGAGAAACCTCAAAATCCATAAGGATGAGAGAGTGACTCATAGGCTGCAAGATAATCAAAAACAAGAAAAGGAAGAAGCTTTAAGTAAATAAGACTAAGCTATATAACTTAAAACTTTAAGATTCCATAAAAATCAAAGCTTTGAAACAAGCTTCAATGGCGAAATAAAAAGTCTCGGTTCTTTGAAGAATAAGACATAAAATAAAGTGGAAAACGTGATGAAGAGATAAGAGTGAGGGAGTAGGTATTTATACACAAAAAGGGAAAAACATAAACTTTGGGACCACTTTCCCGAAATGTTACTTTTTTGGCTTTTAGCGTTTTGGGCTTACGTCGTTATGAACGAGCCGAAACGCTAACTCTTCTGATTCTTCGGGCAGGCTCCATATCGGGTAAGGATTTCGGGGTCATGTCGTGAAGGCTTGCCTTCCTTGGTACTTGAATCGGTCACTTGCCGTTGCCTTGCTACGATATCTGTCCTTTGGGCATCCTCTTGCTGGATCTTCACACCAAGGTTCTCCTTTCAGGATTAAGCCGCTGCTACTCGTCCAAGTCGCCCTCGTGTCGTGATCCATGCTCGATATCGCCGGCTCATTCTCCATTTGTGACCTCTCTCCTTGATCTCTTCTTTGGATCATCCTAAGCACCCGAGAACACACTCCAAACATGCAAGACTATGCAAAAACCTAACCTAATGCATCTAATTTTTTAACATGAGAGAAAATGCGATGCAAACTAAGATAAAAGTGCAAGAATGAAATCCTAACTAGCATGAAATGTGTGCCAAAAACATGCAATTTACAGAGATATCAGCCCTCAAGCAAACAAACATGACAAGTCCAAGAGAGAGGTGTGAAGGTGGGAGCTCAATATCCAAGAATGCCAACAAAAACAATGAACTTAATGTCCTAGTTCTTAATTCTAAGATGCATTTGAATTCATCCTACTCCAAAAGAGTTAGCCATGCTCATCTCATCAATCAAATGCACAAAGATCTTAATCTAGATAAGTCTCCCTATCAAACCAACTCTTTATCATTCATTAATTGCAAACCGTGAATCATGACAATACAAGGCAAGTGAATTCATTTGGCTAAGGGACTAGGCTTTGAGATAAAAATGATCTCAATTCATGTGGTTTTCATTTCAAACATGGGTTTCACTTAAAGAGGATTGAACTCTATGCATAATGCTAAAGGTAAAAGACAAGTGATGCATACAAGACTAGACTCTCACCAACCCGGAGTGCTATCAATGGTCCTAAACCCCCCTCATTCATTCTTTTTAAGCCCACTCAACCCTCTAGAGCTACCCTTTATCTCCCAAGACTATTTGTGCCTTGCTAAACCCATGAATTGCAATAACCATTTCTTCTTTTAAGGCTCTAAGGGGAATCTTCTTCAGCCTTTAACTCATAGCAAATGGTGTGGTCTTTTAACAACTTAGCTCCTGTTTTTATTTCTAGGTATCCTTTCTTTTCTTTTGCCCTTTTGTCTGTTTTGATTTTCTTTTCTTCTTTTCTTAAGGCTACCTAATACTTTTTTCAAACCTTGAGCTATAACTTTTTAAACACACAAGACCCACCATTTCAAACTAAGCTCCCCTTTCTTTCCACAAAGCTTCTAATCATCCCTTTCCTTCTACTCCTTTCCCCACAACTCATCACACCAAAATGCATGTATACAAACCCTTTTCAAAACACCAAGCAACACCAAGCCCCAAACCCCAAATCCTAAGCCTATTACTAGCCCCAAAATGCTTGAGCTAGAATCTACATGAGAGCCTAAACTTGTCGTCTCAAACCTAACACTTGATGCTAAGTTCAATCAAAAATAAGCCTCACAACCATCCACAAAAGAACAATTGGCTTTAAAGGAGGTAAGGTAAGGTGGGGTGACTACTTGAGCTAGCAAGAGAGTGGTAAAGTGAGTAAGAAAGCTCAAGTATGTATGTGATCCATGAATTCACTTTCAATGCAAGGTATGATAATTAGATGTCAAAATTAAGTTCAAGTGAGTAGAGTTGGCTATCAAATTCAAGACCCTATTTCGACCAAAATCTAAGTGGCAAGTGAAGTGGTCCAAGCATGGTTCTTCCTTACTTTCAAGACTTATTCAAAGGCATCAAAGAACTACTAACTAAGGCATTGAATTGATTACATGAGTTGGCATTCTACAAGGATAAGCTCATCATTGCTCCCAATGCATATGAATGTAATTCCTACATGAAATGCAACTAGACTCAATCCTAATATGCAAATGCAACTAGACTCAATCCTAATATGCAAATGCAACATCTAAATGACTTTCTTTTTGGAAAATTTTCAAAATTTTTGCTTTTTTTTTGTTTTTCTATATCTTAGATGAATGCATGAGACTCAAATATGCATAAAAAAACAAGACTCACAAAACACAATGTCAAATCTCTCAACCTCTCCCTCAAACTTAAATTACACAGTCCCTTGTGTAATAAAAGTCTAAGGGAGACCTCAATCAACATGATAATATGATAAAACGAAAATCTAAAAGGAATATGTAGAAGGGAGGTTGAGATACCTCAAAAATGTGAAGAGGAGGAGGAGAACCTGAGTGGAGTCGTGCGAGCTACATACCTCGACATGAAGCTCGGTACACCATCAAATGCTTCTTTTAAAAACTTTATCAAGCTATGTAGCTCGACACAAACGTCTGATACGCATCTTCGAGTCTCACTGGTCGTTTGTATCGAGCTTTGTAGCTCGATACAAATGTCCGATACGGTCGTTCAAGTTTCCCTGTGAGAGCTGTATCGAGCTTTGTAGCTCGATACACAGCTCGACACGCTGCTGGAAATCTCTTGCAAGCTCTTAGCTCTTGGGCTCAACCTTGTTGATTCAAACCTGTTGACCACAAACACTCAAAAACATATTATTGAAGTTGAAAACATTGAATATATACAAAGATAAACAAGGGAATGCATCCCAAGAGCATTTGTTTAGAGTCACTAAGCTTGAATTTTCAAACCCTTAGGCAAGTGGAGGATCTTGAAGAGGAACTGATGTTGCCTCTTCAACTTTGCCATTGCCCAAATATGGTTTCAGCCTGTGGCCATTCACAGTAAAATCATCCCTTTCCTGGCCGTAGAGAGTGATAGCACCATAAGGCAAAACCTCCTTGATTGTGAAAGGGCCGGACAACCTTGATTTGAGCTTTCCCGGGAATAGCTTCAACCTAGAGTTGTATAGCAGTGCCTTATCTCCAGCCTTGAATTCCTTTGGCTTAAGCTTCTTGTCATGGAAAGCCTTGGTCCTCTCTTTGTAGATTTTCGAGCTCTCATGAGCATCCAAGCGAATCTCATCAAGTTCTTGGAGATTGATTAATTTCTTCTCTTGGGCTGTCATGATATCAAAGTTTAGGAGTTTGACTGTCCACAATGTCTTGTATTCAAGTTTCACAGGTAAGTGACAAGATTTCCCATATAGAAGAGAAAATGGTGACATTCCAATAGGTGTCTTAAAGGCTGTCCTATAAGCCCAAAGTGCATCATCTAGCTTGGATGCCCAATCCTTCTTTGTAGCTCCAACTGTCTTCTCTAGAATGGCTTTGATCTCTCTATTAGAAATTTTGACTTGGCCACTTGTTTGTGGGTGGTAAGGTGTGGCAACCTTATGCTTAACTCCATGCTTCTTGAGAAGATTCTCAAAGAGCTTGTGGATGAAATGACTACCACCATCACTTATCACAACTCTTGGAATCTCAAATTTTGGAAAGATTATGGACTTGAAAAGCTTTACCGTGACATTAGCATCATTCGTGGGACTTGCTACTGCTTCCACCCACTTGGAGACATAATCAACAGCAACTAAGATGTATTTGTTGCCATAAGAGGATGGAAAAGGTCCCATGAAATCTATTCCCCAAACATCAAACAAATCCACCTCAAAGATTGGGTTTTGTGGCATCTCATCTCTCTTGCTTATGTTACCTTTCCTTTAACAAGCTACACATGTAGAAATGTAAGCATGAGCGTCTTTAAACAAGCTTGGCCACCAAAACCCTGCTTGAAGCACCTTTTTTGCTGTTTTAAAGGTGGTGAAATGTCCACCATAAACTGACCTATGGCAATGGTACAAGATGCTGTTTTTCTACTCTTGTGCTATGCATCTCATATAGAGACCATCTGAGCATCTCTTGAAAAGGTAGGGCTCATCCCAATAGTAACGAGACACATCCCTACAGAATTTTTTCTTGGAGTAAGCGTCTAGGTTGGGGGGCACATCACCACACATCAAATAGTTTACAAAATCTGCATACCAAGGAAGACCTCTTTCCTTCAAACTCTTGGCTTCTTCTAGATTTTTCCCTAGGTGGTATCCTTTCTCCAAGACCTTAATAAACATGAGCTGCTCTTCGGGAAGAGAATCATTAATAGGAATGATCTCCTTAATCCTCATTCGAGATAGATGATCAGCCACACCATTCTCAATCCCCTTATTGTCCACTATTTTCATGTTAAACTCTTGTAGAAGAAGTATCCATCTAAGGAGTCTTGCCTTTGTGTCTTTTTTAGCATAGATGTACCTCAAAGCTGCATGATCAGTGTAGACTACAACCTTAGATCCAACTAGATAGCTTCTAAAGTTCTCAAAGGCAAACACCACGGCCAAGAGCTCTTTTTCACTTGTTGCATACTTCACTTGAGTGTCATCCATAGTCCTACTTGCATAGTATATGACATGAAGCTTCATGTCCTTCTTTTGATCAAAGACAGCACCTACTTCATAGTCACTGGCATCACACATAATCTCAAAAGGAAGATCCCAATCTGGTGCTTGCACTATTGGAGCACTCACAAGAGCCTCCTTGATCTTCAATCTTCAAGACACTCATTATCAAACCCAAATTCGACCTCCTTGCAGAGTAGCCTTGTCAAAGGCCTAGCTATCTTGGAGAAGTCCTTAATGAACCTCCTAGAGAACCCAGCATGACCCAAATAACTACTTATGCCTTTCACATTGCGTGGAGGCTCTAGGCTCATCATAACTTCTATCTTGGCTTTGTCAACCTCAATACCATTCTATGAAATCTTGTGACCAAGTACTATCCCTTCTCTAATCATAAAGTGACATTTCTCCCAATTGAGCACAAGATTTATCTCTTCACACCTCTCCAAGACCCTGCACAAGTTAGACAAGCAAACACCAAAGGAGGAGCCATATACGGAGAAATCATCCATAAATACCTCCACCATCTCCTCAATTAAATCAGAAAATATGGACCTCATGCATCTTTTAAATGTGGCGGGAGCATTACAAAGCCCAAAAGGCATTCTCCTATAAGCAAAGGTTCAATATAGACAAGTAAAAGTTGTTTTTTCTTGATCATTTAGATGAATTGGTTTCATCTCCTCAATCAAATCAAAAAATATGGACATCATGCATCTTTGAAATGTGGTGGGAGCATTACAAAGCCCAAAAGGCATTCTCCTATAAGCAAATCCATATGGACAAGTGAAAGTTGTTTTTTCTTGATCATTTGGATGAATTGGTATTTGGAAGAAACCACTATATCCATCTAAGAAACAATAGAATGGATGGTTTGCCAATCTTTCTAACATTTGGTGAATGAAAGGGAGAGGGAAGTGATCTTTTCTTGTGGCCAAGTTGAGTTTTCTATAGTCAATACACATCCTATGGCCAGTTATGGTTCTAGTATGTATTAGCTCATCTTTTTCATTTTTAACCACTGTGATTCCACCCTTTTTAGGCACACAATGGACAGGTGAAACCCAAGTGCTATCTGAAATAGGATAGATAACACCCGCACCTAGAAGTTTGAGAATCTTCTTCTTTAGAACTTCTTTCAAATGAGGGTTTAAAATTTTTTGATGTTCTATAGAAGTCATAGATTCATCTTCTAGATGTATCCTATGTGTGAAAAGAGAAGAAGCTATGCCTTTGATGTCATCCAAAGAATAACTAATGGCTCTCCTAAACTTTCTCAATTCAATCAAAAGGGAGGATAGTTCATCTTTACTCAAATGTTCATTCACAATGACCGGGTAAGACGAGTTAGGACCAAAGAAAGCGGACCTTAGCCCTTGTGGAAGAGGTTTGAGCTCCACCTTTGGTGCCTTGAGCTCACACCAATCATCCTCAATGCTTGGCTTGTCATTGCTAGCTACCATCTTATCCTAATGCTCAATGCCCAAGGAGCTAATCTCTTCAATCACGCATCCTCCTTTACTTTTGTGCCTTAGCTCCATGAAAGAATCCTCTTCTTCTAGAGGCTTGTGTGAATCAAGTAACTTCAAGTATCCCAAGCTTGCCCCATTTAGATACCCATTCTCGCCATGCTCCCTTGTTAAGGCAACTTGTAGATGGTCTTCCATAGCTAGCTCTTCAAGGTATTCATCAGCTAGTTGATCCATTATCTCAACCCAAAAAGATTGATCCTCAATAGTAGGTTTCTTCAATGCATCATAGATGTCATACTTGAGCACAAAGTTCTTTCCCAAGTGTAAATCGATCTTGCCCATCCTAACATCAATGATTGTTCCTGCTGTGGCCAAGAAAGGTCTCCCAAATATCAATGGATCTCTTGGTTCTTCATCCATCTCTAGGACTACAAAATCCGTGGGCACCTCAACATTCCCAATCATAACTGGTAAATCTTCAAGCAAACCAATTGGGAGTCTAATGGATCGATCCGCCAACACAAGTGATATCCTATACTCCTTGTAGCGATTGAAACCAAGTCTCTTAGCACCTGAAAGTGGCATCAAACTCACATTAGCCCCAATATCACACAAGCAATTGTTGAATGCCAAATGTCCTAAATCACAAGGAAGAGTGAAACTACCGGGATCACTAAGCTTCTTGGGTACAATTGTCCTTTGTATGATGGAACTACATTCATGAGTGAGAACTACCATTCCTTGTAACTCTTTGGTCCTCTCCATAATAGCATCCTTAAGAAACTTTGCATATTGAGGAACCAACATAAAAGCATCCATCAAAGGCATGATCACTTAGATCTCACCCATTTGATTGTCAAACATAGCTCTATACTTCTCCACTAGTTGATTTTTGAAGCGACTCGGAAATGGTAGCTTTGGCTTGTATGGTGGTGGAACAAAAGGACTTTCCTTGTAGGCAATAAGCGCTTCCTTAACTTTCTCCCCAACTTTCTCTTTGCCTCTCCCTTGAACCATTAAGTCATCAACAACCACATTCTCTTCATTTTGAATGATCACCTCCCCATCTTGTTTTTCAATGTTCTCATTGAGTTTGGAAGGTAGCTCTCTAGAAGGAAGAGCTTTACCACTTCTCAATGTGATAGCATTGATGTACTCCTTGGGAGGAGTCCGAGATGTTGAAACATTCCCGTTGGTCTCCATGTACTTGAACTTAGAGTTCAAGGTTTCAAACTTCAAGTTGAGATCATTGTAAGAGCAATCCACCTTGTTGTTTATTTCAGCCATTTTCTTGCTCATATCCATAGCCCCATTTGCTTGACCTTTTAGAATTTGTTGGAGCATGCTTCTCATATCAAAATCTTGTGGTGAGGGGTTGCTTACTTGTCCTTGTGATGCAAATCCCATTGGATAACCTTGGTTGGACTGAAAATTCCTTTAATTCCCTTGAAAGTTGTTCTTGGGAACAAAGCCTTGTTGCTGGGTGAAAGTGATAAATGGCTTTTGAAAGTCTTGGCCACCCACATAATTGACCTCTTCTTGTACACCCTCATGCAACCCTTGTTGAGGAAACAAAGACTCATCAAATTCACCAACATAGTGGACTTGTTTGGTAGAGCATAAAGTAGCTTGTCCATTTTCTCATTTAGAGATTTCATCTCTCTTCTCCGTTGCCCTTCATAGTCACTTCCACATACTGAAGATCTCTCATAGTCTTCACCATAGTTCCCATCACTTTGGGCCAAGTTTTCCACAAGTTCAAGACCTTCTTCAACCTCCTTGCCTAAGAAGTTTACATTGATAGCTGTGTCTAGGAGCATCCTAAACTTAGGAAGCACACCATGATACAAAGTGGTAAGGAGAAACTCCTCCGAAAAACAATGGTGAGGGCATTGTGTTGTATATCCTTTGAACCTTTCCCATGCTTCACAAAAAAACTCATTAGCCCTTTGAGTGAAACTAGATATCTCATTCCTCAACCTTGCTGTCCTTGTATTAGAGAAGAACTTAGCAAGAAAATCTTTCTTGCATTGATCCCATGAAGTGATTGAGCCTTGTGGAAGATTCTTCTCCCATATGTGTGCTTTGTCTCCAAGAGAGAATGGAAACAACCTCAACTTAAACCCATCTTCAGAGATACCATTGAGCTTGGTCATGCTACATATCCTTTCAAACTCATCCAAGTGGTCTAATGGATCCTCCATAGCCAATCCACAAAACTTGTTGTTTTGTACCATAGATATCAACCCACTCTTGATCTCGAAGGTATTGTTCTCAGCTGGAGGAGGGATGATACCTTGGCGGTTCACATGGGTGTTAAGAGAAAAACCAGCCCCAATGTGTCTAGGATGGCGTGGAGGATGTGCATTGCCACCCAAACCTTGTGCAAAATCCATACTCAAACTCGCTGGAACAAGTGCTCTTGTTGTTGTGTTCACTAGATCTCAAGTGCATTCACCTATAGAGAGGGAGTAAACAAAGCAAAAAAGATTAGTAATCAAAGTAAAATAAAGCTTAGTCTCAAGTAGAATTAAAATCCTAATGCACAAAACAAAACCTAAATGGCAATGATACAAGAGATTTTATCTCTTGCAAGCAATTTCTCAATTGCTCATATCATTGCAATACTTGAGATATCAATCCATTTTGGGAGATGATTCACTAAGAATACAAAGTTTGGTTTAAGCTAAACTAAATTGGAAAATTCAAGTAACAAGTGACAATTAAAAGCAACCTACAACTTAAGAGAGACACTACAAGACCAATTATATGAAACTAAGCCTTAATTATCACTAATCAAGTACTAATCAAGCAATTACTACTAATCAAGATTATCAAATTAACTAAATACGAAACCTAGGGATGGAATGATTGATTTGGGAAACTAAATGGAAAACCTTGCAATCATTTAAGCAACTAATCAAGCTAACTCTATGCCTAGAACACTTAAATAAGATTAAACCATGATGTGTGGCACTAATCCCTTTCTTAATCACCCTAATGAACTAATGATGTTTTAGCATTAGAATGATTAACAAGCATTAATTACAAGTCTAAATGGCATGATAAACATCCTAGGCAACTAATGTCTTAGGCTAGGAATGTAAATCTCTTATTAAGTTGGTTCAAACATTTCATCAAACACTTGGTGGGTGTATGAAATGCCTATGATCCAAAATAGCAAAGATTAGCTATTTGGCATTAGGAACTACTTAATAAGAAGAGAAATGAAAGAATATATCCTAGATTGCAAGATTGAACCATTAGAAATCCCTAAATCAAACCCATCCCCAAGTTCCTAAAGGACTACTCACTAATCATAGTTAAACCCATCAAATCAAAGATTAGAGAAAGGTTAAACATGATTAGAGAAAGATAAAACAAGAAATCTAAGAAATATATTGCATTAAACTTAAAGATCAAAGCATAAACAAGGTTTTTCCTCAAAGTGGCAAAAGGTTTAAGCTAAGAACAAAGAGAAAGGTTTAAGCTAAGAATAAAAGTTAAGGCAAAAATTAGGTCTAAATAGTATTTATAGTGAATAGTGATCGTACCGGGTCAACCCGGAACAAACCGGGTATTGACCCGGTTTTTGGCTTGATTAAGTGGCCGCATCGGTTTGGCAAACCGATGGGCTCCTATCCGAGGCGGGAAGTCGGACTTCGTCAGGCATGTCTCGGCTTGCCTGTCCGAGGTCGCTTGACCGATGTGAGTTCTGCAGGGTCCGTCTCGGTTTGCTGTCCGAGGTGACCAGACCGAGGCAATCTCTGGCGGCTTCGTCTCGGTTTGCCCGTCCGAGGTGACCAAACCGAGGTGAACTTTGGTGGCTTCGTCCCGGACTGCTACGCACGCCACACCGATGCAGCTAGACCGAGGTAAGTTCTGGGAGGCCCGTCTCGGTTTGCAGTCCGAGGTGCTCCTAACCGAGTAACTGAGGCAGTGACAGACAACTTCTGTCAATCTTTGTTTCGACTCTTCTTTGATCCGAACTCATCCCCAAAACTCCAAATGGTTTCTTTAGCTCCAAAAGTACCTGAGAAACACTCCAAATGCAGCGAATATGCAAAGACTATGCAAAGACACCTTAGACTCTAAATGATCAAAATGCAACACAGTGATGCTTAAATAGACTCCTAAATGATGAGAAACTTACACTAAATAGAGGAGAATATGATGCAAAATATAGACATATCAGGCAACGACGCCAAATTGATAGAGGGCTTTTTCAGCTATCAATTGCCCAAACCTACTCATGTCATTTTAGTATTTGAGGATCAATCTAATTGGGTATGATTGTGACAATATGAATGCATAAAACTCCTTAATCTAAGCAAGCATAAAAGGTTTTGTGTTTAACTATCACCCTAAGTGATCAAACCAAGCAAACAAAGCAAAAAGAAGTAACTAACACCTTAATTANTCAATGGTCCTTGTTCTTAATTCTAGGATGCTCTAGTGCAAACTCTACTCCAAAAGGTCTAGCCATACCCATACTCATTCAAGTGAACCCAAGCCTCAATCTACACAAGCATTCATTTTCACCAACTCTTTAACATTCATTAAGTAGTAACCATGGATCATGAATCATACAATGCTAGCGAACTTGTTTGGTTTTTTTTTTGGGTAAGGTTTTGAGATAAAAATTATCTCAACTTCATGGGGTTCCAATGCAAGGGATCTCTCAATGAACAAGTGAATTTTGGCAAAATACTAAGAGTAAAAAAAACAACCTATGCATACAAGGACAAACTTCCATCTACCATTTGTAACACAATTGTCTTCACTCTCATTTTCTTTTAAGCTCACTCACCAAGTCCAACCTAAGCTACCCATTACAAGGCAATTCGCCAAACCCATAAGTTCAAACCACCTTTTCCTTTTCTTTTCTTTTAAGCATTTGGGGAAAACCTCTTCTACAACCACAAGTGTTGGCACACTTTCACTTCAAGCTCTTTCTCTTTTCATTCACAAATTGCTATCCTCTTTCTTATCTTAACTTAGCCATATTTTTTCTTTTTCTTGGCTCTTTTACTTTTCATTTCTAGAGGATTCTTTTTTTTTTCTTTTCTTAACACTTAGAGCATAATACACATTGCCAACACTTTTTCAAAAATTTTCGTTTTCCCCCTTCACCAACTCAACTTCGCCCATTTCACTTCATTCAAGTCGAATTTTAAGCCAAAATCCCCACCCAAGAATCCTATCCTATCACCTAGCTCATTGTTTTCGAGCTAGCTACATGGAAGCCTATCCTTGTCGCTCTAAACTCAACACGTTTTGCTAAGTTCACAAGAAGAAAAAGGCCTAATGTACTCAGTAAGGAAGAGGTCTCAAAGAAAGCTTAGCTAGGGAGTTCGATTCTAACCGCTATAAAGATGAGAGTCGGCTATTTGGGTTAAAAAGAGTGGTAAAAGGAAAGAAGATAACCCAAATATGTATATGGTATCCACAAGTTCTCTAGCAATGCATAACCATGATAATTACTTGTTCAAATTAGGTTCAAGTTCAAGAGAGTTGGTTTCTATTCAAAGCTTGCTTCAATTAAAACTTGAATTTCAAATGGTGAGGTCCAAGTAGGGTTCAACTTTTACTTTCAAAATTTGCACTTCAAGCATCAAAGAACTACTAACTAGGGCCTTGAACTAATTCATGACCTAAACACCTTACAAGGAAAAATCATCATTGTCCCCTATGCAAGAATGCAATCCTATATGAAAGCTAGACTCAATCATACTTATGTGACAAATGCAAATGCAACTACATGCTATTTTATTGAAATTTTCGAATTTTTTTCAATTTTTTTGGTTTTTTCTATGCCATAGATGAATGCATGAGACTCAATGATGCATGAAAAAGGAAAATAAGATCACAAAACACAAGTCAAATCTCTCAACCTCTCCTCCAAACTTAAATTACACAGTCCCTTGTGTAATAAAAGTCCGAGAGAGACCGCAATCAATATGACAAAATGATAAAACAAGGTAAAATAAAAACTAATGGTATATACAATGGAGTTTGGAGTGTTACCTCTAGAATTGGGTTGAGGAGGAGGAGGATTCCCCCATCCAGTATGATTGATTGCTTGACTCCGGTGTTGGGGAACGCATTGGCTTCCTCTTCCTTCAGCGAGGTTCATAGGAGGAGGATCGTGGTGGTTCCTCATGGAAAGTATTCCTCTCTTGCTTGTGGAACGAGTGTCTCCTATCAAGCTCCATGGCGCTCTCTCCTATGTCTTCTTGATGATGATGAACCCCATTCTTGGCCTTTAGGCCCTTGATTTCTTTTTTCATCCCCTTTATGGTTTTGACCATCTTTCTGATGGCCTTATCTTAGTACTTGTTCCACCTTTGAAGGAGGTTGATGCGACGATGTGCTTCTCTAAGGGGTTGGGAAGGAACGGCTAGATCATAAGCATCAAAGAAGTAGCGCTCACTCCCAACTTTCGGACTCATAGGCTCCTCTTGGTCTCCCTCTTGGCTAAGCTCGGCGCTTTCTTGACTCGTGGAGCCTCTTGTCTTCTTCGCGGTCTCAAGTGGAGGATCAACTGAAGGGTTGTAGAGATCATCATTTGGGGGACGGAAGCTGATGTGACTCCTCTCACTGAAACTAGTCAAATGGGGGCATGGAAGTCGGATCCTTGCTTCCGTCCTTTCGACATAAGCAAATTTGTAGACATAGCTACCTCCCGCTGTTCCACTAAGGAACCTCGTCTTGCGAAGGTATGAAACATCCATCCATTCCATCTCATGTGTAACCTCCTCGAGATCTGCTCCACAAGCCTCGAGAATGGGTGTCATTATCCCTCCCACGCTGAGTTGTGGTGCAGTGTCCTTAGTTGTAGCAGCCCATTCTTTGTATCTCAATAGCTTCTTCAGAAAGAGAGAGATCAAGCCTATCCCGGAACCATCCCCATGCAAATTTATCACCTTATTCCCAATCCTTATGGTCTTTACGATGTTCTTAAATCCCATGTCCAAAAGCTCGAGCTCATCCTCAATTACATAACCACACTCCTTTCTTGCAAAGAAGGTATGAGCTAGTGCCTTGTGCGCATACCTCACTGCGGGATGTGTGATGGAGCCACTCTTGCTTGAGACATAATCAACAACCACTAAGATGTATTGGTTCCCATAAGAAGATGGGAAAGGTCCCATGAAGTCTATGACCCAAACATCAAACAACTCAACTTCTAAGATTAGGTTTTGGGGCATCTCATCTCTCTTGCTTATGTTCCCCTTTCTTTGACAAGGCTCACATCTCTTGATGAACTCATGAGTGTCCTTGAACAATGTAGGCCACCAAAACCCACTTTGAAGAACCTTTGTAGCTGTCTTGAATGTGGCGAAATGCCCTCCATACTTAGACCCATAGCAATGAAAAATCACACTCTCAACCTCCTCTTGTGCCAAACATCTTCTATAAATCGCATCAGCACATCTCTTGTAGAGATAGGGCTCATCCCAATAGAAGTGTGACACATCTCTCATAAACTTCTTTTTGTGATAAGTGTTGAGATGAGTGGGTTCTTCTTTGCACACCAAGTAGTTAACAATGTCGGCATACCAAGGCAAAGCTTTGTCCTCTAGACCTTGAATCTCTTCAAGTATTCTTCCAACTCCATGTGCACTAGCAATACTCTTGATCATCATAATTTGCTCTTCCGGTAAAGAATCATTGATTGGCAAAGCATCCTCAATCCTCATCCTTGACAAATTATCAGCTACACCATTTTCCACATCCTTCTTGTCAACTATTTCCATTTCAAAATCCTGTAGAAGCAAAATCCATCTAAGGAGTCTTGGATTGGTCTCCTTCTTGGCATAGATGAGGCGCAATGCAGCATGATCGGTATATACTATCACCTTTGATCCCACCAAGTAAGATCTAAACTTCTCAAAAGCAAACACAACTGACAAGAGTTCCTTTTCTGTTGTAGCATACTTGGTTTGAGCCTCATCAAGTGTTCTACTTGCATAATAGATCACATGAAGCTTCTTGTCTTTCCTTTGCCCAAGAACAGCTCCAACGGCATAGTCACTAGCATCAGCCATGATCTCAAATGGTAGACTCCAATCCGGTGCTTGCACAATCGGGGCACTCACAAGTGCCTTCTTGATTGTCTCAAAAGCTTGCAAGCATTCCTCATCAAACTGAAATTCCACCTCCTTGCAAAGGAGTCTTGTCAAAGGTCTAGCAATCTTAGAGAAATCCTTGATGAATCTCCTATAGAAACCGGCATGCCCAAGGAAACACCTTATGCCTTTCACATTGATTGGTGGCGCCATCTTGACCATGACATCTATCTTGGCTCTATCCACTTCTATACCATCTTCAGAGATCTTATGACCCAACACAATGCCTTGGTTGACCATGAAGTGACACTTTTCCCAATTCGGCACCAAGTGAGACTCTTCACATCTTTGTAGAACCTTGCAAAGATTAGAAAGACATGCAGAAAAAGAGGCACCATACACAGAAAAGTCATCCATAAACACCTCTACCATTTCCTCAATAAGATCGGAGAAGATACTCATCATGCACCTTTGAAAGGTGGCTGGAGCATTACATAACCCAAATGGCATCCTTCGATATGCAAAGGTACCATAAAGGCATGTGAAAGTAGTCTTCTCTTGATCATTAGGATGAATGGGTATTTGGAGGAACCCACTATATCCATCAAGGAAACAATAGAAAGGATGGTTAGCCAATCTCTCAAACATTTGATCAATAAAAGGAAGAGGGAAATGATATTTTCTAGTGGAAGCATTAAGTTTTCGATAATCAATACACATCCTATGGACGGTGATGGTTCTAGTTGGTATTAGCTCATCTTTATCATTTTTAATCACAGTGATTCCACCCTTCTTAGGGACAACATGCACGGGAGAAACCCAAGTGTTGTCACTAATAGGATAGATCACATTTGCTTCCAAAAGTTTTAAGATTTCCTTCTTCACTACTTCCTTAAGGTTTGGGTTTAATCTTCTTTGATGTTCAATTGAGGAAGCATTCTCATTTTCAAGGTAAATCCTATGAGTACAAAGTATAGGAGATATGCCCTTGATGTCACTTAGTGAGTAACCAATAGCTCTCCTATACTTTCTCAACTCATTCAAGAGAGAGTTGAGCTCATCATCACTCAATTGTTCATTGACAATAATGGGGTAAGTAGAGTTAGGGCCTAAGAAAGCATACCTTAGCCCAATGAAAAGTGGCTTGAGTTCCACTTTGGGAGCTTTGAGTTCACTCCTATCCTCATCAAGGTCCTTAGCCAAATCGCCATCCTCAAGCTCCTCTAGCCTTTCCTCTTGTCCTTGACTTGGAACCTCAACCCTGATGGATTCCTTGTCTTGGTCAAATTCCACTTCACCCTCACATGAAGCTACCAATCTTGTAAAGCTTTCCTCCCCATCAAGAGCATTGCGTGAATAAAGCATGAGCATGTATGCTTGTGTTTCCTCATCTAAGTACCCATTCTCTCCATGTGGTTTGGTAAGAGCCACACCAAGATGGTCTTCTTGAGCTAGTTCTTCTAGCAACTCATCGGCTAGCTCATCCATAGTCTCAATGTAGAATACTTGACCATCAATGGTTGGCTTCCTCAAAGTCTCCTTTATGTCAAACTTCAACTCAACCCCTTTCCCAAGATGTAAACCAATCTTCCCATGCTTAACATCTATAATAGCACCAGCTGTAGCTAGGAAACGTCTTCCCAAAATCAAAGGATCCTTTGGCTCCTCATTCATCTTAAGCACCATGAAATCCGTGGGAATGATGAAGTTGCTAACCTTGAGAGGAAAATCTTCAAGAACTCCAATAGGCATCCTTACACTTCTATCCGCAAGTATTAAGGAGATTCCACACTCTTTGTACTTGGTGAAACCGAGCTTCTTTGCAATTGAGTAGAGCATAAGGTTGATGCTAGCTACAAGATCACACAAGCAATTCTCAAACCCAAGAGGACCTAGGGCGCATGGTATAGTGAAAGAACCGGGGTCTCCTAGCTTCTTTGGTACCACCTTGCTTTTGATTATAGCACTACACTCTTGAGAAACTAGCATGACTCCTTGGATATCCCTTGCTCTTTGTGCCACGATATCCTTCAAGAACTTAACATATTGTGGAATCATCATAAAGGCATCCACCAAAGGCATCTTGAGCTCAATGTCCTTGATTTGCTTGTCAAACATAGCCTTGTATTTCTCCACCAATTGTTTCTTAAACCTCCCGGGAAAAGGAAGTTTAAGCTTGTAAGGTGGAGGAACAAATCTTGACTTCTTCTTGTGCACATCCTCCTTTGGCTTCTCCTTTACCACTTCCTTGCTCTTCTTTACAATATACACATCATCAAAAGTTATGGCATCTTGAGCTTTTTCAAAGCTATCCTCCCCATCTTTAATTTTAATGTCCTCATTGATCAAAGGACTTGTCCTTGGAGGCAACTCCTTTCCACTTCTCAAAGTAATGACATTGATGTATTCCTTGGGATTTGCTTCACACTTTCCCGGTAGAGTACCTTGAGAATTTGAGCTAGAAGCCTTGCCTTTCTCAAGTTGCTTGAACTTTTGTTGAAGACCCCCTATTTGAGTAGCAAGCTCATTAAGTGAGGAGTCCATCCTTGTGTTGATTTCATCAATCTTCTTTCCCATATTAGCATCACTATTGGCATGACCTTGTAGGATTTGTTGAAGCATAAGCTGAACATTGTCTTGTTGAGTACCGCGGGAGGCTTGAGCAAAACCGGGTGGAGCATTGTTTCTGGCGCCACTATAGTTGCCTTGGTTCCCCCCTTGGTAGTTAGACCTTGGTGCATAACCCTTTTGTTGATTGTTGTAGTTCACAAAAGGTTTCCCTTGAGTAGTGTGAGTAGGGTAGACTTGGTCTTCGGGATTGGCCACATTAGTACTCCTATAAGAGAGGTTGTTGTTCCCCTTATAGTTGTTGTTATAGTTGTTTTCGTATCCTCCTTGGCCACCCACGAAATTTACCACCTCTTGACCCTCTTGGTACTCAATTTGATCACCACATTCCTCTTGGTTCTCTTCAACAAAATGTACATGCCTTTGGGAAGAAGACATGAGCTTGTCAATCTTGTCATGTAGAGACTTCATTTCTTTCTTGTGAGCATCAAAACCACCTCCCCTTGGAGCTATATCATAGTCTTCATTGTAATTACCATCACTCAAGGTAAGATTCTCTTCAAGCTCCAAACCATCTTCAACTTCTTTGCCTAAGAAATTCCCATTGCTTGCGGTATCAAGGAGCATTCTTATCTTTGGAAGGATACCTCTATAGATGGTGCTTAGTAGAGACTCTTGTGTGAAACCATGATGAGGGCATTGCATTGTGTAGCCCTTGAATCTTTCCCATGCTTCATTGAAGGACTCTTTGTTCTTTTGAGTGAAGCTGGAAATCTCATTTCTCAACTTGGCCGTCCTTGAGTTGGAGAAGAACTTAGATAAGAAAGCTTTCTTGCATTCATCCCAAGTGGTGATAGTACCTTGAGGCAAGTTTTTCTCCCATTGCCTTGCTCTATCCCCAAGAGAGAAGGGAAATAGTCTTAGCTTGAAAGTGTCCTCACTCACACCATTCATCTTGAATAAGCCACAAACTCTATCAAAGTTGTCCACGTGATCTAGTGGATCCTCCATTGGCAACCCATGGAACTTATCTTGTTGAACCATAGAGATGAAAGTTGGCTTCACTTCAAAGGTATTGTTTTGAACCGTTGGAGGTTGGATACCATAGCGATTTTGATGTGTATTTGGAGCATCTCCAGCCCCAATAGTCCTCCCTTGTCTAGGCGCATGTAAGGGGTTTCCATTGCCCCTTGGTGCTTGCGCCATGTGTGGTGGAGGATGTTGGTCCCTTTGTTGTTCTTCCATTCTCAACCTCTCTAACCTTGCAGCTTCTCTTCTTACAATCCTTGCAACCCTTTCCAATTGATCAATGTCTTGAAAGCCTTGGAAGTTGTTGTCTCCTTGTGATCTCAAATGCATTCAAGGAAAACTAAAATCTAGAAAAGTAGATGGTCAATAAACACAAAAGGATCACTTAGTCTCAAACTAAACTCAAATCTTAATAATCAATCAATCCCAATATAGCAACGGCGCCAAATTGATACAAGAGTTTTTATCTCTTGCAAGCAATTTCTCAATTGCTCATATCATTGCAATACTTGAGATATCAATCCATTTTGGGAGATGATTCACTAAGAATACAAAGTTTG
>JAHZTW010000006.1:5811037-5923986 GCA_020283515.1 Alliaria petiolata | reverse complement strand
TTCGCATAGGGACTTTTTGGGTTCAGCAAGATTTTGGTGGTATCCAACGAATTCGTAATGTTTATATCACCTACACAACACGTAAATTAGAGGATAGTTACATATTACTCAAACATTGAGTACATTCATAAAAAATCTTCCACAATAGATATTGGACGCATCAAGTTTAACAATAAGTCTCACCACGGTATTCCCTGACGGTTGCAAACATGATAACACAGATAACAACCGAAGTGGCATTATGTTTTACGTGTTCCGAAACCTGTTTGGCGTAGTCTCCTCAGAAAACACCTTCCAATTGTCGACCCCTAAATTACACAAAACATAAAACGACAATTAATAAATTATAATGAGTGTTGCACACGTTACCAAAATATAATAATTGTTCAGGCTTACTCGGTATCCCTAAGCACAAACTTAAGTCTAGATCGAGACTTCCCTTGAGTTTTAGTTTCCTCAACATGGCCCACATACACAACCTGGCCAATAGTATCTGATCACATACAAAAGCATCAGAGTCTTGGTTAAATACAGCCAAGACAAATCTTTTAGTGTTTTAAACCAACCAATCCTATATTCACTTACCAACTAAATACCGGCGATCGTAATCATCCGATAAAATCTCTTAAAAACCTATATAAAATCTATCCGGGACAGTAGATGGAAAGTCCAAACACTTTGTAACCTTGGTAGTAGAGTAAAAAACTATCTTAAATCGGGATCGACACGTGCGATACTCCCCCTGGACTTCGGCGAGTTTGAAAGTATCGATGAATACAGCTTAACCCTCTTTTAGATCTTTGGCAAAGAACTTAGTATGATCTTTCTCGACAGTTGCATGGATTCTATCACCCTAAAACCAAAAGGATCATTATTAATAAGTTTAGATTGAAATTTGCTTCAACGTCAATTAGTTTATAATATAATCTTTACCTCTTGATCAAGCAAGATCATCTCGAGACTACTTCCGCCCTTGCCTTTGAAACCATCCCAAACCCTAAGCACACGAACTTTGATCTTGTAACTATCAGAAGGCGGTTGAAGCCCCTTGATGAGAACCGAAAGAGAAGGTTTTCTACTAAAAATCGACATTGCAGAAAACTATGTAGATTTATCTCAAGAAGATTGATATGGCGAATACTTGATCGTGGCGGAACAGGTATATTTATATGCGATATAAGACCGACTATGAATATATGTTAAATTATTTACGCATCCTAATAAATAGATGATATACATATAAATCACGAAAATGTATAAATCCCATAACGATAACAACAAAAACGAAGACTTTCTAAATAGCTTGGAGTAGTCTACGGAGAAGATTCCTAAAAATATGTAAATTATACATATCCAAAAATATGTAAATATGTAAATTATACATATCCAAAAATATGTAAATATAAGAAATTAATTTTTAGGGTTAGAGATAAGAACGAATCACACGATAACAAAGATCAATGACTGCGTTTACCAAATATACATATCAAGAAAAAAAGTTACTGACTACTCTTAAATCAAGTATCTACAAAATTACAAAATGCCTGTTACCAAATGCCTTTTACACAATCGAGACGTCACTATCACAGCCGACCCATCAATCCCATAGACCGGAGATATTACTGTGAAAGTAAACCAATGTACAAATCAGTTGCACATTCATTGGTTTACATATATAATAGCAAATTCTTTCTATTATTTATAAATCACACTAATTATTTTGTCTATAGTGTATGATCGTACTAAACACAGGCTTAACGAATAACACAACTTCTTACTTTGGTATTTATAATCAAGCGCAGGATACAGAGTATATCTGATTTATAACGTATAGGCTATTAACAATAAACAATGTACACTGGAAACATAAGATACAAAAACTCAGACACCGGAGATCTACTGTTCGGGAGCTCCATGCGACTGAAACCCCAATTGAGTCACCCATATGCTTCTTAAATTTGTTAACGAATATAAAGACATCGTCTTAATTGCAACATCAATAATCCAAAACGTATAATAAAAAACCCTTGATATCAGGAATTAATATAACTAACACAAGAAATTCCTTAGAAACCTAGCGAAATAAAAACACTTGTTACCATCGATTAATATAATTAATGCAAGAAAAACATAAGAGACATAATTAAAGTACAAATCTCTTAACACAAATCTTCTAATTTGGAACTTCGGGTGCATCAATCAACCCTAACGCAATGCACTCTTCGCTGGCTCTTGCGAACGTCGGATACAAAACACCATTTACTGTCCGGATGTCTTCGAAAGACGTCGGTCCTCTAACAATAGACAATAAACTTCTAAGGTGGTAGAGCTCACCATGTCGTGGTGGCAGGTATGCAAGCCGCACCTCATCCTCGATGCACCTACGACGGCGTCGTGGGAGCCACGTTTTATTCTTCCGATGCCAACAAAATTCCTTTAGAATTTCCCTGTATAGAAGACCCCTAGCTTATGCATACTGTCTGTTACAATTCATCCAAGCCAAAAACTGTGTATTCTTAACAACCGGTTTATAACCATCTTCTGGATCATGACACATGGATATCGTACTCTGGTTCTGCGGTAGATGAAACGGTAAGATTGTCATCTTAAACAAGGTCCTGCTCGCATTAAAACAAAATAGAATGATTGAATAAACGTAATCACAACAATCAACCAAGTATATTACTAAAATCTGTAAATAATATCTCATACGATACCCGACCTTTTTATTTTCGCGTCGACTCTTCTATCACCAATCATGTATAATAAGTAGTAGTTATATATAGGTACACCGACCCTAGCGTGGTAGGGTTTTATTTTATATGCACTGACGTGTCCAAAATTCGTGTAACAAAGTTATAAATTTTTTTAAATATATTCGATATCACCCGATAATATATATAAAGAATTTAAATAACCATAAATATATATACCACTATATAAAGTCTAAATCATCTTGTATATATATAACTTTTTAATGGTTGCGAACTTATAAATGCACTGTTTTATAAATTTTATAACAAAATTGTGACACAATAATTAATAAACAAATTTGGTAGCCCTAATCCATGACTTACCCCGCTTGTGTTCTGGGCCATGACTCTCATATTATGTTCGGCAACACTAATATTATACGAAAGTGCACGCTGCGAGCCATCTAAAACCTAAATAAATTTTGTAAGCCAACTATCGTGGAATAACTCATAGGTTTAACAGGCACGATCACAATGACAACATCCTCACCAGTCATCGCAGCTTTAACATGCTATTTCAAACGTATTATTTCAATCATCATAAAGATAGTCAAAGAATTTGAAAAACGGGGCTTAAATGTTGAGTTTAGAACATAACATATATTTTCTTGTCACCGTAACATAATCACATCGAATACAACTGGCGTAGGTATTCGTTGTCCATAAACATGTCCCGTAAACATTCGGCTTCCGGAAGAGAAGGATCCAATAAAACTTGTGTACACCTGTAAGCAGGGGTAGCCATCCAAACACCCTTATTTAGTATAATAGAAGCAAATCTGATTATACAAATAACAACATCACCCGTGCATCTCCCCAACTTCTCAAGAAAGGGCTCAGAGTAGTCCATCTTCAAAACCACCCGTAAGCAGAAATACCTGTTCGTTTTACGTGTACCACAAGAAAAGTGCTGATCAAGATATCGGAATTACGGTCTAAGAGAAAACACAACCGAAGGAGGTAGAACACACTAAACTATACCAAAACATACCTGTGATCAATAAGCTCGAAACATACATCGCGACGTTTATTGATAGAATTCGAGTTACGCTCTCCAAAGTTCCCAACATTCACGACTCGGCCAATCAAATCTACGAATACAAAATTAAATCAGAATATATAAAATATGCCTAACCTAGGTAAAACTTTTTATTAACATCGACTCACCAACACACACGTCGGGATCCAATAATCCAGCACTAATACTCTTGAAATCAGCAAAAGAAAAACAATGACCAAGGCCTAGTGGTGGAATTTTAAAAAACTTTGTTGTTGGCGTGCATTGCACTCTAAAAGCGTGAGCAACCGGTCGAAACCCACCAACCACAGGTCGAAGATCAAAACCAGTAAAGTGGACCCAATCACCCTCGCTGATCCTCGCAACAAAATCATCGCTCATCTCTTCGCACAAAGTCGCCTGGATCTTATCACCCTTCATAAACAGTAGAGAGGAAAAAGAAGTCAGTTTAAGTCGTGTTAGAAAACAGAAAACAGAATATGAAAGTGTGGTAAACGCCTTACTTTACGATCAACCAATATAAGATTTATCAGTTCATCAACCTCGTTTACGTGACTAAATATACGAAGCACCTTAACCCGCGTACTCCATCTATAGGAATTCGGATTTAGTTCTGATACATCAAAAGTAACGCTGCGATATCCCCTATGAATAGACCCTGAAAGCAGGTGAGCCATTAGACGTCCCCGAACACCAACCTAAAAACAGAAAGACCTAATACAAAAAGTGCCAAAGGCTTACGAAGTTCCAAACCTTTGATATGAGTTAATATATATACAACAACATGATAAGTGATATTCCTACATATAAAGTATTTTTCCGTATCCGATTATACTCGCCAGCTCCAAACACCTGAGATAAATCGCGTCTCATCAAATAAAAGCTAAAATCAACAATATTCATAAAGCCAGTACTCCCTACGTATATGGTCGATACACGCGGTCGCCTAATCGTCTCATTTAGCGACTCTGACATCTCTGACTTTTAGACCTAGCTCCGCACTCATAATATTTGAAATTAATAACATTTTTTTTTAAATATAGCTATATAATTTAGGAAATAATCTTATAAAAAGACCAAATTACTTTGACATCGCTGATTTTGAGTTCTAGCTCCGTACGCATAATATCCGAAATTAATAACATGAATTTTTATAGATATCCGAAATTAATAACATAAATTTTTATAAATATAGATATATCAAGTCTAACAATAATAGAAATACGACAAATCTATATACCAAAGCCGGATAATAAAATTACAAAATGATCAACCGATCAACTATGTAAAAAATAATAATAAAATTTAAACGCCAAGCAAAAAAAATGCATGCATCAGACACCATATCCGCTGTCCTTCCGACACAGTCGATGCTTCTTCCTTGGTAACCTAACACAGTCAGGTTTAAAGCATTCAACACTAAAAAACCACAAAACCTCAAACCAATACACAAAAAAAAGAAAGTTAAACAAATCGCAATATCAAAAATTATACCAACCTAGACTTAAACTCATCCACCTCGGATATCAAAGGGTTTAGCATCACCCGAGAACAGGCAGTGGCCGAAACGGTCACTTTGTCTAAACACAAACAATCACAGATTAAAAAAAAAAAAGAAAAAAAAAACAAATCCAAAAAGACGGCCAACGCAGTACCACAACCGAATATATCAAAATACCTTGGACAATTTCCACAAGACCCCATCTCATCACAAACACCACGATCTCACCGCGGGCAACATTCCAGTCGTCGTAAAACCGTAAAGCCATATCCCCGGTCAACAAACATCGAAGACATACATTGCTATAAAAAATGAGTTATATACCATCCAGGATAACCCACCAAAACAGACCCTAAATTTCCGTATAAAAACCGAGATACCTCTCATCACGAACATTGAACGCGATACTCCACACGGGCTCATCGCATGCAGCAAGTGATCCTTTGCCGCCAGAAACACTGCCCAATGGATCAAGACCAGTCACGTGTACAACCACCCCAATTAGATCTGCAAGAAAGATGAACAAAGTATCAGAATCACTTACTGCACACAATTACATGGCTCCAAATCCAATAATTAAAACATAAATCAATACCAACTAAGTAATCACTTTCATGAAGCCGGCGCCGAATCCTCTGGAAAGCCACAAAATCAAAAAAATCTCGAAGACATCTGAAAATACTCTCACGGACAAAGGTCGACTGCGTAAAATGGATCCCAAAATCATGAGATGTGGACCGCAGAGAGCCAATTTGTGGTACAACGTGAAAGTTATGTATAGTCACCCACAAATCTTGAGCAACTATAGCCACGAACTTCCCGTACATATGGTGATCGATTATTGCCTCGATCTTCGCACCCTAGATATCCAAATCTAATATCAACCACGGTTCCGATTTGGTAGAACACGAACCAAAAAAAAAACAAAACAAAACAAAACAAAACCTAAACGGGATACGAAGAGAAACTTACATGTTCATCGGCCAAGATCAGGCATAGGCTTTTCGAACCGTTCACACTAATCTGAGTATAGGCGCGAAGAACTTTCACGTAAACACTACCACTGGAACTCATAGGATACCAAGCATCGACAAAGGAGTGTTTACGGCAGACTGACTACGGGGAACCAAACTCGTCACGTCAAAAACACCGGTATCTACAAATTCGGGATCATCATCAGTCCCATCATCGTCGCCACTCTCTCCATCATCACACCCGTCACCCCATTCGTCATCATCATCACCATCGTCTTCACTATACGAATCACCATCGTCATCATCACCGCCACCATCACCAGCATCGACGCACTCATCTTCCAGTGAAACGTCCGACGGAATCAGCGCTATCTACGTCACTCCCACCACAATAATTAGAGCCACCGGAGACGTCACCGGGCTCATATTCCGATTCAGAAAGAGACGACACCGATAACAACGAATCATCATCGGACCCACATCCGAAACTCTCACCAAAAGCGACCTTGTTAGCACCCACGTAGGTCATACCATCGTCGAAGCGACACCCTATAGGACACGAATATGGATGATTGTCAGGTATACGAATATCACCAAGATACACATATTGATCAACATCATAAATTATGAGTTATTTTCGAAAAAAACACAAACCATCAAATTCTACGATACGCGCACGCAACATCCATTCGGAAGTGCAATCATCCCAGCCAAAACGACAGTGCACGCGTAGCATCGCATCTATAATACTCACAAGATATTTCAAGAAATCATTAGGACAAAGATACACAGTTAGACTCCAAACAACGTAATGAATATATAATAAACGCAACAAATAGCTAACAATGCGTACCTCCAACGTCTATAATCTCATCCCCCGACAAGGAAGAACGTAAACCTGAAGTCACGATAAAATCAATAACCTGAAACATAACAACACATCTAGAACGCCAAACGATCCGTTAAATAAATACCTTGCTGATCTTCTTTCGTATCGGCGATGAAAAAAGTACGTTGTATCACCCATCCATTCGAAGATTGCGATAAGCCATAGCGTTGAAAAATTTAGGTTTAAGTTCCGATTCGCCGGGGAAACGGATCGTCGATATCCTCGCAGTGGGATCTAATCAAAAGAGAACACACAAAATTTAACAACCGTTGTTGTGTACAAAAACGCCGAGCTTACACGAAGACATACCAACCAACCCGCATACCACTGCAACCCTAGACGAAACAACAAAACTATATTCAGTAGAGCAAGCGGCCAGATGCACGTATAAGCGGCCAAACATATCGAAGATCGGTATCCTAAACTATGCAGACGAAACCCTAAAACCCATGCATGAATAAAAAACACACGACGCCAATGTATTTATAGAGAATGGTTTCTAGGGTTTTAAATACCTCCGCTAAACCGATAAACACGAAATAGTAATTATCCTTTTCGATATATCATATAGGGTTTTAATTAATGTTTCCGCTAGACCGATAAACACGAAATAGTAATTATCCTTTTCGATATATCGTAATTATCCTTATGCGTTGATTATTTCCCAAATAAACAGATACGCGATGAATCGCATTAATTAATAACGCGCTAACAATTTAAGGAAATAATTAATTCAACACGGATCAATTATACATGCTAGCTAAATTACTAAATTATACACACTGCCCTTTGTATTCATTAATGGCAAAAGCGTAATTCAGTTTTCAACTTTCATTCTCAGCCAAATTCACTTCGCAAATAATAGTATAGATTAGAAATTAGCTATGAAATTTTGAATAAAAATTAGCTAATTATGATATTTAATAATAAAATTTACCATTTATAATAAATATGTGATTTGTCCGCATAGTCATATAATATAATTGTAAAATTTCATAATTTGTGAAACAATGTTTTAATATATTGTAAAAATTAGATATAGCGAGAAATATAAGACACATAACTCAAATAATTCAAAAAAAAAATATAAAACCAAACAAAATGATTCTTCTTTCTTTTTCGTTTTCTTTGACTTATACTTATTGTTCATAGACCATTTAACCATTGAATTAAAAAAAGAAATCAAAACCAAATATCTTAAACATTATCTAATGAATTAAATTGTGAATACAATAAAAATAAATGTATTAATCCAATAATATGATTACGTCAAAAATATGATTCTAAAATTTTCCTGCCAAAAATATTATTCCGTAAATTTTTCGCCAAAAACATGAATCCGTAAATTTCTCGCCAAAAATTATACGATAAATATGATTTCAAAAACATTCCCCAAAAGACCAAATTCCACAAATTTTCCGCCATAAACGTTAATCCGTAAATTTCCTGCCAAAAATAAGAATCTATTATTTTTTATCATAAATTTTATGTAAAAAAAAACTTTCTGTCAAAATTTGGATTCTGTGAATTTCCCGCAAAAAAGTGAATTTTATAAAAATTTCCAGAAAAATTACATTTTTTATTTCTAAAAATTTTTGTCAAAAATTCGTTTTCGTCAATTTTCCGCTAAACAAGTTAATCCGTAAATTTCTTGCTAAAAAATTACATCGAAAATGTGATTTCAAAAACTTGTCATCAAAACTCTTATTTCGAAAATTTTCCGCCAAAACTGTGAATCCATAAATCTCTCGCCAAAAAAATATGTCAAAAATATGATTCCAAAACTGTTAAAAATCTCTTGCCACAAATGTTTTCACAAAAACTTGAATCCATAAATTTTCCGCCAAAATTTTTACATTTAAAATGTGATCACAAAGCGTGTGCTAAAAATTGTCATGTCATAATTACATCATTATTACACGTCATCGTTTCCATCTCATATTTTGTTTTAAAGATTGACTAATAAAATTAAAACAAATAAGCATTTTTCATTAAACTATATGATCAATTAATCTATCTATTATATAAAAGATGCTCAACTTTCTCCAATTGAGTGACACATCATCATTTTTGATTAATGTGGAGATGACATGTGTCATTCTCTCTAATTTAATGATGCAAATTTTGTAAAACAAAATTAATAGATAAATTTAAGATATTATTTTTCAAAATACTAAAAGAACATGAAGAGTTTTTTTATTAGTGACTCTTGGATAATCTAATTATTTTTAAAAAAATTGTTAATATTTTTTTTTTTTTTTTTAAACAACATCAATTACTTCTCATTAAAACAACACAGCCTTAGCCCAAAGAGCGATTAAACTCTCGAAGGGCCTGTTTGGCAACATAGTCTGCTACAACATTGTCCACACGAGGGATAAATTTAAAATACAAAGCCTCAAAAGCCTTCGCAATCAAGCCCATATCAGAGAGAATACCATGAATTTCGAGAATCGACGACTTCGAATTGATTGCTGTGATCAAACTCTTTGAATCGGATTGAATAATCAACGATGAGAATCCTAGATCAACCGCCTTGAAGAGCGCATGTCGGATTGCAATAGCTTCAGCAACGAGAGCTGAGGAAACAAAAGAGGAAACTGAGGAATGGGAAGAGACTTGCTCTTCTTCGGAATAGAAAATCCATCCGAGTCCTGCTGTTCCGGTCAAGCCATCAGGGCCAACCAACCAAGCCGCATCAGTGCAGCAGGTAAANCATGACATCGTGTAGGTTGGGATCGAGGATAACACACTTTTCAAAAGAACCAACTTCCCAGCGTTCGAAAAACGTTTAGAGGACCAGCTAGAAGCTTTCTGCTTTATACGGTCAACAATTGCAGTAAAGAGGTCTTTTTTTTTCCTGCCAAAAAGTTCAGGTAATCCTAAATATTTCCCTGATCCTCCCTCTTTCTCAATATGAAGCAGATTCATAACTTGAGTACGCTTTAGTTGAGGAGTTTTATGGGAAAAGGTTATAGCCGACTTTTGAAAGTTGATAAGCTGGCCCGAAACTGAAGCATACTTGTCCAGGATCAGGTTTAACTCCTTGCAATTTCTAACATTTGCTTTGCAGCAGAACATTGTGTCGTCTGCAAAGAGAAGGTGATTAATACGTGGACTCTTATTTGCAACACGGATCCCTTGGAGCTTGGCAGAAGCTTGGGCTTGATTACACAATCAAGAGAGGACCTCACTGCAGAGAATGAAGATATACGGAGATAGTGGATCACCCTGTCTAATCCCTCTCACCGGTTTTACGAAGCCCCTCGAAGCACCATTTATCAGAAAGGTATATGTCACTGTCGATATACATTGCATAATCCAAGATACCCATTTGCTATGAAACCCAAGTCTTAGAAATACATGTTGAATGAAGTCTCATTCAAGTCTGTAATAAGCCTTACTCATGTCTGTTTTGACTGCCATAAAGCATGAGACTTCTGCACTTGAGGTCTTGAGAAAATGAAGCACTTTGTGAGTAATCAAAATATGGTCCGAAATAGCTCTTTTAGGAACAAAAGCTGACTGATTTTCTGAAATTATTCCGTCCAGGTATGGTTGGAGACGTCGAGAAAGCAGCTTGGATATGACTTTATAGGTTACATTACACAATGCAATGGGTCTATAATCAGCCACCTTTTTCGGTCCAAGAATCTTCGAGATCAATCTGATATGAGTGTCATTGGAACTTCTTGGAAGGGTTCCTGTATCGCAGAAGGCTTGGACTTCTGATATAATATCTTTTCCCAACACATTCCAGTTTGTTTGGAAAAAACTTGTCGAAAACCCATCTGGTCCAGGAGCTTTGTCTGGATGGATCGCGAACAAAGCCTCCTTTATCTCTAATGGTGAGGGAGTTATGATGAGATCATGATTATTTGCCTACGAGATCATTGGTTTTAAAGCCCCCACAATGATAGCTCTTCTCTGATCATCCATAAATGCTTGAGACAAGAATAGCCTCTGAAAATAATCGGTAATTACCTTCACTATTTGGTCTTCTTCAAATACAGCATGTCCTAGCTCATTATCTATAACAGAGAACTTATTAATGACATTTCTTTTTCTTGTTGATGCATGGAAGAAACTGGAATTTTTATCTCCCAATTGGAGCCAGAGTTGGCGGCTGCGCTGCTTCCAGTAAGCTTCTTCCACCATGTAAGTTTTCTTCAAATCCTCATTCAGAGAAAGTAGACGAGGTTCATTAGGAGTTGAGGAGCTCATTTCTTCATCAATAGCTATCTTTAAAGACTCGATACGTTTTTGACCGTTTTGATGATGTTCTTTGTTCCACAGGATAATGGCTTGACGACAATTGTTGATTTTTTGGTTGACTCCAAGCTCTGTATTCTCAGCCCAAATCTTTGCAATTAAAGCAGTAACTTCCTCATTATCCTTTAATCTTCGGTCATATCTAAACACCCCTCGTCTTTTCCTTCTCTTTGGATTAAAATAGGAAATGATTGGCCTGTGATCCGAGCCTTCAAAACGTAAATATTCACACCTTCCCGAAGGGAATAAGTCTGCCCAAGCACTATTAGACAGCGCTCTGTCAAGACGGCATCTGACATAATCGTCTGCTCTTTTTCCTCGGCAGGATAGACTATTGCCGGAATGCTTTAGATCAAATAGATCACCTTCAGAGAGAAATGTACGGAAATCACCAAAAGTCCACTCATCTCTTACGGTACCTCCTGTCTTTTCCGAGTTGTCAATAATGTCATTAAAATCTCCTGACAGGAACCAAGGAGCATCTCGGGCTTGGGCTAAGGTGATTAAATGATCCCACATTAGCTTTCTCGCGGGTCGGACAGGGTTTCCATAAACAAAGGTAGCATAAAAAACTTTCCCTTCATAACTTAATTGAGTATCAAAGTAGTTGTTACATGAGAAAAGCACATCTAGTTGGATCTCTTGTTTCCATAATAAAAGTATTCCTCCACTAGCAATTCCTGGAGGGGAAACTATCGCATTCATAGAATAGCCTAGCCTTTCCACTTTGCCTAACACAACTTCATCGGGATTTTTTGTCTCAAATAAGAATATAATGTCGGGATCCACTCTTTTTCGAATCTCTTGGAGACGATGAACTGTCGCGGGATTTTCTAACCCTTGACAGTTCCAGCATAGAATCTTTAAGGAAGAGGAGAAGACGGACTGTGAAAATCCGAAGTCTTCTTCCTAATAGCTGGAATAATTTTTGCCTTGGGTGGCCCTTGAGCAGATGATGATCCATGAATAAGGGGTTTATCCCGTCTACCACCAGCACCTCGAGATTGAGCTTGACTTATACCTCTAGAGGTAGGAACGCGCTTTCGGGGGGATAGAGCCACCTTTTGAATTTTCCTCTTTCGAAAAGATCCACCTTGTACAAGGGAAGGTTTTTCAGGTACATATTTTTTAGGTACAAAGTTTTTCCCCGGAGGTCTCCCTGGTCTTCTTTTTACTGGTGGGTCTTGTTGGTGGTCAGTTCTTTTTACATTGTCTCAGCCTGAGCCTGAGGGGGCCAAGCCTCTGAGATGCCGGAATTCTTTCATGGGATCGGATAGGTGGACTTGGTAAAAACGGAGGCTCCATCTCAGTAGCTTGGGCAGCCAGAGAGGCTTGAACCATTTGAGCTGCTGTTTCCTCAAACTGACCTTGCTCATTTGCTAATCTTAGCCTATCCTTTCTTGCTGCGCTTTCAGATGGATCCGCACAAGTAGAGTATTGAGTCATAAAGTCTCGGAGTTCCCCAAGCCGAGTTCAGCGCTTCTCTAGGCAGCCCTTCCGGCGCGTTCACCGGCTCTGGCTCACTATCCAAGGGGGGGGGGGCGTCTTTGTCTTGAGGTTTGCGACACTGCAACTTCCAGATAATGCAATACTCTAGCAGATCTCTCCACCAGAGGGGCAGCGATATGCCTGGATTTTTCCACCCAAAGAGTCTGGGAATGGGGTTGATGTTGATTTCTTGTGATATGTTTCTCACTTTGTCGTGGATGAGGAAGATGTCGATCGCTTGAGGTATCTGAAGATCTCCTATGATCCCTAACTGGGACTCTGAGTAGCTCTTTTTCTCTTGAGCTAACAGCAGGGCGAAACTCATAGGCAAATTCTCTTGAGTCAGATCGATGGGAGGAAGAACGATGTCTCGAGTAGTGATATTGAGAGGAGGATCCAATATCGGATCTGAAGGAATTCCTTTGATTTGTTGGTTCTCTACCCGAGGGGTAATGTTTCCCTGCGTCAGAATGCTGGGAAAGGGGTCTCATAGAAGGAGCCGGTTTAGCTCCCTACGTAACACCTTACGCAAGGGAAGAAAGTAGAGCCGCTCAGTGGGAAAGCCTAGCGACGAAAAAGCTTCATTTGAGATGATAACCACCGTGATATAGAGTAGATCTGGTCGGAAGATGGGTAGAAAGCAGATCGGGAAGTAGTTGCGGGGGTTCTCGGTAAACGTGACTGGGAGCTTTTAAAAACTTGTACGGCTATAAAATCTGTGCAGGTAGTAAAACATACTCTGTTAACACATCAGCAGCCACCTCATCTTCTTACATTTGACAACACATAATTGGGCCAAATTTCAATACCAACCTCACTCACCCCAATTTTAAATCAGTCCAACAGTGGACCAATACCCCTAACCCAATTAACATAAACGTCTTCACTCTGTCTTCTTCTTCCGTCGTAATCTCTGCTTCTGCCTACCGCCATCGAAGCCCTTTTCGATAGCTTCACAGTGGCGCCATATAATATTTATAGAAGTAGTCACCTGAAATCCTTTTTCTCAAATTCATAGACTACTAATTACCTTTAATTTTCAGGCGTTGCAAATACCCATGAGAAAAGAGAAATTTGACTACAACTGTAGATGAACAAAAAATTAACTGCAGAATATACCACAACCTGATCTGGGTCCCTTCTTCAAGTGATTAAATACGGTTCAAGTATGGTTATATAAGGACGGGGCACTTGAGAGTTGGTTGGGGATAAGAGAGTTCGTCTGGATTGTTGACGGTCGAGAAGTTGTATCTATTGATTATCATCACAGCGTGAAGCGGAGGACCTTCTTGGTGGTCTTCGGTTGCTTTTCGCTCGGTCTCTGGGAATGAATTCAACTCATTGGGCCGAAATTCATGTTCTTTCCAGGCAATTACGAGCCCAAACAAAACCTGGTTCAAATAATGATCAATTGTTGGGTTTCTTGCGCTATTGTGCTACATAAGGGGCTATGACCATAAAACAAGAAACTTGATCTGTTATTAATTTTAAAAATTATTCATGCATTACAATGATTGCCCTTTAGAAAAAAGGAAAAAAAATTAATATAAACACCTCTCAATTGTCCGCTTCGAAATTAACACGAACTCTATCTGAAAAAATATGCAAATTCATTTCCATATAATTTAAGTAACACAACATAATGAGTAACAAAATAAATCAAAACATGCCCATAACATCAAACACATACGAATATTCAATAATGACCAAATATTAAATAACATTAAAAAACAAAACATAAATAGTATATAAAAAAAATCTTGCTGCAAAATGAATAAACACTGATGATAGTAAGATAGCATAGATCAAGATTTGACGTGAGCGAAGATTATAAGAATTAAAACATATATCCAAAGAACATATATTATATAATGAACCAACACAATATAGAATAATTATATCATAGAAAAAAATATAATTAAAGATTAATGACAAAACAATTTCGTGCTAAGCGTGGACCAACCACTAGTATATAATATATAGATGATGTGTTGCAGTTACTAAGATCACAAAAAATTTCGGATTCTCGCATTTTGGCCATTTATATCTCAAATTTGTAATGATTATGAATATTTCCATACGATTTGACATTATCCACTAGATATCGAAGTTCGGGCTAAGATCATAATATTTTCAAATTCGGAAGGAAGAATCTATAACTTAGTACGTTTGATACTTGATTTTATTTCAAAAACACTCTCCAAATTTTTCCAAGCCTCTTTAGCTAAATTAAAATCTTAAATCAATTCGAACAAATTTTTGGAAACCGCACAAAATATTTCCATAATGTTTTGAGTTTTGTAGTAAAAACATTGTATGTAACTGCGTCTACAACAGCTTGTTTCGGCCGCCCCCACCAGGATTCGACAGCTATCCATGCATCTAAATTAATTAAGCTTATAGTACAGCGCGGATCCAAGCCTAGTGTACATATTAAAACCCAAAATTGGGCTATCTCGTATAGATTCCCAGAAAAATAGACTTTGAAATTTCTTGGTGGTACCAAAATTTGTTACCTTGTTCTTTATTGTGTATGATGTGTTCCAAAGAGTCTTGGAGGCACATTCGTGACCGCTCTTGTATATGCTTTTACCAAAAAATTCACTAGGCAAATTGTAACATCCCGACCGCTCCTATCAGCGAGTCCCCACACTTCTCACGGGCTGTGGCCCCCCGTCCTGTCCGACGGTCGACGCGTTATTTTTCTCGGTGGCTCGACCGACTAATTTACTTGTCCCCGCAATCACCACATGACCTTTTCCCGTGTTTTAGCCTCACTCACACGGTTCCGCAGAGGACTTCCCGGAAGGTCATCCATCTTAGTCCTACTGCATCATAAACACGCTTAACTCTGGAGTTCTCTTAAGGGTAAGTGATCGGAAAAGGTAAGTGCACTTTGATGACATAGGTAGGTAAATCAATTCATTTAAACTTATTCAAATGGGTCGGGCCCGGAGGCCCCACACCTCTCACGGGCCGTGAGCCCCCGCCCCTGTCCGACGACCGATGCGTTATTTTTTCTCGGTGGCCCGAACGAATGATTTGCTTGTCCCTGCAATCACCACGTGACTTTTTCCCGTGTTTTGGCCTCACTCACACGGTTCCGCAGAGGACTTCCCGGAAGGTCTCCCATCCTAGTCCTACTCCAGCATAAGCACGCTTAACTCTGAATATCTCTTAGGGTAAGTGACCGGAAAAGATAAGTGCACTTTGATGACATAGGTAGCCAAATCAATCCATTTAAACTTATTCAAATGGGCTGGACCCGTGTCGTTACAATTCTTCCCTACTTAACGTGAATTCGTCCCCGAATTCTGATCCCACCAGTGTGAATCCTAACCCCTAAACCCCAAGAGAGTCTCCTGGGACATAACCAGTTTGACTTCCCTTGTCTCTGATACCACTTGTAACACCCCGACCATCCCTACCAGCGAGACCCCACACCTCTCACGGGCTGTGGGCCCCGCCCCTGTCCGACGGCCGATGCGTTATTTTTTTCGGTGGTCCGACCGACTTATTTACTTGTCCCTACAATCACCACGTGACTTTTTTCCGTGTTTTGTCCTCACTCATACGGTTCCGCAGATGACTTTCCGGAAGGTCACCCATCCTAGTACTACTCCAGCATAAGCACGCTTAACTCTGAAATTCTCTTAGGGTAAGTGACCGGAAAAGGTAAGTGCACTTTGATGACATAGATAGACAAATCAATCCATTTAAACTTATTCAAATGGATCAGATCCGGGTTGTTAAAGGAAATTTGAGAATTTGTAAATTATTTGTGTTTAACTGATTGTAAACAAAAATGGGGTTTAACTGTTTATGACTCTCGCTCTCGTAATACTTAAGAGAGAGAGATATGTACACCGTCGACCAAATACACAGTTTGTGTAGTAAGAGTAAAAACAGTTCACACTTGGAGAATTAGTTGAATGGAGACATAGATACGACCAAATACAGTACCCCAAATAGAACTAGGTCCTATGAACTTTAGTAGTCAATTCTTTATTATTTTTAGTGCTCATTTATTTTTTTTATATCTAGTACCATTATATATGGTTGTATACCTTTCTCGCTTTCTCCTTATCCTCCTGCAATCTAATTTATTTTATTAACTTTCTAAGTGTATAGTCGCTTTCTTAAAACAGACGTACAGAGACGAAAATGAGAAATTGATAATAGTACTGATGAAAATTATTGGTTTGAATGTATTGACCCGTTGCCTACTAAATGACGCATGTGGTTTAATGGTTGACCATAAAGACAAAACACAACAATTAGTAAATGACATTACATAACATATGCACATTATTCGTTTGGTACAGAATCATAGAAAAATACCATAATTTATAATCAAAATTTCCCATTTATTCCTCACCTATTATTCCATGTTGGAACTTGGAAATGTAAGGTATGAACGTTAGAATCAATCCTACGAGCTGTACCAAGTCTAACACCAAGAACACCATCTCATCACCTGTGTGGGACATGTTCAAAAACGAATAAGAACTTGCTTTCTTTATAGAGTAATCAAAACTCTGTCTCGATCGCATATTTAACCATGGCTAATATATTTCGTTAACATGGACTGGATGCTAAAAATTAACCTGGAAAGAAAGTCGCGACTTGTCTCTTTTGCGCCAAGGCGAATCTGCAGATTTAAAAAAAACACATAGAAAGGCAAATTAGTCTTGTTTGAACAAAAAAAAATGCTTTACATATTCTTGTTTGAACAAAAAAAAAATGTCTCATGTATATAGTCTTGTTTGAACAAAAAAAAGTATATAGTCTTGTATTTGCTAGTGATTTTTTTTTTTTAAATTGTGGGAGTTCACCCATAATTTTTATCAGTATTCCAAATCATGCTTTACATATTCTGATTTAAAGATTAGCCTTCTGTCTGAAAGCGGGGTTTTGAACCCATGGCACAAGAAAATCAATCCCTTTGTGCTACCACTAGACCATCCTTAGGTGATTGGTAAGAGATTGTGTTTGAAAGTAATATTTGCATGAATGTTATAACATATTGTTCGGTGTATTGAGTCACAAGAAATGCTTACAAGGCACCTCCACCGGCAGGACCAAATGATTTAAAAATCGACATAGCGGTCATCGAAATTCCATTAGCAGCACCTCTCTGACTCTGAGGCTGCATTGTCAAAAGAAGTTAGAAAATGTTGGTAGCTACAAAGGGTAACCAAATACACAGTCCCAAGAAAACCATACCACGGTCTTGTTCAGCAATATAAACAGTCCTGTAACAAGAGAGATCTGCAAAATACCACAGAAACGTATCTCATATCTTGCTTATTGTTAAATGAAGAGATATGATGTACAAAAGCCTCTGGGATATATAACAAATTACTCACAGAGAAAACGTTTTTAAGATGGATGCACAATTTATGACCACATGAAGGGTCACTCCTGAGAGTGAAGCTATAGATGGGTAACAAGAAAGCAGTAGTATCAGCAATACCTGAACAACAACAATGTAAAGGATTGAAAAACTCATCACTACTATAACAAAACAAAGAGCATCATCATTCGCAAAACAAGAATACGTAACAAAACAGATTTTACCGCAGAGAGACGTATAACCACAAGGAGTCCTAGGGTCTTCTCCAATGGAGGGTATACAAAAAGTTGAAACACCAGAAGCCCAAGTCCTGAAAACATGGCAACTTAAATCACGAGGAACATCCATAGACAATATCAAACTAAATAAAAATGAGTTGATATACAAAACAATAAACAAATCATTACCAACCATACAATGTAAGGTCAATATAACATGCACCTGATATAGCTAAAACTTGGCCAACATCTTGAGATGAGAAACTCAATCCTCCATAGCTTCTGTCGCTAACAGCCCAGAGTGAGAATATCTTGCAAAGTTACCAAAAAATGATAATTCATAAGTAATATTCACTAAGCAAAATTTTAAAGATCTGAAAGAGTGGCCTCTAAAACTAATTATATCCTATCTAGTAAAGAATCATATTTTTAAGCTTTAAAGATCTGAAATTTAACTGTCTTACCTCTGAGTAAGCTATCTCCTGGAGGGAAAAAACACAGTACACGATGATGATAGCCATCAATGGACGATTCTTAAAGAGACTTGGTTTACTTTTTATTCACTGGTCATCAAGTCCTCCTTCTCTGCTTCCACCATCGTTTAGCTCATTTGGTGAATATCCGGGCCTATTTGGATTAAGCCTCTCGTGTGCAATTCTACAACGCGTATGAAGTGTTTCCTGTAACTTATCTAGTGAGTTAGCTTCATGACAATCTGAATATGGTCAATTCATAAATACCACAGCTCTGGAACTTCATAAGAACTCATTTTTATGATCATAGCATTGCAAAGCAAACACCATATATAATAATTTTGTTCATCAAGAACTCACCGGAAGCCACCAGCAAGCGATGAGAACACCAGTAGCATAGATTGATATAATTAAGCTCGGAAGAAAATACGGAAACCTGTAAAGACGCACAACACCGAAGCAACTATTGAGGAAACTTATTTTGCTATCATTTGAAAATCGAGATTGGATTAAGACGGTGATAATAATACTACCTCCCGAAAACCGAGCTCTGCGAAAATATATTCGGATACTTTTCTGCAGGCTAAGGAAAACATGAAACAGAAACAAAGTCAAGCCAAGTAAGAAAATGTTCAGAGAGGTGAAAGTTTATATAAGTGTGTACCTGAGCAAGATAGCCTCCAATAGCAGGACCTATTATCAGTCCTATACCTCTCGATGTACTCACCTAAAAGAAATGCAAATTAACTATTTCTCCTCTAGGTGAAGTAAACATTGACAATAACAAAAGAGTTGAAATAAATTATACTTCCTCCGTTTCAAAAACATAAATTTTAGTTTTCACACGTATTAAGAAAAATATTAATGTTCAATCATAAATGTGCAAACTTTTTAAGCCAAATAATTTCAAATGATTTTAAACCAATAGTTTATTCATAAAATATCAATTATTTTAAATAAATATTTTTTCAAATCTGAAATTTGTAATAATAAAGTTTAGAAAACCTAAAAAAAAATTATCTTTTAAGAAGCCAAAAAAAAAGCTACAGTAGAAATTTTATTTTTTTTTAAACGGGGAGGTAGTTAAAAGCCTTACAACAGAGAGACTAAGCGAGTGATACTCTTCGCTAACGACTTCTGAAGCATATGCCTGAAACAAAACATTGTAAAACAGCAAAGGAGACACCTTTTAGAATTTAATGCATCTGATCACATAATCGCTAGTGACAACAAAACGAACAGAGCCAATAATTGAAAAGAGAAAATGCACATTACCCTTATTACTCCCAGAAGACAGTTGAAACAACCGAGAAGGAATCGAACGGAGATCGCGACCCAGAAACTTGAGGTTAAACCAAAGAGGGTATTGAATATGATCCTGAAAAGTATTCTGAGTAAAAAAAAAAATGCTGCAAAACAGAGAAATAAAACTCTTAAAAGGAATAATAAAAGTGTGAAAGCTAACACTGAGAAAGTCCCAATCATGATAATAGGTTTGCGACCATATCGATCAGCTAATTTCCCCCAGAGAATAGATGGAAGAGCTCTTCCGATCATAAACGAAGATGCTAAAAAGTCAAAAAAAAAATAAAAAAAAAATCAAGGACTCTTCCAAGATTCGGGTGTTCAAAGAGCCAAATAGATTATTACCAACGAAACCAGCGTAGAAACCAATATCCTCTTCTTGTTTTGCGATGTTGAAGTCTCTGGTCATGAAATAGAGATATGGAAACAGGGAAGATATCGGGAGAGCTGAAATACACATAAATCACAATAGCTTAATTTCAAATTTCAGTCGTGACGCGCGCCATGTGTTTGTCGGAAGTCCTAAGAGAAAAAGGAAGAGGAAATTGAACCGGTGCAGAGAGAGACGAGCCAGATGAAGGAGAGGTTGATGTAAGGTATGCCTCGCTGGTTTTGCTTGAATCGATCGATGTTACAGCCGGAGCAGTTGTGGTGGTCATCGTCTTCCTTTTTCTTCTCCAGAAGGACGATTCGCGCCTCGTCGGCCATGATCCGAACCACTGAGTCGGAGTAATTTACTGAATGTTCTTTAGTTTCGAATTTTCTTCATTCGGAAAAATAATATTAATAATAAAAGGAATCTGTTTCGAATTAAACTTCGGATAGTTTAAGCAATGTTTTTAAAGAGAAAAAGCTATATTGGAAAAGCTCTAAAAAGAGGGAAATGATTCCAAGGAAGATAACCCAAAATTAATCTTTATGGTGAGACTTAACAAATGAGAAACTTCTTTTTTTGAAAAATCATAACATTTTTTTTACTTCTTCATCAAACTCGAACTCTAAGATTTTGATTGGTGACATATAATTTTAAAAATGAATTATAGTAGATGTTGAAATGAGATCTAGTTTGCACTAAAATTATGTGGTAAAAACATTATATTTATATGGTAAATTTGCTGTAGAAATATGAGTTAGTATTTTTGTCAAACAACTGACTCGTAACTTTTCTGTTGTATAAATTGCAGTATGTGTTATTAAAAATAAAATAAATTTAAATTATTAATAATGATAGCATTTATTATAATTGTAACACAATAATAGATTAAATAAATTTAATACTTACTTAAGCATAATTAATTATGCATAAATAAATTAGTACTTACTTAAGAATTCAGCGTATATGTATTACTTGGTTAATTATAATTATTAGAAATAAAAAATAATAATAAAGAAGCAAATCGCAACGACTTGAGAGTTTTGTTTTCGTCTGAATGTTACTATATTATTGAACTATAAAAATCACAATTCAAGTATTTGTTATTATAACGGGTACATAATTATAAAACTAAAGCTTAAATTGTTTGGAATAGAAGATGTTGCCAAAATGTGTGATGGTGTATCAATTTCCTTGTCATGGAGTCCATTGACGTTGAACTTCATGTTCCTTAACCACTTCAAACTTTTCTCTTCTACCTCTCTTTTCCTTATTCTCTTTCGTTTTTTTCTTCTTTTTTCTGGGTTTCTGTTTCAATGGCTGCACCTTCTTCTCCTCCTGCAGTTATTGAACGAGCCTATGGTGTGACTAATATCAAATCTCACATTCCTCTCATCTTAGATACCGATGATCACAATTATGATGCATGGAGAGAGCTGTTTTTTAACACATTGCCTCACGTTTGATGTGTTAGGACATGTTGATGGTACTTCAACACCATATTGTAACAACGATCAGCCTTGGATCAAACGCGACGGTCTTGTCAAACTGTAATCATTCTCTCTTATCCAATTAAGCATTGCAAAGTTGAGCATGTGTTTGTTGATGATGTCGACCAGGACCTTACTATCACCTTCAAAAATAATTCTCCTATAGCTTTTACTCCAACAATTTTGCATTTCTATTATCATCGCTTCTGCTTCACTCTCCAAAGCATTCAATACCCTTTTTCCTTCGGCTTGTCCCACACCAAGAAAGCTTCATGTTGTATCACGGAAAATCCATCATGTTTTTCTTCTTCTTCGGTGTACATAAGATCCATAATAATTTCACTTAATCCATCCCATTAGAGGTTTTGTCCACCTCTGTTGTGGTTGATATCGATTTGTTGTAGTAGTTTGTATCACTTCTGGGGCTAAATGATAAGAGAAATCTGTTTCAAATTAAACTTCGGATAGTTCACGCGATGATTTTAAAAGAAGAAGCTATATTCGAAAAGCACCGAAAGAGCTGAAATGATTCTGAGGAAGATGATCCAAAATTAATCTTAGTAGTGGGATTTAACAAACGAGAAACTAATATTTTTAAAAAATCTGTTAAAATAATAATTATTCATCTTTTGACGTTATTGATTTCACCGACATACTCCTTCTATAAAAGGGAGCCATCATCACTTGTAAAATAATTATGAAAAGAAGAAGTGAAAACTCTCTTCTCCTCTCTTACCATCACGTCTTCCTTCTTCTATCTTAACAATAATATTATATAATATATGATACACACAATATTTATCTCACCTTTATAATAATTTATAACACGTTATCAGTACGATCGTCTATCGATTCGTCTCTAAACCCTGAAGAAGTATTGTGGCCTAAAAGATGTCACAATTTTAGATTCAGGATAAAGATACATGTCTAACAGACAATGCTACGACATATACAATACTTAAAGATAAAAAGTATTTCTCCTGTCTCAAATGAAAGTTTCCGCTGGAAGCCTGAGTACTATAACTGGTATTGCAAAGATTATACTAGGCTCCGAAAGAGCGATTTTTTCAATGCGAAGGGGTACAGTAGTGCATGATGCATTATACTCCTCCAAGTCTAAGCGAAACTTATTAAGTTTCCGAGATATCCGTAGAAAATGATATCATATTGAGACTATGAATAAAGATGACATTGAATATTTTTGCATTACAACGGAGAGAAAATATCAGTTGAAAGAATTACCAATGATGTCCTCTAGATTATATTGTACAACGATAACCATGAGTGAATCACATGTTGTGGTAAACCATAAGTTTACCAGCACTTTTAGAGTGTGGCATGAAAGGTTAGACCACCCTGGTTCAGTCATGATGAGAAAGATTGTGCAAAATTTGAGTGACCACCCATTGAAAAATCAGAAGTTTTCATGTAAGGCATGTGATATGGCCGGAAGAGGAACGTTGAGCAAAATATAGTCAACAAAGAAAGTTGGCTAATGGGAAGAGCAAAGACTTGAGTTGGACCAGAGGCTTTGCTGTTACCGTCAATAGCTCGTTTAAATAGACTTTCATTTCAGTCAAGAGTTTCTTATGCATTTTCTTGTTTAGAATTTGGGATTGTGGGATTGTTGAATTTGGAGTTCTTCAATGGCGATCTGGTGATAGTATTAGCTCGGATTGCGTTATCAATAGCGAGTTGTATTTGGATAATTGGTATTATCTTCTTACGATTCAATAAAGGAGGATCAATATAGAGATCGATACTTTGTTCATAACAGCATGTTATCAAAGAAAACTCATAAGTAAGCTCTCGCCAGACAAAGTTAGGAATGTGATGGGGTCAAAATTGGTCTTCCAAAATAGGATGATTTTTTGGAGACTCGTCGAGTTTTAAATTTGTAAGACCCTAAGCTACAAGTGCATAGCGTGCGTTGTAGTACTTAGGGTATCAATCCACATTGAGGAGGTAAATTGCGAAACAGGAAAATCAGGGTAACCAAAGACTCAGAGAATTGGGGGTTTGGAGGATAGTATCAAGGTTTACGTAGAAAAGAAAAGGGAGGCAGCCACGTCTTATATAGATGAGGGTGTCGACCAACTCTATAACCAACGGGAAAAAGAAAATCAACTTAAGGGCTTGTAAAAAGGAAATCAGGTGAGCAGTGCAGAAAAAGTAAATATTGCAGTGCATAAATCTCGAGTTGTAAAGCAGATGAGGAAACAAACGTTGGGGATCTCTTCGGGAAATCTATGCGGTTCTAACTAGAAATCAAACTCACAACAGCTAAGACAAACGAGACTAGGCGATTTTCCCTTAACTGGAATCACTGGTTTAACGACCCATAAACTCTCTCAAGCCAGGGCGTCTATGTTATGCAAAATTCGCAGGTATACTTTCGTATCCTACGTCCTAGACAAACACGCAATATAGATCAGGTTCATAATCGTTCACATCTTCTTCATAGGTATGCGTGAGCATCCCAGAAGCGTTCGCTCCATCAAACTAGGTTCGAATATGAAATTCAGCACGTTAGTGGTTTTCAACGATCCTAAAATCAGACTCTAGTTCATGACGCTAGAATCATGCAATAAGAACAAGTTTGATAAGAAAGAAAATCCTAATCTACGGTCTAAACAGCCGGTTCAAGAACAGTTAATGAAATTCTCCATAGATCCCCTTAAAGAACACCCAACAAAAATAAACTACTCAGACATGAAAGAAGGAGTAGAAACGAGATTGATGAATGCATACTTGTATAAATCGATAAGAAGTAAAGAGGGTTCCAACAGAAATCGATCTCCCTCGAAGACAAGGATGGAGATCGAGAGAGAACGAGATCTGCGGCCGTCGGAACCAAAACAAAGAAACCGTAAAAGAACTTGTAAAACTTTCGAACTCTCTAAAAAAAACCCTAAACATCGAGTATATATAGATCTTCAAGTCCCCTTAGGCGTCTTTTATATCTTGGCTTGCATAAGATGGCTGCAGGTTTAGTTGGGCTTCAAATGGGCTCGGTAATCGCCAAGTGCCTGGCCGCACGAGCGAGGGCTCGTGGCGCGGCCACTGGTCGTCTGGTCAGGCCGTGGCGCGGCCCGCTTGCTCTTCTAGATGCTTGACGGACCTCCTTGCCTTCTTCATAACTTGAGATCCAACCGTGGGATGGACTCAAACCACTTCGAGGTGAAAGACAGCTGATAAGGCTACCTTGCGTCCAAATATGAGCTTGATCTCGTGGTGGGAAGGTCTTCATCAGATGTTGAACTTATGTCCTTGAGCACTTATTCCGGAAATGTCCATTTTGCTCCAAAATATGCGTCTTTTGCTAAGATTACCTGAAAAAGTCTTGAACAACCAAATACTCGAAATCTAGTGTTTATGCATTAAAACCTTAGTGAAATGCTTATTAAATCACTCACTTATGATAGTAAACCTTAGTGAAATGCTTATTTTCCCGTTGGTTATAGAATTGATTGACAACCTCTTCTATATAAGACGTGATACTGCTTTCTTTCTTTTCTGCAAAACCGTGACACAATCCCCAAAACTCCAGTTTCCTGCGTCTTTGGTTGCCCCAATTTTCTGTTTTGCAGTTGACCTCCTCCCTGTTGATCGATACCCTAAGTACTACAACGCACGCTGTGCACTTGCAGCTTAGGGTCCTACAAATTCAAAGCTAGACGAGTCTCCAAAAAAATCCTCCAATTCCGGACGACTATTTAGACCCCATTAAGCTTTTGGCGCCGTTGCCGGGGAGGTTGCGTTTTGCTGTCCAAAGCAAAGGTCAGGATCACAACTCAAAGACATTCTTTTTCTCTAACTTCTAGATTTCTTTCTATGAGTTACATGGACCTTAAAACTATGGAGAGCCCCACGAACCAGGAACAACACAACCATGGCTCCCCAAAAGCTGAAACTACCTTCGAGGCTTGCGCCCCACGCGAGTCACGACTTGCTGGTCGGAGACTAACCCCGACGAACGCACCTCAAATACCCTTCCCGAGCGTGAATCACCAAGATGCACACGAGGTCCCTCGACCATAAGGCCACACGGAGATCGAGCAAGCACCAGCTCGACAAACTCATAGACACGATCGACATCATGGTGAGATATCATGCAGATTGCACTGAAGCTGTCTATGGGCATATAGACGAAGTTCAGACCGAACTCCTCGCTAAGCTAGAAGCCGTTTCCGAAGAGATGAGGCTGCATAAAGAGCAAGCGGCCAACAATGCCATCTGGCTGAAGAAGATCTCTGATGCACTCGAACATCGCGGACCTATCCTCGAGCAAAGCATAAGAGACATATGTACCATGAACGAAAAACTTGAGGAGACCAACGACTCTATCTATGTCAATAGAGATCGAGCTGAAGCTGACATCCTGCAACTGGTAGAAGACCAACAACGATCTGAGGACAAGGCCGAGGCGATTGACGATAGGCTCGAAAGCATCTTCAACTCCCTGAAAAGGAAAACGACAGCTATAGAGGAGCTGACCAAAGAACAACGGAGACTTGGCGATGTTATCTCTGCGATCAACCCCAGTGGAACAAAGGAGCCTACCTACCCTCTTGAGGGAACGATGAAAAGGGTCTCTAAAATCTCGATCCGCAAAGCAACTCAAGGAGGCACGCCAACAACAACAGGCCCCCACCCTAGCCGAGCCACGTTTTCACCATGCAACGCAGTCGAACCCATCACCGAAACAAGGTTCTCAAGTCCTAAAACGAGCTTCACTGCCAGCTGCTCAAGTGATTCGAACTACGAGTTCAAAGAGACGTATTCGACCGGGACATCAAGTTACGCGTTTCAAGAACTTCTCAAGGAAGAGACCTCTGTCCGTTCGACTGGAAGGAGCAAAGTTGGCCTTGCAAGACCCATCACTATGCACATCCAGAGGGAGAAGCTTATGGAGTTTAACGCCAAAGTAAAGAAACTCTCGACGGGAATGTCATTCGAGGACGCCTGGAAAGATCAGGGTATAGCCAACTTCTTTCAAGATAGCCTGGAAAACAAAGTCGACATAGAAGTCTACTTTAATCAAGCGAGACATTCAGCCACCAAGGACGCTATCAAAATGCCCCCAGCAAAGAAGTACGAATGGCACCCAAACAGGATCGAGCCATTAGCACTGGAAGAATTCAATAAGGTAGTCTGAAACCTTCCTCCCGAAGTGGATTTTGTGGAAGCTTGGAGAGATCACCTGATTGGGCATCTCCTATGCGAAAGCAGGGAGACAGTATCTGACATTCAAAGCCTTTTCAACCTCGCTAGAGCCGGTAAGCGGATTAAAAACCTCCACAAGGTCCAAGGCCACGAGCAGTACCTCACAACTTGCAGCATCCGAGGTGAAACTTTCAAGAATGCTCTATGCGATTCGGGATCATGCATAAACATCATGCCGGCCAGTGTAGTACGAAGACTTGGTATAAAATGCGTCTCATTGATATACTCATAAATTAGCATGTTTTAGCACCCATTTTAGATAGCTTTGCATTCATTTATGCATTCATTTAGCTACTTTTAGTCCAAATTGCATCCATATTAGAGTTTAGCAAGTTTTAGCTTAGGATGGTGCATATTGTGTATATTGAGTCTTAATTAGGTACTTTGGAGGTTTGAAGGACCTCTTTGGAGAGTTGGGTGACAAGGAGGAAGAAGAGAAGGGAGCCAAACATGAAGCAGAAAAGTTTTAGAAGTGTATCGACCTTGGTGTCGACCTACCAAGGTCGATATAGCTCGGTAGGGAAGACGGAGTGCGCGTATCGGATGATTGTGTCGAGCTACTAAGCCCGATACACTGGCCACCCGGAGTTTTGAAGACGACGTATCGGGCATCTGTGTCGACCTGCTAAGGTCGACACACTCCTTGAGGAGACTTTTAGCAGCGTATCGAGCTGCGTATCGACCTAGCAAGCTCGATACGCTGTCTGATTTTCAGACTTAAACCGGGTCAATACCCGGTCTGTTCCGGATTGACTCGGATCGTCCACTGTTCACAATAAATAGGAAAATACCTAATTTTTCCTAAGTATCTTTTAATCTCTTGTTTTTGCTTAGAAAACTTTCCCTTTTGGGTTCTAAGTGATTTTGTAAGACATTTCTTAAAGTTTATGCAATCTAGTACTTATCTATTTTAATCTTTCATATTCTATCTCTAATCATGTTTATCTCTATCTCTTTCATAAGATTTAAGGGATTAACCATGATTAGTGAGTAGTTTCATTAGGATCTAAGGATGGGTTAGATCTAGGGTGTTTTAAGGGTTAATCTTGATGTCTAGGATTAGATTCTTCCATTTCCCTCCTTGTTTAGTGTTATAAATGCTAGTTTAGCCTTGATCATGCTAAAACTAGGCCTTAGGGAATTTCACACCCACAAGGTGTTTGATGGAATTCCCCAACCAACTAAACAAGAGATTTACATTCCTAACTCATGGAAGTGATTGTCTAGGGTCTTTATTGGCAATTTAGAACTGTTTCATAATGCTTGTTAACTTCCTTTTCACTAATAAAAGTTAGTTCTTGATTAGGATGATTAATGAAGGGATTAGTGCCATGAAAGTGGATTAGTCTAGCTATTGAGTTCTAAGCCTAGGGATTAGCTTATATTGTGATTGTTTGGCATCAAAGATTGATTCTTGGAACACCTTAGATTGATAACCCCATCCTTGGATTCGTTTTAGTATTTTGATAATCTTGATTAGTAGTTAATTAGCTTGCTTTGGTTCATTTGATCACTTAGGTTGTTAGTTAAACTTCAAACCTTTATTTCTAGCTTAGATTAAGAAGTTGTATGAATTCCTAGTGTCTTAACTATATCCATATGGATTGATCCTCAAGTACCTACAATGACATGAGTGGGTTTGAGTAATTGTTAAGTACCACAAAGAAACCGCTTATCAATTTGGCGCCGTTGCCATTTGGATATATGGTTTAAGCATTAGGATTTTACTTCTTTTTGAGACTAAGTTTTCTACTTCACTTATTGCTTACTAATCTCTCTTGCTTTGTTTTCTCTTTGTTTCTAGGTGTATGAACTTGAGATCTAGTGGACACAACAATCTAGTTGAGCCTCTAGACAACATTCACCGGGTAACAAGAGGAGCTTTTGTGAGAAGAGAAAGAGAGCGCCTAGCACATCTAAGGCGTTTAGGAATGGATAATCCACAAGAACAAGGTGGTAATGGACCACAACAAGGAGCTCAAGGGAATGAGGCTCAAGCTCGTAGAGTGCCTCAACATCCTCCACGCCAACCAAGGCACATTGGGGCTGGAGATGCTCCCAATACTCATGCCAATCGCCAAGGTATCCTACCTCCTCTAGTTGAGAACAACAACTTTGAGATCAAGAGCGGGTTGATCAACATGTTGCAACACAATAAGTTTAATGGGTTAGCTTTAGAGGATCCCCTTGACCATTTGGATGAGTTTCATCGAATATATGATATGACCAAGATCAATGGCATATCCGAGGATGGTTTCAAGTTGCGGTTATTTCCCTTCTCTCTTGGGGACAAAGCACATTTGTGGGAGAAGTCACTTCCAAGAGGTTCCATCACATCATGGGATCAATGCAAAAAGGCTTTTCTTGCAAAGTTCTTCTCCAACACTAGGACCGCAAGGCTGAGGAATGAGCTGTCCAGCTTCACCCAAAAGAACAATGAAAGCTTTTGTGAGGCATGGGAAAGATTCAAGGGGTACACTACACAATGCCCTCATCATGGCTTCTCCAAAGAGACTCTCTTGAGTACCCTCTACCATGGTGTTCTCCCCAAGTTTTGGATGCTCCTAGACATGGCAAGCAATGGAAACTTCTTGGGGAAAGATGTCGATGAAGGCCTAGAACTTGTGGAGAACTTGACACAAAGTGATGGCAACTATGGTGAAGACTATGATAGGTCATCAAGGAGTGATGGTACTTATGAATACCAAAAGAGAAAGGAGATGAAATCTCTTAATGAGAAGATGGATAAGTTGCTCCAAGCTCAACAAAAGCATGTTCACTTTGTGGGGGATTGTGATGAGAGTCAAGGAATACAACAAGATTTGAATGAGGATTGCCAAGATGAGGTCAACTATGTGGGTGGCCAAGGGTATCAACAAGGCTACAACAACAACTATAGGAACAACAATCTTTCCTATAGGAGTACAAATGTGGAGAATCCTCAAGATCAAGTCTACCCTCCACAAAGGACAAGGAGGACAACAAAAGCCCTTTGTCCCTTACAAGCAACAACAAGGTTATGTTCCCAAGAACAACTACCAAGGGAACAACCAAGGTAACCAAGGGAATTTTCAGTCTAAGCAACGTCCTCCACCTGGTTTTGCACAAGATTTGGATGTGAGGAATGTTCTACAACAAATCCTCCAAGGTCAAGCAAATAGTGCCATGGATGTGAGTAAGAAGATTGCCGAAATCTACAATAAGGTGGATTGTTCCTACAATGACCTCAACTCCAAGTTTGACACTTTGAGCTCCAAGGTCAAGCAACTAGAGAACAACAAGGGCATTGCTTCCTCCTCTACACGAGCTCAACCATCTTTTCCCGGTAAACCCGAAACCAACCCCAAAGAATATTGCAATGCCATCTACTCTATTGATGAGGAAGAATATGAGCGTGTAGTGGCTGAGTTTGAGCAACTCTTTGAGTTTCCTAATGATGAGGCTGTTTTCAATGAGGACATTGAAGTTCAAGTTGGGGAGGCGGTCATTGAAAATAACCATTTGGTTGGTGACAAACCAATGAGCAAAAAGGAGTTTAAGGAGGATGTGACCCCTACACAAGCAAGTGTTTTTGAAAAGAAAAGAGAGGTGGTTGAGAAGACTGAAGTTGAGGCTTATGATCTCCTTGTCTACAAGCCACCACTCCCCTTTCCCGAGTTGGTATTGACTAAGGCACAAAAGAAGGTACTCTCAAGATTTAGAGGGAGTATGGAAAAAATTGGTGCACCATTGCCCAAGGTGGATAGTTTGTCTCAAGTCAAGGGTCAAATAAAGTTCATCAAGGAGATGCTTGCCAACATAGAGAAGGTTGAAGAGCTGATTGAGGGTTTAGATTCATCAAGCATGGCAAGGGACGAAGCCAAGGTCATCCCGAAGCTAGGTAATCCAGGAAATTTTTTGATTTCTTGTTCTCTTGCGGACTTGAAGGTTGAAGAAGCTTTGTGTGATTCCGACTCAAGTGTCAATGTGATGTCCCTTGAAATGTTTGAAACAAGAGTTTTTTTTCTTGAAGCAATTTCTCAATTGCTCATATCATTGCAATACTTGAGATATCAATCCATCTTGGGAGTTTGATGCAAAAGGAATACAAAGTTTGGTCTAAGCTAAGCAAGATTCGAAATTTAGTGACAAAGAACAATTAAAAACAAGCTACAAGCTAAAAGAAACACTACAAGACTAATTATAAGACCTTAAACCTTAATTATCACTAATCAAGCACTAAACAAGAGATTAACTACTAAGCAAGATTACCAAATTACTAAAAACGAAACCTAGGGATGGAATCATTGATTTGGGCAATCAAATGGACAACCTTGCAATCATTTAAGCAACTAATCAAGCCTTCTCTATGCCTAGAACACTTAATAAAGACTAATCCATGATGTGTGGCACTAATCCCTTCACTAATCACCCTAATGAACTAATGATGTTTTAGCATTAAAATGATTAGCAAGCATTAATTACAAGTCTAAATGGCATGATAAACACCCTAGGCAACTAATATCTTAGGCTAGGAATGTAAATCTCTTATTAAGTTGGTTCAAGCATTTCATCAAACACTTGGTGGGTGTATGAAATGCTTATGATCCAAATAGCAAAAGATTAGCTATTTAGCATTAAGAACTCCTTAATAAGAAGAGAGATGAAAGAATCTATCCTAGATTGCAAGATTGAACCATTAGAAAACCCTAAATCTAACCCATCCCCAAGTTCCTAAGAAACTACTCACTAATCATAGTTAAGCCCATCAAATCAAAGATAAGAGATAAGCTAAACATGATTAGAGAAATGATAATAAGAAATCTAAGAGAGATATTGCATTAAACTTAAAGATCCAAGCAAAATACAAGGTTTTCTCTCAAAGAGGATAAAATTTTAAGCTAAGAACAAAGAGAATAAAAGTTGGGATAAAAATTAGGTCTAAAGAGTATTTATAGGAGGGACCCAAAAAGTGGACAAAAAAAGTTCGTCTGTGTTCGGTTCTTCGAACCATTTGCTCGAACTGAACCCCTGGATGTTCGGTTCTTCGAGTTCGTCGAACCATTTGATCGAACTGAACCCCTGGATGTTCGGTTCTTCGAGTTCGTCGAACCATTTGCTCGAACTGAACCCCTGGATGTTCGGTTCTTCGAGTTCGTCGAACCATTTGCTCGAACTGAACCCCTAGTCTTTTGGCTTCCTCTTCGCGTCTTGGTTCGGTTCGACCTGGCTCGTCGATCCAAATTAAAATCGATGTAACTTTCTAACCAGGGGGCCGAATGACTTGATTCCAACGGCACTAGAAAGCCCACTGGATCCTCTACAACTCCCAATAAGGCTTCTGAGTCTGAATCTAAGTGAAAGGCCTTCTTCCGGACACATACATGTTGCGCCTCCAAATGCTCGATATGCTTCTACAAAACTTTTGCTTCTAATTTGGCTGCTTCTCTTCCTCCTCTTGATGATTTCTTGCCCTTCCTTTGCTATGCCATCCTTCTCCAACTCAATTCATGCCTCCATAGCATCCTTATCACCTGATCAAGGCTCCAAATGCACCAAAATATGCAAAGACTATGCAAATACACCCTAGAACTCTAAATGATCAAAATGCAATACAATGATGCTTAATTAGGCTCCTAAATGATAAGAAACTTACACTAAATGGAGAGAAATATGATGCAAAATATAGACATATCAACTACCCCAAACTTGCCTTTTGCTTGTCCCCAAGCAAATGAAACACAAGCCGAGGAGAGAGGTTTGAACGTGGGAGCTCAATATCCAAAATAGTTAACAATAATAATCAACTCAATATCCTAGTTCTTAATTCTAGAATGCATGTGAATACTTCCTGCTCCAAAAGAGTTAGCCATGCCCATCTCAACATTCAAATGCACTACAATTTCAATCTAGATAAGTCTCCCTTTCAAGCCAACTCTTTAACATTCATTAAGCTCAAAACCATGAATCATGGCATTGCAAGGCTAGTGAATTCATTTGGCTAAGGGACTGGGTTTTGAGATAAAAATGATCTCAATTCATCCGGTTTTGCATTTAAGTAAGGGTAACACTCAAAAAGATTGAACCATATGCATAATGATAAAGGTAAGAAACAAGTGATGCATACAAGGATAGACTATCATCTACCCAAAATACTATCAATGATCCTACACCCCTCTCATTCTTCTTTTTAGCTCAATCAACCCTCTAGAATCTACCCTTATATCAAGGCTTTTTGTGTCTTGCCCCAAACCGTTAATCACAAACATTTTCTTTTCTTTTTAAGCTCTTAGGGGGAAACTTCTTCAACCTATTGCTCATAGCGAATGGTGTAATCTCTAACTTCTTTACTTAGCTCTTCTTTTTTTTTTTACTTTTATTTCTAGGTAGCCTTTCTTTTCTTTGGCCTCCTTTTGGCTCTTTTGATTTTTCTTTTCTTCCTATTCCGAGACTGCCTAGCATTTTCGACCTTGAGCGGTATCTTTTTAACCATGAGATTCACCATTTCAAACTATGCTTCCCCTTAATTTTCTCCAAACCCTTATTCAACATCTCCTTCTTCCCAACTTTTCCACAACTCAACAAGCATTACCACAACCAATCAAACCCCCAAATCCTAAGCCTAAAGCTAACCTCAAAATGCAAGGTTAGAATCTACATGAAAGTCTATACTTGTCGTCTCAAACCTAACACTTTATGCTAAGTTCAATCGAAATAAAGGCCTCACAAGTAATCACACAAAAACAATTGGCTTCAAAGGAGGTAAGGTTTGGTAGGAGTTCTACTTGAGCTAGCAAGAGGGTGGCAAAGTGAGTAAGAAAGCTCAAGTATTTTCAATCCATGAATTCACTTTCAATGCAAGCATGATAATTAAATGTCCAAATTCGGTTTAAGTGAGTAGAGTTGGCTATCAAATTCAAGACCATATTTTAACCAAAAACTAGTGACAAATGAGGTGGTCCAAGCATGGTTCTTCCTTACTTTCAAATTCATTCACAAGCATTAAAGAACTACTAACTAGGGTATTGAATTGATTACAAGAGTTAAAAATCTACAAGGATAGGCTCATCATTGCTCCCAATGCATATGCAAACAACCTAAATGAGAAAAATTCTAGACTCAATCCTAAAATGTTAACAAGTGCAAATGCAAACTAAATGATATTTTTTTTTTAAAATTTTCGAAATTTTTTCATTTTTTTGGTTTTTCTATGCCTTAGATGAGACTCAAATATGCATGCTAAAGAAAAATAAGATCACAAAACACAAAGTCAAATACCATACTCCCCCAAACTTAAATTACACAGTCTCTTGTGTAATCCAAGCTTGGAGAAGATTTCAAAATGCAAAAATAAAAACTAAATGGTATTTACAATGATTTGGAGTGGTACCTTGATCAAAAACGCATGGAGGAGGAGGAGTAGGATGGGTTGCTTGATTGAGGGGTGGGAAATCTCATAGCCCTCCATACTCAACCTAAGACTTTTCAAAACTCAAAGAAACATGATTATAGAATAAAAACAAGAATATATACAAGGATAACATGGGAATGCCTCCCAAGAGCGCTTGTTTAAAGTCACTAAGCTTGACTTTTCAAACCTTTTACACATTGGGAGGGTCATGGAGTGGATGTGAAGTTCCTCCTCCCTTCTCGATGAACATGGTGTTTGCTCCAATGTCTAACACCTTCTTCTTCTTCTTAGACCTCCTTCTTGCCCTCCTTGGTGGCTCAGCTATATGTTCCACCACATTGATTCCATCAAACATAGCAAGAAGACTCACACCATCAAAGCTTGACCCATCATACTCATTGTGGTCCGAGGTATCATTATCCTTTAGCATCACACAAGTGAATCCCATCAGCTGCTCCTTTTTATATGGTGGTTTTTCATCAATTTCAATAGTAGCACATGTGATTGTGCCACAAAAACCCAAGGTAGAAGGCTTCATAGGATAGAAGACCTTATCATTCACACTCTTGAGAATCACCCTCTTGTTTGTGAAATCAATGCTTGCACCAGCTGTATTGAGGAAGGGAGTACCTAGGAGGAGAGGTAGCCTTGTTGCTTGAACCATGTCCATGACTATGAAGTCAGTTGGGACTAGACACTCACCAATCTTCAATGGATAATCTTCAACAAGGCCTATAGGTTGTCTTGAGGAAGCATCAACAAAGGTAATAGGTGAGGGATACTTCTTTAGGTTTGTAATCCCAAGGCTCTTAGACATTTCAAGGGACATCACATTGACACTTGATCCAGAATCACACAAAGCTTCATCAATCTTTAAATTCCCAAGAGAGCAAGAAATCAAAAAATTTCCGGGATTACCAAGCTTTGGAATAGTCTTAGGCTCATCCCTTGTTGTGCTTGGTGGATTAAGGCTTTCCATCAGCTCTTCTACCTTCTCCCTATTAGCTAGCAAGTCTTTGATGAACCTTATTTGACCCTTGACTTGAGACAAACTCTCCCCCTTTGGCAAGGGTGCTCCAACTTTCTCCATACTTCCTCTAAAGCTTGAAAGCACTTTCTTTTGTGCCTTAGTCAAAATCCGCTCAGGATATGGGAGTGGTGGCTTATAGATAAGGAGATCACAAGCTCCTTCTTCACTCTTCTTAGCCACTTCTCTTACATCCTCCTCAACTCTTGCCTTTGTAGAAGTCTTGGGTTCATCAAACACTTCTTTACCCATTTCTGTAGCAACAACCATGGAGTCATTTTCAATAACCACCTCCCCATCTTGAACTTCAATGTCCTCATTGAATGTAGATGTATCATAAGGAGCTTCGAATAGTTGCTCAAACTCTAGCACAACTATCTCATACTCATCTTCATCAATAGTGGAGATAGCATTGCAATACTCTTTTGGGTTAGCTTCGGGCTTACCGGGGAAAGTGCCTTGAGAATTGGAGCTAGAAGCCTTGCCCTTGTTATCAAGTTGCTTGAACTTTTGTTGAAGACCTCCTATTTGAGTTGCAAGCTCATTGAGTGAAGAATCCATCCTTGTGTTGATCTCAGCAATCTTCTTTCCCATATTAGCATCATTTTGAGCTTGACCTTGAATTATTTGTTGAAGCATGAGCTGAACATTGTCTTGTGGAGGACCTTGTGAAGGTTGAGGAAAACCAGGTGGAGCATTGTACTTTTGACCATTATAGTTGCCTTGGTTTCCTCCTTGGTAGTTAGACCTTGGTGCATAACCCGTTTGTTGATTGTTGTAAGGCACAAAAGGTTTGTTTTGAGTAGCTTGTGGAGGGTAGACTTGGTCTCCGGGGTTGGCTACATTAGTACTTCTATAAGAGAGGTTGTTATTCCCCTTATAGTTGTTGTTGGAGTAGTTGTTGTAGCCTCCTTGGCCACCCACGAAATTGACCACTTCTTCACACTCTTGAGCCTTAACTTGATCATCACAATCTTCTTGGTACTCACTAACAAAATGTACATGCCTTTGATTGGAAGACATGAGCATGTCCATCTTGTCATGTAGAGACTTCATTTCTTTCTTGTGAGATTCATATTCACCTCCCCTTGGAGCTCTATCATAGTCTTCATTGTAATTACCATCACTCAAGGCAAGATTCTCTACAAGCTCCAAACCATCTTCTACTTCTTTGCCTAAGAAGTTCCCATTACTTGCGGTATCAAGAAGCATTCGAATCTTTGGGAGAACTCCTCTATAGAGAGTGCTTAGTAGAGACTCTTGTGTGAAGCCATGATGAGGGCATTGCATTGTGTAGCCCTTGAACCTATCCCATGCTTCATTAAAAGACTCATTGTTCTTTTGAGTGAAGCTAGAGATCTCATTCCTCAACTTGGCCGTCCTTGAGTTGGAGAAGAACTTAGATAAGAAAGCCTTCTTGCATTCATCCCAAGATGTGATTGTTCCTTGGGGCAAGTTTTTCTCCCATTGCCTTGCTCTATCCCCAAGAGAGAAGGGAAAGAGTCTTAGCTTGAAAGCATCCTCACTCACACCATTCATCTTGAACAACCCACAAACTCTATCAAAGTTATCCAAGTGATCAAGGGGATCCTCCATAGGCAAACCATGGAACTTGTCTTGTTGAACCATGGAGATGAAAGCTGGCTTCACTTCAAAGGTGTTGTTGTGAACCGGTGGAGGTTGAATACCATATCTATTTTGGTGAATATTTGGAGCATCACCAGCCCCAATGGTTCTTCCTTGTCTAGGCGCATGCAAGGGGTTTCCATTGCCCCTTGGAGCTTGCTCATTTCCATTATGAGCTTGGTTTGCATGCACCATTGGTGGAGGAACAGCAGCTTGTTCTTCCATTCTCAACCTTTCTAACCTTGCAGCTTCCCTTCTTGCAATCCTAGCAACCCTCTCCAACTGATCAATCTCTTGAAAACCTTGGAAGTTGTTGTCTCCTTGTGATCTCAAATGCATTCAAGGGTAAACTGAAATCTAGAAAATGAGATGGTCAATAAACACAAAAGGAATACTTAGTCTCAAACTAAACTCAAATCTTAATGATCAATCAATCCCAATATGGCAACGGCGCCAAATTGAAACAAGACTTTTTAGTCTTGCTAGCAATTCCTCAATTGCTCATATCATTGCAATATTTGAGGTATCAATCCATCTTGGGAAATTGATTCACTAAGAATGCAAAGTTTGGTTTAAGCTAAGCTAAATTAAAAGGTTTAAGGTGACAAGCAACAATTAAAAGCAAAACACAACCTAAGAAAGACACTACAAGTTCAATTATATGAAACTAAGCCTTAATTACTACTAATCAAGTACTAATGACGCAATTAACTACTAATTAAGATTAACAAATTACTAAAAACGAAACCTAGGGATGGAATCATTGATTTGGGAAACTAAATGGACAATCTTGCAATCATTTAAGCAACTAATCAAGCCATCTCTATGCCTAGAACACTAATTAAAGACTAATCCATGATGTGTGGCAATAATCCCTTCACTAATCACCCTAATGAACTAATGATGTTTTAGCATTAAAATGATTAGCAAGCATTAATCACAAGTCTAAATGGCATGATAAACACCCTAGGCAACTAATATCTTAGGCTAGGAATGTAAATCTCTTAAAAAGGTGGTTCAAGCATTTCATCAAACACTTGGTGGGTGTATGAAATGCTTATGATCCAAATAGCAAAAGATTAGCTATTTAGCATTAAGAACTCCTTAATAAGAAGAGAGATGAAAGAATCTATCCTAGATTGCAAGATTGAACCATTAGAAAACCCTAAATCTAACCCATCCCCAAGTTCCTAAGAAACTACTCACTAATCATAGTTAAGCCCATCAAATCAAAGATAAGAGATAAGCTAAACATGATTAGAGAAATGATAATAAGAAATCTAAGAGAGATATTGCATTAAACTTAAAGATCCAAGCAAAATACAAGGTTTTCTCTCAAAGAGGATAAAAGTTTAGGCTAAGAACAAAGAGAATAAAAGTTGGGATAAAAATTAGGTCTAAAGAGTATTTATAGGAGGGACCCAAAAAGTGGACAAAAAAGTCACATGTGACACTAAGGAAGTTAAAGAAGAACCACCTAAGGAGCAGCTGATGGGTCTCACTAGTGTGATGAAGAGTGAGGATGAAACCCTTGATCACAATGAGTATGATGTGCCAAGCTTTAATGGTGAAAGCCTTCTACCAATTTTTGATGGCATCAAGGTTGTTGAACATGAAGCTGAGCCACCAAGGAAGTCTAAGAAGAAAAGGAAGGTGCTGCAAGCTGGAGCAGGCACCATTTACATCAAGAAAGGAGGAGGAAAACCAATTCCACTCCTTGTTCACCCCCACACCTAAGGGTTTGAAAAGTCAAGCTTAGTGACTTTAAACAAGCGCACTTGGGAGGCATTCCCATGTCTATCTTTGTATATATTTGCACTTTTTAATTCAGTAATATGTTTTCTAGTGTTTGTGGATGACATGTTTGGATTGAGGAGGTTGAGCCAAGGACAAAAGCTTGCCAAGGAATTTTTAGCACTTTATCGAGCTACGTATTGACCTACTAAGGTCGATACAGCTCTTACAAGGATTTTGGCGGAGCTATATCGGGCTTTTGTATCGACCTATTAAGGTCGATACAGGCGAGCCAAGGAGACCTTACCCACTGTATCGGGCATCTGTATCGAGCTACCTAGCTCGATACAGTTTTAAAAGTCTCCTCTGCAAGCGTATTGAGCTACGTATCGAACTACTAAACTCGATATGCCCCTTTTCCAGGTAAGTCAACGGGGTTTGACCGGTTTAATGCACTCGAATTAAACCGGTTCTCTCCCTTCTTCGTCCCCAAACACGAAAATTAGTCCCCACACACACACACTTTTTCGATTTTTGGCTTCCCTCTCTCGATTTTCAAGCGATCCTAGTGATTTCAAGTGCCTCTTGCTAGAGTTCTTGTGCTTTCATTGATTCTAAGTCAATTTCGTTTATCCTTCAAGCCACTCACGAGGTAATCAATCCAAAAACCAAGCTTTTCATCTTTTGTTCTAATGGTGGAAAGTTTGGGGATTTTTGATTATGGATGTTCGAATTGATTGTTAGTGGCTTGGCCATTGCTTGATTATGGTTAGGGAGTAGATTTCGAGTGCTACATTAGGATTTTCATGGTAAATTTTTGAAAATTTGACATATAGAGTTCATGGTGCGAAAATTTAAATTAAACTCTTGAACCTTTTTAGATTTTGGGGCTTTCACTTACATTAGTTTGCATTAATCATGCTTATGGATTCCCAATAGGTAGCACTCGAATTTGGGTGATTTGAAAATTTTGAGAATTTCCAATTTGCCAAAATTTTGCTAAGTGTGAAACTAGGGAGAATTTTCGGATTTTTGGCAATAATCTTGCTTGTTGCTCGCTAGTTGCTGCTATTTGCTGTTCAAGATGAGTTGCTTACTCTCTCTGCAAGCTTTGTCTCTCTTGTAGGAACAATGGGAAGAGAAAGAGGAGATGCAACAAAACAAGGGGGCAAGCTCTCAAGCAAGGCCATCGAAGAGCAAAGGGAAGAGGCAAGTAGTCGAAGACCGAGAGGTCAGTAGTGAGGAGGAGCAGTTGACATTTGGGGCAAGAAAGGAGCCAGCCACAAGAGCTTCCAAGGGAAAGGCAAAGGTCACAAAAGAGGGGCCTAAAAAGAAGCTCTCACCCGGAGAACTCCTCAAGGCATTCATGAGCATGCGGTTCAAGGCAACGAAGTACCCGCATGAGCAGACGCTGCGTGCCTTGGGAATCTATGAGGACTTCCAAACTCTCTTCAAGAACATGGGTTTGGCCAAGTTCATCACCATGGCTCGTCCCGCTCACAAGCTCGCAACATGCGAGTTCTTGTCTTCCCTAACCGCGCACTTCTATTATGACGGTGAAGATTCACCACCGCTACATGGTCATGGCTACATCAACTTCAAGATCCATAGGACTATGTAATCCATGGCCTTCCGCCAACTCAACGAGGTCTTTGGATTACGGGAAGAAGAGAGGAGAACAAAGATGCTCACCATTGATGAGTGTGAGTTGAAGGGGTTGTGGGAGACAATCGCGGTTGGGAAATTCAAGCCGGGAGGAAGCACGGGGACTTTGATAAGGCATCCGGCCTTGAGGTATGCACACAAAGCTCTTGCTCACACCTTCTATGCAAGGAAGGAGGCCGGGAATGTCGCCAAGGAGGAGCTCGAGCTGCTAGACGTGGGTCTTGCAAAGTTCACGAGGTTTCTGATGTATTCATATATTTCATACAATTAGGTTGCATTTAGGACATAAATTGCATACATATTGCATTCATACTTAGGGAAACTGTAGCTTTTGTTTCATTTTAGGTCCTAAGGCATTTTGCATTAGCATTTGCATGTTTCTTACATTCTTGCATCATATTCAGGTTGTTTTGGATACACTGGAGTTTTGGAGAGTGTGTGGACAAGCTGAGGATCAAAATGGAGTTTATGGACACTTGGGAGAACTCGGGCATCAAGCAAAGGAACCGAGATCGAGCTAAGGATCGAGACAGGCAGGTCGATCTTGAGAAGATCGACCACAAGATCGAGTCACGAGGCCATTCCGAGGAAGAAGATCGAGGTCAGAGATCGACCAAGATAATCGAGCGCGAGCACGGACGCGGAAGTAGAACGAGAGCTAGATCGAGCTCAAGACTCGATCATCCGAAGATCGAGTAGACGATCAACAGTGGCACCCGATCTCCCCGATTGGAACGACTAGGCGATCGAGCAAAAGAAGGCGTTCTACTGTCAAGATCGAGTAAGAGATCGATGACCGAGGTCGATCTCTAACCTTATCCGGACAGCTCACATTTTGGAGCTTAATGAGGGGACCATTACCCTTTTAGAATAAAAGATCCTTGACCTATTTTTGGCAAAGGATCCGAAAAAACTTGCGTTTTGTCTCCTCCTTCTTTGAGCAAAACCTCCATTGTTAGTCTTTTAAGCTTTTCTAGTTTATGTAAACCTTAATCTTTTCTTTAATCTTAAGTATTTGCCTTTAATCTCTTTACTTAATCGTTTAATCATGCATAGTGAGTAGTAATCTTTTGGGTTTACGGTTTGGGTTGATTAAGGGGTTTAAAGGTTTATGCTTTGGTCTTTTCTTGTCCTTAAAACCATTCTCTTCTTGGATTTGGGCGTTTAAGGCCTAGAGGATCTCGAGAGAGACATCTTTGATCCGGGGATTTCCTTGTCCTAGACAGATTTAGGAGATCCCTTAAATCCAAATCTAAGAGACTAATCCATCCTTTCCCAAACGCCATGGTTGCTTAGGGGATTAGTTAAGCCAATATTTGAGATCTATGCATCATGCTCCTCATCCTTTCTTTACACCACGATCAATGGGTTAGGAGGAAGGGATGAGGAAGGTTTCATACCACACGCCATGGATGAAACTAGCTTAAGCTTCTCAAGGCTTAGAGAAAACACAAAAGTGTAGATCTATGTTTTAAAAACCCAAAGTTTAAATCTTGAATACCCTTAAGCTGATCCCCAAACCATGAATCCATTTCATATCTTCTGAAAACATAAAAATCATCGTTCTTTAGTTTAAAGTTTCAATCTTTTAGCTTAAAACCATCTAGTTTCTTATTTCTTGCTTTCAAGCTTTTTAATTTCATAAAATTGTGTTCTTGGTCTTGTTAGTATTTTAGAAATTCCCTAGTATCATATTTCGCACCCTGGTAGAAGTTAAGAGCCAGTAGATTTTTATTTCTAGTTTTTAAAATTCGTATTAAGTTCTTAGTAATTTTCTGTTTCGTCCGGTTTTAGTTTTGCATTTTATAAAATTAGCAGTCGTAATTTTTAATTCTTTAGAAGTAGATTTATATTTGTTTAACCCCTTGGTCGGGATTTTAAAATAGCTTTCCAGTTCTGTAGATAATTGCAAGTAGTTTATTTCGAATTAATCACCCATTTAATCCGAATCTGCTTAGCTTTACAAAAAGTCCTTGTATTCTTGGTATCCTTTCAAACCTCCCAAATTGGATTGAACCTAAAGTATTGCAATGACATGAGCATGCCTTAGGTTTGCATAACACACCAAAAACATGTTATCAGTTTCACACAAGAGGGGGCACAAGAGTCCGTGGGGATAGGACGGAGACCGGCATGGTTAGCCTATTAATTAGGCAGCTGCTCTCTTACCAAGATTGGGTTGTCACTATAAAGGAAAAGGACCCCGAGCTCAGCATTGGAGGGATCATCATCCCGATTCTTGAAGCTTGTGGGCATCGGCTAGGGACGGATGGTCTAGAGCCCGAATGGATGGACATTTTCTACCTTGGAAGGACCATGCTTCTCTCGGGAAGATTGGGCAACCGGTTCGCCTACAAGTTCGCCGTGGACACAAAAACCAAAGCAAGATTTGTCTCCCAAACTTGCAAGCCACCTCATTCCAAGACATCGCCCACATTGACTTTGCTCCCCCATACGAGGACCTCTACAATCCGGCTGTTGGTCCTCCTCTCCACTCCATTGCCAAGAAAGGGACGTTTGACTTTGACCCTAGCCAAGCTCTTGAAGAGGAAGAAGATATGGAGGTCGAGGATCAAGCTCTGAGCCCGGTTTACGGTACGAGAGGTATTACTTCGCCTCTTGCATAGACCCAATGCCAAGCCCGGCATTGAGAGAGGTCCATGCACACTTTGGTCTTCTCAAGAGGTGGAGCAAGTATCAAGACCGGGCTATCAAGAAGCTCGGTGAGACGGTGAAGTACTTGAAGAAGACGGTCAAGGGGCTAAAGACCATCATTAAGGGAAAGGCCTCCACAAGGGGTAGACAAGAGGGCACAAGCGACGCGGGTGAGGAAGCGGATGAAGGAGAGAGTGAAACGGACCTTGATAAGCGCCATTCATTCGAGATGCGCCCAAGGAAACCGGTCCAAGTAGACCCACCTCGCTCTTCCTCCTACGAAGCACGACCAAGGAAGAGAAAGCCAAGCCGATCCCCCTCCTCAAGTAATCAATCGCTCTCCTTAGGATCATCCTCCTCTTCACAGTTTTGAGGTACCTCCACCTCTCTTGTAAATATTTCTTTTAGTCTTTCATTTGGTGTTTTATGTCATGTTGATTGAGGTCTCCTCTAACCTTTTATTACACAAGGGACTGTGTAATTTAAGTTTGGGGGAGAGGTTGAGAGATTTGACATTGTGTTTTGTGAGTCTTATTTTCCTTTTATGCATTTTGAGTCTCATGCATTCATTTAAGGCATAGAAAAAACCAAAAAATTTGAAAAATTTGAAAAGTTTCCAAAAAAAAAGTCATTTAAATGCTGCATTTGCAATTTAGGATTGAGCCTAGTTGCATTGCATGTAGGAATTACATTCATATGCCAACTCATGTAATCAATTCAATGCCTTAGTTAGTAGTTCTTTGTTGCATTTGAGCAAATCTCGAAAGTAAGGAAGAACCATGCTTGGACTACTTCACTAGCCACTAGATTTTGGTCGAAATAGGGCCTTGAAATTGATAGCCAACTCTACTCACTTGAACCTAAATTTGACAATTAAATATCATGCCTTGCATTGAAAGTGAATTCATGGATTATAGACATACTTGAGCTTTCTTACTCACTATACCACTCTCTTGCTAGCTCAAGTAGTACCCCCACCTTACCTGACCTCCTTAAAAGCCAATTGTTCTAGTGATAATGATTGTGAGGCCTATTTTCGATTAAACTTAGCATAAAGTGTTAGGTTTGAGACGATAAGTTTAGACTCTCATGTAGATTCTAGCTCTCACATTTTGAGGCTAGTTTTAGGCTTAGGAATTGGGGGTATGGGTCGCGGTATTGCTTGATGTTATGGAATGGATTATGTGCTTGTATTTTAGCATGATGAGTTGTGGAAGGGAGTAGAAAGGAAGGGAATGAAAGAGGCTTAGAAGGAGAATAAGGGAAGCATAGTTTGAAATGGTGGATCTTGTGTTTGAAAAGAAAAGGGATAGCTCTAAGTGAAAAAAGGAATTGGGTAGCCTTAGTAAGAAAAGAGAAGAATCAAGAGAGGCTAAAAAGCCAAAGAAAGAGAAAAGGGCTACCTAGGTATAAGAAAAGAGCTAGGTTGTTAAAAGATCACACCATTCACTATGAGTTAAAGGTTGAAGAAGTTTCCCCTTAAGTGCTATAAGAAGAAGAAGTGGTTTATGAGATTCATGGGTTTAGCAAGGCACAAAAGGCCATGGGAAAATGGTAGCCTTAGAGGGTTGAGTGAGCTTTAAAGAAAATGAATGAGAGGGGTGTAGGACCATTGATAGCATTATGGGTAGATGAGAGTCTAGTCTTGTATGCATCACTTGTCTTTTACCTTTAGCATTATGCATAAAGTTTAATCCTTTTTGAGAGAAACCCTTATGCGAATTTGAAGCCTTATGAATTGAGATCATTTTTATCTCAAGGCCTAGTCCCTTAGCCAAATGAATTCGCTTGCATTGTGTTGTCATGATCCACGGTTTGCACTTAATGAATGTTAAAGAGTTGGCTTGATAGGGAGGCTTATCTAGATCGAAATCTTAGTGCATTTGATTGTTGAGATGGGCATGGCTAACTCTTTTGGAGTAGGATTGATTTAAATGCACCTTAGAATTAAGAACTAGGACATTGAGTTGATTGTATTTGTTGGCATTTTTGGATGATGAGCTCCCACCTTCAAACCTCTCTCTTGGATTTGTCATGTTTGTTTGCTTGAGGGCAAGCAAAAGGCAAGTTTAGGGGAGTTGATATACTCATAAATTAGCATGTTTTAGCACCCATTTTAGATAGCTTTGCATTCATATATGCATTCATTTAGCTACTTTTAGTCCAAATTGCATCCATATTAGAGTTTAGCAAGTTTTAGCTTAGGATGTTGCATATTGTGTATATTGAGTCTTAATTAGGTACTTTGGAGGCTTGGAGGACCTCTTTGGAGAGTTGGGTGACAAGGAGGAAGAAGAGAAGGGAGCCAAACATGAAGCAGACAAGTTTTAGAAGTGTATCGACCTTGGTGTCGACCTACCAAGGTCGATATAGCTCGGCAGGGAAGACGGAGTGCGCGTATTGTGTCGAGCTACTAAGCCCGATACACTGGCCACCCGGAGTTTTGAAGACGACGTATCGGGCATCTGTGTCGACCTGCTAAGGTCGACACACTCCTTGATGAGACTTTTAGCAGTGTATCGAGCTGCGTATCGACCTAGCAAGCTCGATACGCTGCCCGATTTTCAGACTTAAACCGGGTCAATACCCGATTTGTTCCGGGTTGACCCGGGTCGTCCACTGTTCACTATAAATAGGAAAAGACCTAATTTTTCCTAAGTATCTTTTAATCTCTTGTTCTTGTTTAGAAAACTTTCCCTTTTGAGTTCTAAGTGATTTTGTAAGACATTTCTTAAAGTTTATGCAATCTAGTACTTATCTCTTTTAATCAATCATATTCTATCTCTAATCATGTTTATCTCTATCTCTTTCATAGGATTTAAGGGATTAACCATGATTAGTGAGTAGTTTCATTAGCATCTAAGGATGGGTTAGATCTAAGGTGTTTTAAGGGTTAATCTTGATGTCTAGGATTAGATTCTTCCATTTCCCTCCTTGTTTAGTGTTCTAAATGCTAGTTTAGCCTTGATCATGCTAAAACTAGGCCTTAGGGAATTTCACACCCACAAGGTGTTTGATGAAATTCCCCAACCAACTAAACAAGGGATTTACATTCCTAGCTCATGGAAGTGATTGTCTAGGGTGTTTATTGGCAATTTAGAACTGTTTCATAATGCTTGTTAACTTTCTTTTCACTAATGAAAGTTAGTACTTGATTAGGATGATTATTAAAGGGATTAGTGCCATGAAAGTGGATTAGTCTAGCTATTGAGTTCTAAGCCTAGGGATTAGCTTATATTGTGATTGTTTGGCATCAAAGATTGATTTTTGGAACACCTTAGATTGATAACCTCATCCTTGGATTCGTTTTAGTCTTTTGATAATCTTGATTAGTAGTTAATTAGCTTGATTTGGTTTGTTTGATCAATTAGGTTGTTAGTTGAATCCAAAATCTTTATTACTAGCTTAGATTAAGAAGTTGTATGCATTCCTAGTGTCTTAACCATATCCATATGGATTGATCCTCAAGTACCTACAATGACATGAGTGGGTTTGAGTAATTGTTAATTCTCACCAAGAAACCGCTTATCAATTTGGCGCCGTTGCCATTTGGATTTTGATTTAAACATTAGGATTTTACTTCTTTTTGAGACTAAGTTTTCTATTTCACTTATTGCTTACTAATCTCTCTTGATTTGTTTTCTCTTTGTCTCTAGGTGTATGAACTTGAGGTCTAGTGGACACAACAATCTAGTTGAGCCTCTAGATAACATTCACCGGGTAACAAGAGGAGCTTTTGTGAGAAGAGAAAGAGAGTGCCTAGCACATCTAAGGCGTTTGGGAATGGATAATCCACAAGAACAAGGTGGTAATGGACCAAAACAAGGAGCTCAAAGGAATGAGGCTCAAGCTCGTAGAGTGCCTCAACATCCTCCACGCCAACCAAGGCACATTAGGGCTGGAGATGCTCCCAATACTCATGCCAATCGCCAAGGTATCCTACCTCCTCTAGTTGAGAACAACAACTTTGAGATCAAGAGCGGGTTGATCAACATGGTGCAATACAACAAGTTTCATGGGTTAGCTTTAGAGGATCCCCTTGACCATTTGGATGAGTTTGATCGAATATGTGATATGACCAAGATCAATGGCATATCCGAGGATGGTTTCAAGCTGCGGTTATTTCCCTTCTCTCTTGGGGACAAAGCACATTTGTGGGAGAAGTCACTTCCAAGAGGTTCCATCACATCATGGGATCAATGCAAAAAGTTCGATGGAAAACCGCTTATCACTCATTTGCCAATATCGATGGGAAAAAGTTCTATCCCGCGATACCATACACCATGGAGAAACATCTTCTTGAAAGGGATGAAGATGCAATCATGGAGAGACTCGAGGAGCCCTCAGCAGAAGAGGCCGCACAGAAGGCAAAAAGACCTTGCCTAAGGTCGAGCTCAACCTCCAACTAAGCTCCCAAACTACCAAAGTCTACCTAAAAGACTCTAAACAAGAGCGGCTCAATGGGAGACAACCCATTTTAGGTACTCTCTTTCTCATCTCTTTAACCATACTAATCTTTAGTTTTGGTTTCTTCTTAGTTTACAACATTTACATAAACTGCAAAAGCAAAAAAAAAAAAATCAAAAAACCAAGAAAAGCACAAAAAATCAGAAAAACCAGAAAAGACCAAAAATATGAAGGAATTTCGAAAAACACTCACCGGGCTACGAACTGCCCGTGGGCCGGCCAGAAGGAGCCTGGCCGTTCCATGAGCCACGATGGCACGTAGGCAAGACGCTTGGCCGCGGCCACGACTACCCGTCGCGCGGCCGGCCTTCCTCTGCGACATTATCCATCTTGAACTTCACCAAACCGGATCTCCTTCAACCTGTGTCAAGCCTTTCAAGTTTCCTTCTTGATTCAAGGGCCTGCACACGTTTTAAAGACCGCAAGGATCACTTCCACAACCGCGGCAAGTTGCTGTTGCATCAAAGACGGCGAGACAAGACAAGACTCCATCCAAGTCAAGTTAAGTCAATGATCCATCTCACTCAACTTCTTCCAACACGTTCAACGGACTTGTATCCACGAAGACGAAGAAGAATACAATGGTCTCATCTTTCATACGCGTTGTGCAAGCTCCAGAAGGAAGAAGATGCAACTTCCTTCACCAAACCACGAAGAGAAAAGTTCCCGAAGACTAGCTTCTCTCTTCTGCGACCAAGACCTTTACCGAAGCCAAGTAAGAATTTCATATGGCATTGAAGTTCGAACTAGCAACATCTATCTTTCGGGATCCCGAACACATCACCGGATAGGCCAGCATAGACCCAAACTTCAAGTTTCTGATGTGATGCAATCTTCAAGACGCAAGGACGGAAGATTTTCCATCTCTCATTCAAGGTGTTTCACAAAGGTCAAGGAACCAAAACGAGTACACAACAACCATAGTACATGTTCTTCTCAACAAAGGCGAGCCAATCATCACCACCAAACGCCTATCACCACCATCATCCATCATCACCATACGACCACCACCACCAAACGAAGCAAGGAAGTTCAACCGCGCAACACATTTCCTTTCGAGCTAAGTTTTCGATTTCTTTTGTTCAATTAAATCGAATCTAAGCAGTGACATAAGGAGAATGATCAAGTCCTTAGCTCAATCATACCACACTCCCAACCACCCACACCAAACCCAACGTCACTTTCAAGTAAGTCTTCACAAGCTTGTACTTGAATTTATAGAGTCAAAACTTTTTTCTTTTAGTCGGAAACTATGAACTTTGCTAGGTACAAGTCGCTTCGAACAAGGAACCTTAATGACTATTCTCACGGATTTAGAAACAAGGTTTACTAAGTTGAACACTGGAAGTGGATCATTCCAACGGAGAAAGTTCTAATCTCCAGAGGATTCTAAGGATCTTGCGTTGACTCCGCACCTAATGAATCAAAACTTCTCGTCAAGGGGCTTGAGGTACTTCTAACTTTGCTCCTCTTTTAAACTCTAGCATGACTAAGTAGATGCAATGCAACCTCTCCTTGATCTTCCCTTGTTATAGAAAAAAAAAAAATAGAAAGAAAATCCTTAGTTTGAGGATGGAAACCCAAGTTCCTAAAAGGACCATGACGGTTCGCAGACACCATGAAAACTTCAAAGAAGTGATCATTCTCAAGGTAAGAAGAAAAAAAAAACAGAAAAGAAAGTCAATAGAAAAAATAAAATGATACCCTAGAAAAGTAGGGAGAAATCGACTAAGGGAAGAGAAAATAGGAGAGTTGTGTCTGAAATATCTTTGTCTAGATGTTTGGAAGAGAAGAGTATAATGTCTCGTCGACTAATACTCCCTCGATAGAGACCGCACGCCTAAATGAATAAAGGGGTCAACAAGAGAGAGCTCGAAATACTCAAAGGGACCATGAAGCGTATCCGGGAAGGGTGAAAAGCTCAAGGAAACTAGACCCAAACGACTTGAAGCTAGATTCCGAGTTACGTAGCTTAAACAGGTCGATTGCTAGACTTGATGAGTTCCCAATTATTGCTAGACTTGATGAGTTCCAAAGTATTGGTGAGTTTCCACGTTTTCAAACCTCTTTTCCTTACTTAGATTTCTGTTTTGTTTGAGGACAAACAAAGGTTTAAGTCTGGGGGAGTTGATAAGATGCATATTTTACCCGTTTTTACTATCATAAGTGAGTGCTTCAATAAGCATTTCACTAAGGTTTTAATGCATAAACACTAGATTTCAAGTATTTGGTTGTTCAAGACTCTTTTCAGGTAATCTTAGCAAAAGACGCATATTTTGGAGCAATATGGACATTTTCGGAAACAGTGCTCGAGGACAAAAGTTCAACATCAAACAAAGGCCTCCCCACCACAAAATCAAGCTCATATTTGGAGACAAGGTAGCCTTATCAGCTGTCTTTCACCTCGAAGTGGTTTGAGAACAATCCCACGGTTGGATCTTAAGTTATGGAAGAAGCAAGAAGGTCCGTCAAGCACCCGGAAGGCCAAGCTGGCCGCGCCACGGCCTGACCAGAAGACCAATGGCCGCGCCATGGCCGGTCGCTTGTGCGGGCACGCCACTTTGCGGTTTCCGAGCCCATTTGAAGCCCAACTTAAACTCGCATCCATCTTATGCAAGCCGAGACCTAATCCACGACCAAGGGGACTTGAAGACCTATATATACTTGTTGTTTAGGGTTTTCTTAAAGCAGTTCGAAGTTTTCTTTTCATGTTTCATTGTTTTGGTTCCGACGGCCATGGATCTCGTTCTCTCTCGTTCTTTGAGGGAGATCGACTTCTGCCGAAGCCTTTGTTAATTTTTATTGATTTATACAAGCATGCATTCATCAATCACGATTTCTACTTCTCCTTTCATGTCTGAGTAGTTCACTTTCGTTGGATGTTCTTCAAGGAGATCTACGGGGAATTTCATTAACTGTTTTTAAACCAATCGTTTAGGCTGTAGATTAGAGTTTTCTTTCTTACCATACTTGTTCTTATTGCATGAGTCTAACGTCATGAACTAGAGTATGATCACAGGATTTCGAGAGCCGCTCACGTGCTGAATCTCGGATCCAGACCTAGTAGGGTGGAGCGCATCATTCATGGGACGCTTATGCGTAGTCAGGAAGGTGTCGTGAATATATATATCGTCCCGATGTTATTGCGTGTTTGTTTAGGACGCAGGATACGATAGTATACCTGCGAAATAGGCATTCACATATCGATCTTGCTTGTCAGAGTTAGGTCGTTAAAACCAGAGAATCAGTTTAGGAAAAATCGCCTAGTCTCGTTTGCTTAACTTTTGTGAGTTTGATTTCTAGTTAGAACCCCATAGATTTTCCGAGAAGATCTCCAACGTGTTTCCCCCATCTGCTTTACAACTCGAGATTTACGCACTTCAATATTTACCTTTTCTGCACTGCTCGCCTGATTTCCTTTTTACAAGCTTTTAAGTTGATTTTCCTTTTCCCGTTGGTTATAGAATTGATTGACAACCTCTTCTATATAAGACATGATACTGCTTTATTTCTTCTCTGCAAAACCGTGACACAATCCCCAAAACCCCAGTTCCCTGCATCTTTGGTTGTCCTGATTTTATGTTTTGCAGTTGACCTCCTCCATGTGGATCGATACCCTAAGTACTACAACGCACGCTGTGCACTTGCAACTTAGGGTCCTACAAATTCAAAGCTAGACGAGTCCCCATTGAAATCCTCGAATTCCGGACGACTATTTAGACCCCATCAATGTACACACTTTTTGGCACATATTGGTCCTCATACTAATCAACGCGAGGGGGAAGTTTATAAAATTATACACATGCAAAGTTTGGTGAACCAGTTACCTGATGCGTTCATAGATACGAGGAGGGTAATGAAGTCCCATATCCTCGCAACTAATGCTCCATCAAGGGTAAATATTCCTGAAGAAGGTATTGATGTAAGTTGAGCAAATGAACCAATGATTTAGCTGAAGCACAGGAGACCTACATGATCAAAAGAGAGAAATCCTCAACAGAGAAATAAATTGGGAGAAAGGATTTCTGAAGAACCAAATAAAGCCAAATGTCTGGAAGACATTTGTGTCAAATGTCCTGAAGACATTTGTGAAAAGGTTCCTGAAGAACCAAGTAAAGATATATGTCCAAAAGACATATATGAACTGGTTCCAGAAGAACACGCTAAAGAGATTCGTCCTGAAGACGAATTTGGAACAAAAAAATATGAGATTTTCATCTCGTTCGCCCAAAGTGAAAAATTATGGGCTAGAAGTAAAATAGAAGATGATGATGGAATATTATCTTTCTCTGTGTCCAAAGAGATCGATCAAGAAAATGATGATCTAGATCCAAGTTCTGTGTCAGAGTTCCAGAGAAGGCCTGACAGGGATAAATGGCAAGTGGCCATGAGGAATGAAATATTCTCCATTAATAAACATAACGAATTCAGACCGATAGTTATTACACATGAAGATGTAATGCCGGTCAGATACAACTGGGTCTTTGTAATAAAGAAAAATGAGAAAAACGAGGTCACAAGGTATAAAGCCCGCCTTGTGACACAATATTTTTTTCTCAAAGACCGGGAATAGATTATGAAGAGACATATTTCTCGGTCATGGATGCAATCACATTTTGGAAATTAATGAGCCTCACAACCTCTAAGAACTTAGAGATGTATCTGATGGATGTTGTGACTGCATACCTATATGGTTCACTTGATAGTGACATATACATAAAAATCCCTGAAGGATGTAAGATCTCAGAAGGATCAAAGATGCCTAAAGCATCTACATAATTATGTGCGGTCAAATTACAGCGATTACTTTACGGATTAAAACAATCCGGACGCATGTGGTATAATCACTTGTTGAGTAAAGGTTACATCAACAATGCGATATGCCCTAGCGTGTTTCTTAAGAAATCCGCATCAAGATTTGTGATTATTGTTGTATATGTTGATGACCTGAATAAAATTGGAACTCAAAAGGAGATTGATGATGCAAGAGCTCATATGAAAGATGAGTTCGAAATAAAAGATCTTGTAAATATAAAGTTTTGTCTAGGGCTTTAGATAGAGCATTTCCAAGATGGAATATTTGTTCATCAATCAAATTACACCATAAGGGTGTTAAAACGCTTTGGAATGGATAAAGCGACTCCTTTGAATACTCCAATGGTCAATAGACCACTTGATGTTGACAAAGATCCATTTCGACTTTGTGAATGTAACGAAAAAATATTAGGTCATGAAGTGCCTTATATGAGTACTATTGGTGGATTTTTATATCTTGAAAATTGTACTAGATCATATATAGTTTTTCCTACTAACTTACTTGCAAGGTATAGTTCATCACCAACGTGCATGCATTGGAATGAAATAAAGCATATACTTCGTTATCTTCAAGGTTCGGTTGATTTTGGATTATATTATTTTATAAATCCCGAGGTTGGTCTAGTTTGTTTTGTAGATGCATGATATTTATCAGATCCGCATAAGGCTCGATCGTAAACTGGATATGTTTTCACATTTGGTGGAACTGCGATCTCTTGGTGTTCCCAAAAGCAGACTTTGGTTGCAACGTCTTCAAATTATGCGGAGATTATTGTGTTTCATGAAGCATGCAGAGAATGTGTGTGGCTCAGATCAACGACTCTACACATACAAGAAGCAAGCATAATAATCACATATAAAGAACGAACAATTTTTTTGAAGACAATGCTGCTTGTGTGACCCAAATTAAAGAAAGTTATATCAAGAGCGAAAGAACAAAAAGTATATTCCTCCGAGGTTCTTCTCATATACTCAAGAACTCGAAAAGAACAAGGAAGTTGATATTCAATATATTCATTCAAGCGACAACACATCATATCTTTCTACAAAGGCGCTTCCGATTACAATGTTCAGAAAACATGTTCATAGGATCGGGATGCAACACCTACGGGATCTATGAAAATATAAGTATATACTCCTTCTGTTTAACAAAGAGTGTCATTCTACTCTTTTTCACATATATTAAGAAAACTAATAAAAGTTCTATTTTACCCCTTATTAATACATTAAACAAATTTTCTTTTTAATTAATGCATCTATATAACAAGGTTAAAATTAGATTTTTACTTCAAAAATTGCATTGAAAATACAAAGTGTCACTCTTTGTAAAACAAAAATAAAACTTTAAAATGACACTCTTTGTGAAACGGAGGGAATATTTTACAGGGGAGCGTTACTACACTCTTTTTTCCTTTGTCATGTTTTTTGTCTCAGGATTTTTTTTCCCATTGGATTTTTTCATGATAAGATTTTTAACGAGACAATACGTAATATATCATTAGTGATGGATAATCAAGGGGAAGTGTTAAAATAATAATTATTCATCTTTTGAGGTTATTGCTTTCACCGACATACTCCTTATATACAAGGGAGTCATCATCACTTGTAAACTGATTATGAAAATAAGAAGTAAAAACTCTCTTCTCCTCTCTTACTATCACGTTATTCCTCTCTCTTAATAATAATATTATACTCTCTCTGTTTCTCATAAAATGATGTTTTAGATTTTTCACTAATATTAAGAAAAAATTATTATCTACTTTTACCAGTTACTTTTTCTTTGCTTTTTAACTTTTGACCAATGAGAGTCTTTACTTTAACTTTTTTGTTGTCCAAAAGTTGATATTAAAGTAAAATACATTAAACAAATCGTATAACATCAATCTTCGAGAAACAAGAAAAAAACCTAAAATATCAATTTATTAGGAATGGAGGGAGTATAATATATGATACACAAAATATTTATCTAACTTTTATAACAATTTATAACAAAATCATAACATTAAAGGGAATTTGATTTTTTTTTTTTTATACTTCTTCATCAAACTCGAACTCTAAGACACCGATTAGTGACATGTAATTTAAATTTGAGTTATACTAAATGCTGCAGTGCAATGTAGTTTGCACTAAAATTATGTGGTAAAAACAATAGATTTATGTGGTAAGTTTGTTGTAGAAATATGTGTTACTATTTTTGTCAAAACAACTGACTGGTATAAATTACAATATGTTTTATTAAAAATAAAATAAATTTAAATTATTAATATTGATAGCATTTATTATAATTTTAATAAAATAATATATTAAATAAATAAATACTTACATAAGCATAAATAATTATATAAAATAATTAATTATACATAAATAAATGTGTACTTACTTAAGAATTCGACAATGTTTGCGGGTATCGAGACGCATCAACACCTCTACAAATACCTTAACACTCTTTGGAAAGAAGACACAGAGAATTATCTAGTCCATGACGTATAATCTTTAATCGAAATTGAGATGGAAGATCTAGCTAAAGTTATTTGTATGTGTGACATTGGTGTGAAAGCCGAAATTGAGCACATTGAGAAGCTCGACGCTCTATGTTGTTCCCTCCAAGAAGACGATGAAGTAGACACCGAAGAGCACAACAATGCTACCACCAAAGAAAGTGAGCTTGTACCTGAGATGCATGAAGTTTCAGAAGACAAAAAGAAGAGTTGAACAACTCTCGACGAGAAGATGAAAAGCAAAGACAATGAATTTCGAAAGAAGTCATTGGATTTGAGTTTCTCGGATGACCCTACTCATGCTATAGAAGTCGAACATCAAGGAAGAGATTCGTCTAAGCATCTTGAAGACGACGAGCCAACCAACAAAGAGCCTCAACTGTACGACCAAAAGGATCCTCTTACTCCATCTCCTCACTACCATGAAGATGAAACAAATTTCGTGGAGAAGAAGAAACCAATGGCGATGCAAGAACAACTCTTGAAGACCCCTTCAAAGATAAAAGATCTGGAAATTTTTTTGGTTCCATGCTCAACCAAGAGAGTGAAATTCCGTCACCCTCTTTGTGATACTAGATATGAAGTCAATCTCATGTCCAAGGCCATTGCAGAAGGCATAGGAGTTTCAAGCTTTCTACCTTCAAAGATGAGCCAACAAGCGCACTTCTTCAAAATCAACGAGAAGGCCTTCTATCAAGCAAAACTAAAAAAACACTCATTCCACAATCATAGGCAGTGGAGATGAACCAATTTTAGACCTTGAAGGAAGCACAAAGGATGACAAAAACGTCCTAGAAGAAGATCTATCCAACACATTTAAGGGAGGCATCAAACCAAGAAGTTCAAGGTGCGAAAAGATCCGATGTGATTCACATTCAACATTGGCTTATATGAGATGTGATTGAGACTCATTTGAAGCCAAGGTAAAGCTTAAATGGTCATCAAAAGCCTTTCCAAAGTTTGATCTTCGCACCCACTGATAGAGGTTTCTTTTTCAGCTATCAGTTGCCCAAACCTACTCATGTCATTGTAGTATTTGAGAATCAATCCAATTGGGTATGATTGTGACAATAGGAATGCATAAAGCTCATTAATCTAAGCAAGCATAAAAGGTTTTGTGTTTAACTATCATCATAAGTGATCAAACCAAGCAAACAAAGCAAACAAAAGTAACTAACACCTTAATTAAGCAATAAATTCACTAACCAAGCAAATTAAAGACTAATTACTCACTATACAAGATTAACAATTAACTAAAACAAATCCAAGGATGGGGTTATCAATCTAGAATGCTTCAAGAACCAATCTATGAGGTCAATCATTCACAATATAAGCTATTCCCTAAACTTAAAACTCAAAAGCAAGACTAATCCACTCTCATGACACTAATCTCTTCATTAATTATCCTAATCAATAACAAACTCTCATTTGTGAAAAGAAAGCTAACAAGCATTATGAAACAGTTCTAAATTGCTAATAAACACCCTAAACAATCACTTTCATGAGCTAGGAATGTAAATCCCTTGTTTAACTGATTGGGAAATTTCATCAAACACCTTGTGGGTGGAAAATTTCTTAAGGTCTAGATTTATCTTGATCATGGCTAAACTAGCATTTAGATCACTAAACAAGGAGAAAAATGAAATAATCAAAGCATAGACATCAAGATTAATCCCTAGAACATCCTAAATCTAACCCATCCCTAGATCCTAATGAACTACTCACTAATCATGATTAAACCCCCAAATCCTATGAAAGAGATGTTGGTAAACATGATTAGAGATATAGAAGATGAAGGTGCGAGCTCAATATCCAAGAATGCCAACAAAATACAATCAACTCAATGTCCTATTTCTTAATTCTAAGATGCATTTGAATTCATCCTACTCCAAAAGAGTTTGCCATGCTCATTTCAACAATCAAATCCACAAAGATCTTAATCTAGATAAGTCTCCCTATCAAACCAACTCTTTAACATTCATTAATTGCAAACCGTGAATCATGACAATGCAAGACAAGTGAATTCATTTGGCTAAGGGACTAGGCTTTGAGATAAGAATGATCTCAATTCATGTGGTTTTCATTTCAAACATGGGTTTCACTCAAAGAGGATTGAACTTTATGCATAATGCTAAAGGTATAAGACAAGTGATGCATACAAGACTAGACTCTCATCTACCCGGAGTGCTATCAATGGTCCTAAAACCCCTCTCATTCATTATTTTTAAGCTCACTCAACCCATTCATTATTTTTAAGCTCACTCAACCCTCTAGACCTACCCTTTATCTCCCAAGGCTCTTTGTGCCTTGCTAAACCCATGAATTGTAATAACCATTTCTTCTTTTAAGGCTCTAAGGGGAATCTTCTTCAACCTTTAACTCATAGTGAATGGTGTAGTCTTTTAACAACTTAGCTCCTATTTTTATTTCTAGATAGCCTTTCTTTTCTTTTGCCCTTTTGGCTCTTTTGATTTTCTTTTCTTCTTTTCTTAAAGCTACCTAATACTTTTTTCAAACCTTGAGCTATACCTTTTTAAACACACAAGACCCACCATTTCAAACTATGCCCCCCTTTCTTTCCACAGAGCCTATAATCATCCCTTTCTTTCTACTCCTTTCCCCACAACTCATCACGCCAAAATGCATGCATACAAACCCTTTTCAAAACACCAAGCAACACCTAGCCCCAAACCCCAAATCCTAAGCCTAATACTAGCCCCAAAATGCATGAGCTAGAATCTAGAAGAGAGCCTAAACTTGTCGTCTCAAACCTAACATTTTATGCTAAGTTCAATCAAAAATAGGCCTCACAAGCATCCACACAAGAACAATTGGCTTCAAAGGAGGTAAGGTAAGGTGGGGGTGACTACTTGAGCTAGCAAGAGAGTGGTAAAGTGAGTAAGAAAGCTCAAGTATGTATGTGATCCATGAATTCACTTTCAATGCAAGGCATGATAATTAGATGTCAAAATCCAGTTCAAGTGAGTAGAGGTTGCTATCAAATTGAAGACCCTATTTCGACAAAAATCTAAGTGGCAAGTGAAATGGTCCAAGCATGGTTCTTTCTTACTTTCAAGACTTATTCAAAGGCATCAAAGAACTACTAACTAGGGCATTGAATTGATTACATGAGTTGGCATTCTATAAGGATAAGCTCATCATTGCTCCCAATGCATATGAATGCAATTCCTACATGAAATGCAACTAGACTCAATCCTAATATGCAAATGCAACATCTAAATAACTTTCTTTTTGGAAAATTTTCAAAATTTTCGATTTTTTAATTTTTCTATGCCTTAGATGAATGCATGAGACTCAAATATGCATAAAAGAAAAATAAGACTCACAAAACACAATGTCAAATCTCTCAACCTCTCCCCCAAACTTAAATTACACAGTCCCTTGTGTAATAAAAGTCTAAGGGAGACCTCCATCAACATGACAATATGATAAAACGAAAATCTAAAAGGAATATGTACAAGGGAGGTGGAGATACCTCAAAAACGTGAAGAGGAGGAGGAGGAGGAGCCGGAGTGGAGTCGTGTCGAGCTATGTAGCTCGACATGAAGCTCGATACACCTTCAGATGCTTGATATTCATGTATTTTGCATCATTTTAGCCTTAGATTTTATTAGTTTTGATCTCTCATTTGATCATGTATTAGTTATTTTTATGCATTTGTGTCTTGTTTCTTCTTATCATACATTTTGGAGTCTTAGATTGCATTTCATGCATTTGCATAGTCTTTTGAGTCTTTTTAGGTATTAAGGAGCAAGGTGAGATTTGAGGACTTGGGATAGTTGTGGAACAAAAGGTGAAGCAAGGAGAAGTCATGAAGAAGCAAGAGAGTGTTCACATATGAGCTGTTTTCGCAGATACCCGCCAGTTTGCAACACCCGCCAGGCTGCTCAAAGTGCTCCAAACCGGCCAATTCTTGCAGATACCCGCCAGTTTGTAACACCCGCCAGGCTGCTCAAAGTACTCCAAACCGGCCATCTCTCGCAGATACCCGCCAGTTTGCAACACCCGCCAGGCCACTAAAATGCTCCAAACAGGCCACCGCGTTTTTACTATGTTTTTCCCTTCTTTTGGTTGCCAACTCACATTTTTTGTCTTCTAGTGAGGGGACCATTTGTTGGTGGTCCTATATAAGTCATTTTAAGATAATTTCTTAAAAAAACACGAAATTCCTTAGAGTTTTCATCTTCATTTTTAGGTCTAGCCACCATTGAAACACTTTATGCATTTTTAAGCTTTTCTTGGTTTGTAAAACTTGAATCTTCAATTTTTAATCTAGTACTTGTCTTTTAATGTTTCTTCTTGTTTAAGCTAAGCATGTTCAACTTCTCAAACCCAATGTTTAAAAGAGGTTCGAACATGTTTAGTGAGTAATCTTTCAAGGTTTAAGGTTGAGGTGATTAGGGAGGTTCATTAGGGTTTAACTTAGGTTTTTCTTGCTCTTAATCTCTTCTTGGATTTGAGGGTTTTAAGGCTTAGAGAACCTCGATGGAGATCTCTATGATTCTAGGGATTTCCTTATCTCAAAAGGACTTAGGAGATCCCCTAAACCCAAATTCAAAAGACTAGCTCATCCTTTCCCACAAATCATGGATGTTTAGGGAGCTAGTTAGGTCATATTAAGATCTTAGCATAATGTTCTTCAATCTATCTTTCCACCATACACCATGGGTTAGGATGAAAGGTTGAAGAAAGGATTTATACCATACACCATGGATAAATCTAGTTCTTGCTTCTTAGACCTAGAGATAACTCATAAAAATGTGTAGATCTATTTTATTAAACCCCAAGTTCGAATCTTTTACCTTCCTAAGCATGAACCTCAACCTTGAATTGTCTTTAATATTTGAATCTTTAAAGTAATCACCTTTTAGTTTAAGTTTGAATATTTTCCCTTAAGTTGCTAGAAATTGCCTAGTTTGTCTGTTTTTAGTTTCGGATTTTTATAATCAGTACCTTTGCCATTTAAATTCTTAGGAGTCGTCTAGTGGTAGTTTAACCCTTCATTAGAATTGTTAAAATTATTTTCAAGATCATTTAGTAGCTGCAAGTAGTTTTTACAAATGGTTTCCCCCATTTAACTAGAAATTTGCTTAGATTTGCTTGAGCTCTTGCATTCCTAGTAACTTTCAACACCTAAGCTGGATTGATAGCCTTAAATACTACATTGAAAAATGAGACTAAGGAATTGATAAACACTGAAAAAGCTTAGTTATCAATTGGCGCCGTTGCCAACTTGGGTTTGCTTGAAAGTATTAGGATTTGGAGCTTAGTAAAGACTAAGTTTTTATTTTTATTTTGGTCACTAATCTCTCTACTTCACTACTTGTGTTTTCAGGTACATGAATCTAAGGTCTAGAGAAGACAACAACCTACTTCAGCCTCTAGACAATATTCACCTACTTGGAAGTGCAAGGTTGAGAAGGGAAAGAGAACAAGAACAAGTGTTTGAGAAGGCTGTGCAACTGGGTATGGCTGATCAAGACAACATTCCACCTCCACATGCTGCTGCTGGTAGGGGTAATGGAAACCCCAACCACGCTCCACGGCTGCCAAGGATCATTGGTGCGGGTGATGCACCAAACACACATCACAATCGTTTTGCCATCACTCCACCACTTGTCCAAAACAACAACTTTGAGATCAAGCCTGGATTTGTGTCTATGGTCCAGAATAGCAAGTTTCATGGTCTAGCAATGGAAGACCCATTGGAGCACTTGGACAACTTTGAGCAAGTTTGTGGAATGATCAAGATTAATTGTATCTCCGAAGATAGCTTCAAGCTAAGGTTGTTCCCATTTTCTCTTGGGGACAAGGCTAGGCATTGGGAGAAGACACATCACAATCGTTTTGCCATCACTCCACCACCTGTCCAAAACAACAACTTTGAGATCAAGCCTGGATTTGTGTCTATGGTCCAGAATAGCAAGTTTCATGGTCTAGCAATGGAAGACCCATTGGAGCACTTGGACAACTTTGAGCAAGTTTGTGGAATGATCAAGATTAATTGTATCTCCGAAGATAGCTTCAAGCTAAGGTTGTTCCCATTTTCTCTTGGGGACAAGGCTAGGCATTGGGAGAAGACACTACCTCAGGGCACCATCACGTCATGGCCTGATTGCAGAAAGGCTTTCTTGTCAAAATTCTTCTCAAGTACAAGGACAGCTCGCTTAAGAAGTGAGATATGCGGTTTTACTCAAAGGCAAAATGAGACCTTTAGTGAAGAAATGGAGAGGTTCAAGGACTACACCATTGCATGTCCTCATCATGGTTTTACTGAGGAGACACTCTTGAGCACCATATACAGAGGAGCTTTTCCAAAGATTCACATGCTATTAGATACCGCAAGCAAAGGAAACTTTCTTGGGCAAGATGTGATTGAGGGAATGGAGCTTATAGAGAACTTGGCTTTGAGTGATGGTAATTATTCTGAGGAGTATGATAGAGCACCAAGGGGTAATGAGCTTGAAGCACGCAAGAAAGAGCTGAAGTAACTCCATGAGAAAATAGACAAGATGATGCTTGCAAGTCAAAAACAAGTCCACTTTGTTGGTGAAGGTTCAGATTTGTTTGAAACTAAAGAAGGAAATCAAGAGGAGTTTGAGGAAGCTAATTGGGTTGGTGGCCAAGATTATCCTGTCACAAGGCTATGTTCAAAGGTATCAAGGCAACAACAACTTGTCTTATAGAAGTACCAATGTGGAGAATCCAAAGGATCAAGTGTATCTTCCACAACAAGGCAACCAAGGAAAACCTTTTGTTTCTTACAACCAAGGTGGATTTGCACCAAACAGTGGCTTCCAAGGACAAAGACAAGGAAATTTCCAAGGTCAACAACAACAAGGGAACAAAGGTTACCCTCCTGGTTTCGTGCCACAGCAACAACAAGTCCAAGCTCCACCTCAAGATCCTATTCAAGCTATGTTCCAACAACTTCTTCAAGGTCAAGCCTCTACAAATCAGAAATTTGTTGAAATAAACAGTAGGCTGGACTCTTCTCTTACTGAGGTTTCTACACAGATCAGTAACATGAACAACAAGATTCGCCATCTTGAGAAAGGCAAAGCAAGTTCAAGTGGTCAAGGGAGCTTACCGGGAAAGTGTGAGACCAATCCAAAGGAGTATGCAAATGTGATCACTCTAAGGAGTGGAAAAGAGGTAGCACCACGGTCTACAGGTAAGGTCAATGAGGACATTGAGGTTCAGGAGGGGGAGAGTAATCTTTCAAATGATCAAGAGATCACATTTGACAATGTCTACATTGCAAGGCCAAAGAAAGGCAAAGAAGCGGTTTTGGAGAAAAAAGTGGAGGAACCTAGCAAAGAGAAAGAAGTTTTCATTCCTCCACCTTACAAACCAAAGCTCCCCTTCCCTGGACGTTTCAAGAAGCAGCTGATTGAGAAGCATAGAGCTTTGTTTGAGAAGCACTTGAGGAATGTTGAGCTGAAATTGCCTTTGCTTGATTGTTTGGCTATGGTACCAAAGTATGCCAAGTTTTTGAAAGATACACTTGCTAACAGAGTCAAAGAGGGGAAGAGGTCATGGTATTGAGTCAAGAGTGCAGTGCCATCATTCACAAAGAGATAGCCCCAAAGAAGCTAGGAGATCCGGGCTCATTCACCATACCTTGTGCGCTAGGTCCTTTGAGGTTTAACAGTTGCTTGTGTGATCTTGGAGCAAGTATAAACCTCATGCCTCACTCTATTGCCAAGAAGTTGGGCTTTAAAAAGTTCAAGGAGTGTAGGATATCTCTCATCCTTGCTGATAGAAGTGTGAGACTTCCGGTTGGTATGCTAGAAGGCTTACCCGGGAGAATAAGTGATGTGAGTGTGCCAACAGATTTTGTGGTATTGGAGATGGATGAAGAGCCTAAGGATCCTCTAATCCTTGGAAGTCCATTCTTAGCCACTGCTGGTTCTATAATAGATGTGAAGAATGGCAAGATATCTCTACACTTGGGGAAAGATATTGCGTTAAACTTTGATATCAATGAAGTCATGAAGAAACCAACTATTGGTGGCCAAGTGTTTTACATTGAGGCAATGGATGCTCTAGCTGATGAGCTCCTTGAAGAACTAGGACAAGAAGACCACCTTCAGCTAGCCTTGACCAAGGAATGTGGAGAGTTTGGGTATCTTAGTGAGGAGACACAAGAGTATGCCAACATACTTGATTCACGCAAGGCTTTGAAAGAGGATGAAGACACTTACTTGGAGTTGGGTCTAGAGCGTGCTATCTTTGGTGTTGATGCTGGGACAAGAGAGGACGAAGAGGACAGTAACCTCAATGCAAGCCAAGGTGAAGAGTGGAGCGAGCTGCTTGCCCCAAAGGTGGACCTCAAGCAACTTCCAAATGGGCTAAGGTATGCTTTCTTGGGTCCAAATGATACATACCCGGTAATTATGAATGAAAATCTATGTGATGATGAGTTATACTCACTCCTTAAAGAGTTGAGGAAGTATAGAAAGGCCATTGGTTATTCTTTAAGTGACATCAAAGGCCTTTCACCAATGCTTTGTACTCATAGGATTCACTTAGATAATGAAAACACGTCCTCCATTGAACACCAAAGGCGCCTAAACCCAAATTTAAAAGAGGTGGTCAAGAAAGAAATCTTAAAACTCTTAGAGGCTGGTGTGATATACCCAATCAGTGATAGCACGTGGGTCTCTCCAGTCCATGTGGTACCAAAGAAAGGGGGAATCACAGTTATAAAGAATGACAAAGATGAGTTAATACCTACTAGGACCATAACCGGTCATAGGATGTGTATTGACTATAGAAAACTCAACTTGGCCACTAGAAAAGATCATTTTCCTCTTCCTTTCATTGATTAAATGTTAGAAAGATTAGAAAACCACCCATACTATTGTTTTCTTGATGAATATAGTGGTTTCTTCCAAATACCAATTCACCCAAATGATCAAGAAAAAACAAGTTTCACTTGTCCATATAGAACATTTGCATATAGGAGAATGCCTTTTGGTCTTTGTAATGCTCCTGCCACATTTCAAAGATGCATGATGTCCATATTTTCTGATTTGATTGAGGAGATGGTTGAGGTATTCATGGATGATTTCTCTGTGTATGGCTCTTCCTTTGGTGTTTGCTTGTCTAACTTGTGTAGGGTATTGAAGAGGTGTGAGGAGACCAATCTCGTGCTCAATTGGGAGAAATGCCACTTCATGGTCAGAGAGGGGATTGTACTTGGTCACAAGATTTCAGAGAAAGGGATTGAAGTTGATAGAGCCAAGGTTGAGGTTATGATGAGCTCGGAGCCTCCGGTGAAAGTGAAAGGGATTATGAGTTTCTTGGGGCATGCTGGCTTCTACAGGAGGTTTATCAAGGACTTCTCCAAGATAGCACGCCCTCTTACAAAGAAATTGTGCAAAGAAACCGATTTCAACTTTAATGAAGAATGCCTTCAAGCTTTTAAGACCATCAAGGAAGCACTTGTCACTGCTCCTATAGTTCAAGCTCCAGATTGGGAGCTGCCCTTTGAGATTATGTGTGATTCTAGTGACTATGCTGTGGGTGCTGTCCTAGGTCAGAGGAAGGAAAAGAATTTGCATGTGATTTACTATGCAAGTTGCACCCTTGATGATGCACAAGTGAAGTATGCTACAACCGAGAAAGAGCTTCTAGCCGTGGTCTTTGCTTTTGAGAAGTTTAGGTCTTACTTGGTGGGCTCTAAGGTCATAGTGTACACTGACCATGCTGCTTTGAGGTACATATACTCCAAGAAAGTCACCAAACTGAGACTCTTGAGGTGGATCCTTCTCTTGCAAGAGGTTGACGTTGAGATCAAAGACAAGAAGGGTATAGAGAATGGTGTTGCGGATCATCTCTCAAGGATGAAAGTGGATGATGTCTTTCCTATGGATGATTCACTCCCTGAAGAGCAGCTTATGATGGTCAACACTCTGGTTTGTGCAAGGCTAGAAGAAAAGCTTGAAGAAGTTTTGAGTCTAAAGGAGGAAGATCCCCCTTGGTATGCTTGAAAAGCATGAAGATTTTGAGTTTGGGGAATTGATTTTATGGGGCCATTTCCATCATCATATGGAAACAAGTACATTCTTGTGGCAGGGGACTATGTGTCTAAGTGGGTGGAAGCCATAGCCTCACCAACAAATAATTCAAAGGTGGTGGTCAAGCTTTTCAAGACAATAATTTTTCCAAGGTTTGGAGTTCCTAAGGTGGTGATTAGTGATGGAGGCAGCCACTTCATCAACAAGATTTTTGAGAGTCTCTTGAGGAAACATGGAGTTAAACACAAGGTAGCCACACCATATCACCCTCAAACAAGTGGCCAAGTGTAGGTTTCGAATAGGCAAATCAAGACCATCTTAGAGAGAACCGTGGGTGTTACTAGGAAGGATTGGTCTAGCAAGCTTGATGATGCTCTTTGGGCATATAGGACAGTCTTCAAGACTCCTATTGGTACCACGCCTTTCAACCTCCTCTATGGCAAGTCTTGTCACCTTCCTGTGGAGTTAGAGGACAAGGCTCTTTGGGATGTGAAGCAATTGAATTACAACCTCAAGACAGCCCAAGAGAAAAGGCTAGTGCAACTTCAAGAGCTTGATGAAATAAGGTTGGATGCTTATGAGAGTGCCAAGATTTACAAGGAGAGGACCAAAGCCTTTCATGACAAGAAGCTGGGGCACAAGGAGCTCAAAGAGGGAAGCATGGTTCTGCTCTACAACTCACGTTTGAAGTTGTTTCCCGGGAAGCTCAAGTCTAGGTGGTCCGGGCCATTTGAGATAAAAGAAGTGCTACCATATGGGGCTGTGACTTTGGTTAGCAAGAGTGGGGAGAATTTCACAGTGAATGGGCATAGGGTCAAGCCCTACATGGCGAGTGAGACCAACATGGAGAGCACCACATTGCTTCTCCACGATCCACAAGTAGCCTAATCCGGTAAAGTCAAGCTAAGAGACTTTAAACAAAGCGCACTTTGGATGCAATCCCATGTCTATCCTTATATATATGGTTTTTGTTTTTGTTCTAGATTATCCTTTTAAGTGCGTGTGAGGAGGAACAAGGGAAATGGAGATCCAAAACCAGGTTATTGGGGGTTAAAAGGGCAAGGTCGAACCACAACAAGTTCCAAGGTACACCATTCCAAAACCTTATAAATATCATGCATTTTTGGATTTTGATTTTTATTTTTGTTGATGGTCTCTCTTGAACTTGGATAACACAAGAGACTGTGTAATTTAAGTTTGGGGGAGAGGTTGAAAGATTTAATTTTGTGTTTTGTGCTCTTATTTTTCACTTTAGCATACTTGAGTCCTCATGCATCCATATAGTTGCATAGAAAAATACAAAAAAATCAGAAATTTTTTGAAAATTTCGAAAANAACTGTGTAATTTAAGTTTGGGAGAGAGGTTGAGAGATTTAATTTTGTGTTTTGTGTTCTTATTTTTCCTTTAGCATATTTGAGTCTTCATGCATCCATATAGTTGCATAGAAAAATACAAAAAAAAAAAATCAGAAAAATTTAAAAATTTCGAAAAAAATCATATAGCTTGCATTTGCATTGTCAAATATTGTAGGACTGAGTCTAGATTTTTTATCATATAGATTGCATCATTCATATGCATAGGGGGCAATGATACAAAAATTCCTTGTAAAGTGTTTTAAGCTCATGAATTGGTTCAAGGCCCTAGTTAGTAGTCCTTTGATGCTTTGTGCAAATTATGAAATTAAGTTCTAACCATATTTGGATAATTTGTCTTGATTTTCTTGGCTTAAAGTTGAAACAAGCATGAATTGAATCTTATCCTATAAATTGGAACCTTAACATGAACTTTTAATTATCGTACTTGTGCATTTGAAAAAGGATACATGGATACATATACATATTTAGGCTTTCTTATTCTTTTCAGCACTCTCTTGTAAGCCTAAATAGAACTCCACACCCTAACCCTTACCCTCCCTTTCAAGCCAAATTTCGTGTGTGATATTGTGAGGCCTTAACTTTTTGATTGAACTTGGCATAAAGTGTTAGGTTTAGGGCGACATGTTTAGGCTCTCATATGATTCTAGCTTTGCATATTGAAGCTAGCTGTAGGCTTGATTTGGGTGGGGTTCATGGGTAATGTGATTGAGAAATGGTAATTTGATTTCGGGTTTGAGAAGAAGAAGATGTTAGGAGTTTGAATAAAAAAAGGATATATAGTTTAAAGTGGTTAGTCTTGAATTGTTTTGAATAAAAAGCTCAAGTTTAAAAGAAAAAAAAGTGATAGCACTCTTAGAAAAAAAAGGAAAAGAAAAGAAAAGAGCCAAAAGGCCAAATGCATAAAAGGAAGAAAAAAAAAATTATAAAGAGAGCTATCCAAAGAAAAGAGAAGAGCTAATGAATGTATGACCTTACCACTAGCTATAATGAAGGTTGAAGAAGTTTCCCTTGGGTTAATTTCATTGATGGAGTTCTTGTGGGTTTGTACTTGGCGTGTTGCTTTGCTTGATTTGGGTAGTTCTAGAGGGTGAGTGAGCTTGAATAGAAAATGAATGAGAGGGGAATTAGGTTCATTGTTAGTATATTGGGTAGATGAGAGTCTAGTCATGTATGCATCAATTGCCTTTACCTTTAGCATTATGCATGAGTTCAATCCTTCTAGAGAGAAACCATTGCTTGGAGTACCCACTTGCATGAGATCATTTTTATCTCATAACCTTGTCCCTAGCCAAATGTATTCGGTTTTGATTGCATAAGTATGATTCACAGTTTGAGCTTTAATGAATGTTAAATGTTAGGATTCTTGGATTGCTTGGAATAGACAAGTCTTGATTTGAAATTCAATATGTGATGAATATGGCTAAGTTCTTTGGAGTAGAGTTTGTGTGCTGCATCTTAGGATTGAGAACAAGGACCATTGAATTGATTCATTTGAAAAACACTTTTGGATTTGAGCCCACACTTTCAAACCTCTTCTCCTTGTTTGTCTTTGATTTGCTCGAGGGCAAGCAAAAGGCAAGTTTGGGGGAATTGATATTCATGTATTTTGCATCATTTTAGCTTTAGCTTTTGTTAGTTTTGATCTCTTATTTGATCATGTATTAGTCAGTTTTATGCATTTGTGTCTTGTTTCTTCTTGTCATACATTTTAGAGTCTTAGATTGCATTTGCATAGTCTTCTGAGTCATTTGCATAGTCCGTCTAGTGGTTGTTTAACCCTTCATTAGAATTGTTAAAATTATTTTCAAGATCATTTAGTAGCTGCAAGTAGTTTTTACAAATTGTTTCCCCCATTTTACTCGAATTTTGCTTAGATTTGCTTGAGCTCTTGCATTCCTAGTAACTTTCAACACCTAAGCTGGATTGATAGCCTTAAATACTACATTGACAAATGAGACTAAAGCATTGATAAACACTGAGAAAGCTTAGTTATCAATGCTTCCTTTAAAACTCTATCGAGCTATGTAGCTCGACACAAACGTCTGATACGCATCTTCGAGTCTCCATGGTCGTTTGTATCGAGCTTTTTAGCTCGATACAAATGCCTGATACGGTCGTTCAAGTTTCCCCGTGAGAGCTGTATCGAGCTTTGTAGCTCGATACACAGCTCGACACGCTGCTGAAAATCTCTTGCAAGCTCTTAGCTCTTGGGCTCAACCTCGTTGATTCAAACCTGTTGACCACAAACACTCAAAAACATATTATTGAAGTTGAAAATATTGAATATATACAAAGATAAACAAGGGAAGGCCTCCCAAGAGCGCTTGTTTAGAGTCACTAAGCTTGAGTTTTCAAACCCTTAGGCAAGTGGAAAATCTTGAAGAGGAACTGATGTTGCCTCTTCAACTTTACCATTGCCCAAGTATGGTTTCAGCCTGTGGCTATTCAGTAAACTGATCCCTTTCCTGGCCATAGAGAGTGATAGCACCATATGGCAAAACCTCCTTGATTGTGAAAGGGTCTGACCACCTTGATTTGAGCTTTCCTGGGAATAGCTTCAACCTAGAGTTGTATAGCAGTGCCCTATCTCCAGCCTTTAGTTCTTTTGGCTTAAGCTTCTTGTCATGGAAAGCCTTGGTCCTCTCTTTGTAGATTTTCAAACTCTCATAAGCATCCAAGCGAATCTCATCAAGTTCTTGGAGATTGATCAATCTCTTCTCTTGGGCTGTTTTGATATCAAAGTTTAGGAGTTTGACTGCCCACAATGCCTTATATTCAAGCTCCACAGGTAAGTGACAAGATTTCCCATAGAGAAGAGAAAATGGTGACCTTCCAATAGGTGTCTTAAAGGCTGTCCTATAAGCCCAAAGTGCATCATCTAGCTTGGATGCCCAATCATTCCTTGTATCTCCAACTGTCTTCTCTAGAATGGCTTTGATCACTCTATTAGAAATTTCAACTTGGCCACTTGTTTTGTGGGTGGTAAGGTGTGGCAACCTTATGCTTAACTCCATGTTTCTTGAGAAGATTCTTGATATACTCATATATTTCATACATTTAGCTTTCATCTAGGACATAATTGCATTCATATTGCATTCATACTTAGAGAAATTGTAACTTTTGTCTCATTTTAGGTCTTAAAACATTTGGCATTAGCATTTGCATATTTCTTGCATTCTTGCATCATATTCAGGTTGTTTTGGATACACTGGATCTACGGAGGGTGCATGGATATGCTAAGGATCGAAAAGGAGCCTAAGGATACTTGGAAGAACTCGGCCATGAAGCAAAGGAACCGAGATCGAGGTGGAGATCGAGCTAGGCAGGTCGATCAAGAAGAGATTGAGACACTCAGGTCGTTTCAAGGAAGGAGACCGAGGTCAAGATCGAGCAAGATGATCGAACGTGAGTACGGACACGGAAACTAAGCCCGTGAAGAACGAGGGCCAGATCGAGGTCCTGACTCGATCGTCTGAAGATCGACCAGAGGATCGATAGACGCACTCGATCTACCCGACCGAATCGACCCAACGATCAAGCAAAAGAGGGCGTTCTATGCGCAAGATCGAGTGAGAGATCGACGACTCATCTCGATCTCTAACCTTATCCGGACAGCTCACATTTTGGAGTTTAGTAAGGGGACCATTTCCTTTTTGGTATAAAAGGTTTTTACCCTATTTTTAGCAAAGGATCCAATCTTTACGATCTGCCTCCTTCTTCTTTAGGCCAGAAAAACCGCCATTGTTAGTTACAAGCTTTTCATATTTTGTAAAACCTTAATCTTGTTTTTAATTTTAAGTACTTCTCTTAATCTTTCTTGCTTAGTCGCTTAATCATGTTTATCCTTTCTTCCCTTACATTTTCATATGCTTTAATCATGCGTAGTGAGTAATCCACCAAGGATTTAAGGTTGGGGTGATTAAGGGGGTTCTTAGGGATTAAGCTTTGGTTTTTCTTGCACTTAATCTAATCTCTTCTTGGATTTGGGGGTTTTAAAGCCTAGAGACTCTTGAGAAAGATCTCTTTGATCTTAGGGATTTCCTTGTCTCAAAAAGATCTAGGAGATCCCTTAAACCCAAATCCAAGAGGCTAGCTCATCCTTTCCCAAACGCCATGGATGCTTAGGGAGCTAGTTAGGCCATTTTTGAGATTTATGCCTCATGTTCTTCACCCTTTCTTTCCACCACGAACAATGGGTTATGAGGAAAGTTTGAGGAAATGATTTCTTCCAAACGCCATGGAGAAATCTAGCTTGGCTTCTCAAGGCCTAGAGATAGCACTACAATGTGTAGATCTATGTTTTCAAAACCCAAAGTTTTAATCTTGAACCTCCTTAAGCGTGATCCTCAACCTTGAATCTACTTTTAGCCATTGAAAACTCAAGCCATCATTTCCTATTTCTAAAGTTTGAGTCTTTTGTCTTAACTTCTTAAAAATCATCTTTTTAGCTTAATGCCTTCATTAAGGTCTCTAAATTCGTAAAGTCTTGTTTTTGCTAGCATAAATATTTTAGAAATTCCCTAGAGTCTTATTTTACAGTTTGGTTATGAGTTAGTAGTCCTCGGATTTTTATAAATAGTTTTTAAAAATCTTATCACTTGTCAGAAATTTCCTAGTTATTCCGGGTTTAGATTTTGATTTTTTAAAATTAGTAGCTCAGTAGTTTAATTGCTCAGAAGTCATCTAGTAGTTGTTTAACCCTTCAGTAGGGATTTTAAAATTGTTTTCGTAGTCATTTAGTTGTCCCAAATTGCTTTTACATAATTTCTCCCCAAATTATCCGGATTTCACTTAGATTTACCAAAGCTCTTGTATTCTTAGTAGCTTTCAAACACCCAATTTGGATTGATTCATAAAGTATTACAACAACAAAACTAAGCTTTAGGTTTTATAAAACAAGCTTAAAAAGCTAGTTATCAATTCTCAAAGACCTTGTTGATGAAATGACTACCACCATCACTTATCACAACTCTTGGAAAGATTATGGACTTTAAAAGCTTTACCACGACCATAGCATCATTCATAGGACTTGATGCTGCTTCCACCCACTTGGAGACATAATCAACAGCAACTAAGATGTATTTGTTGCCATAAGAGGATGAGAAAGGTCCCATGAAATTTATTCTCCAAACATCAAACAAATCCACCTCAAAGATTGGGTTTTGTGGCATCTCATCTCTCTTGCTTATTTTACCTTTACTTTGACAAGCTTCACATGTAGAAATGTAAGAATGAGCATCTTTAAACAAGCTTGGCCACCAAAACCCTGCTTGAAGCACCTTTGTTGCTGTTTTAAAGATGGCGAAATGACCACCATAAACTGACCCATGGCAATGGTACAAGATGCTGTTTTTCTCCTCTTGTGCTATGCATCTCCTATAGAGATCATTTGAGCATCTCTTAAAAAGGTAGGGCTCATCCCAATAGTAGTGAGACACATCCCTAAAGAATTTCTTCTTGGAGTAGGCGTCTAGATTGAGGGGCACATCACCACACACCAATTAGTTTACAAAATCTGCATACCAAGGAAAACCTCTTTCCTTCAAACTCTTGGCTTCTTCTAGATTTTTCCCTAGGTGGTATCCTTTCTCCAAGACCTTAATCAACATGAGCTGCTCCTCGGGAAGAGAATCATTAATAGGAATGATCTCCTCAATCCACATTCGAGATAGATGATCAGCCACACCATTCTCAATCCCTTATTGTCCACTATTTCCATGTCAAACTCTTGTAGAAAAAGTGTCCATCTAATGAGTCTTGGCTTTGTGTATTTTTTAGCATAGATGTACCTCAAAGCTGCATGATCAGTGTAGACTACAACCTTAGACCCAACTAGATAGCTTCTAAACTTCTCAAAGGCAAACACCACGGCGAAAAGCTCTTTTTCAGTTGTTGCATACTTCACTTGAGTGTCATCCAAAGTCCTACTTGCATAGTATATGACATGAAGCTTCTTGTCCTTCTTTTGACCAAGGACAGCACCTACTGCATACTCACTGGCATCACACATGATCTCAAAAGGAAGATCCCAATCTGGTGCTTGCACTATTGGAGCACTCACAAGAGCCTCCTTGATCTTCAAGAATGCTTCAAGACACTCGTTATCAAACCCAAATTCGACCTCCTTGCAGACTAGCCTTGTGAGTAGTCTCGCTATCTTGGAGAAGTCCTTAATGAACCTCCTATAGAACCCAACATGACCCAAAAAACTTTTTATGCCTTTCACATTGCGTGGAGTCTCTAGGCTCATCATAACTTCTATCTTGGCTTTGTCAAGATCAATACCATTCTCTAAAATCTTGTGATCAAGCACTATCCCTTCTCTAACCATGAAGTGACATTTCTTCCAATTGTGCACAAGATTTGTCTGTTCACACCTCTCCAAGACCCTGCACAAGTTAGACAAGCAAACACCAAAGGAGGAGCCATATACGGAGAACTATGTAACACCCTGACCGCCCCTACCGGCGAGTCACCCATACCTCCGTCGGGCTCGTGGGCCCCGCCCCTGTCCGACGGTCAGTGCGTTATTTTTCTCGGTGGCCCGACCGACTTATTTACTGACCCTGCAATCACCACATGATCTTTCCCCGTGTTTTGGCCTCACTCACACGGTGTCGACAATCACTTCCCGAAAGATCACCCATCCTAGTCCTACTCCAGCATAAGCACGCTTAACTCTGGAGTTCTCTTAGGGTAAGTGACCGGAAAAGGTATGTGCACTTTGATGGCATAGGTATCCAAATCAATCCATTTAAACTTATTCAAATGGGACGGGCCCGGGTCGTTACAAAATCATCCATAAATACCTCCACCATCTCCTCAATCAAATCAGAAAATATGGACATCATGCATCTTTGAAATGTGGCGGGAGCATTACAAAGCCCAAAATGCATTCTCCTATATGCAAATGTTCCATATAGAATGGGTGGTTTGCCAATCTTTCTAACATTTGGCCAATGAAAGGGAGAGGGAAATGATCTTTTCTTGTGGCCAAGTTGAGTTTTCTATAGTCAATACACATCCTATGGCCATTTATGGTTCTAGTAGGTATTAGCTCAATACACTACTGTGATTCCTCCCTTTTTAGGCACACAATGGACAGGTGAAACCCAAATGCTATCCGAAATAGGATAGATAACACCTGCATCTAGAAGTTTGAGAAACTCCTTCTTTACAACTTCTTTCAAATTAGGGTTTAACCTTCTTTGATGTTCTATAGAAGTCATAGATTCATCTTCTAGATGTATCCTATGTGTGCAAAGAGAAGGATATATGCCTTTGATGTCATCCAAAGAATAACCAATGGCTCTCCTAAACTTGCTCAATTTAATCAAAAGGGAGGATAGTTCATCTTTACTCAAATTTTCATTCACAATGACCGGGTAAGACGAGTTAGGACCTAAGAAAGTGTACCTTAGCCCTTGTGGAAGAGTTTTGAGCTCCACCTTTGGTGCCTTGAGCTCACACCAATCATCCTCAATGCTAGGCTTGTCATTGCTAGCCACCATCTTGTCCTCATGCTCAATGCCCAAGGAGCTAAACTCTTCAATCACGCATCCTCCTTTACTTTTATGCCTTAGCTCCATGAAAGAATCATCTTCTTCTAGAGGCTTGTGTGAATCAAGTAACTTCAAGTATCCCAAGCTTGCCCCATGTAGATACCCATTCTCGCCATGCTCCCTTGTTAAGGCCACTTGTAGATGGTCTTCCATAGCTAGCTCTTCAAGGTATTCATCAGCTAGTTGATCCATTGTCTCAACCCAAAAAGATGGACCCTCAATAGTAGGTTTCTTCAACGCATCATTGATGTCATACTTGAGCACAAAGTTCTTTCCCAAGTGCAAATCGATCTTGCCCATCCTAACATCAATGATTGGTCCTGTTGTGGCCAAGAAAGGTCTCCCAAATATTAATGGATCTCTTGGTTCTTCATCCATATCTAGGACTACAAAATCTGTGGGCACCTCAACATTCCCAATCATAACTGGTAAATCTTCAAGCAAACCAATTGGGAGTCTAATGGATCGATCCGCCAACACAAGTGGTATCCTACACTCCTTGTAGCGATTGAAACCAAGTCTCTTAGCAACTGAAAAAGGCATCAAACTCACACTAGCCCCAAGGTCACACAAGCAATTGTTGAATGCCAAAGGTCCTAAAGCACAAGGAAGAGTGAAACTACCGGGATCACTAAGCTTTTTGGGTACAATTGTCCTTTGTATGATGGCACTACATTCATGAGTGAGAACTACCATTCCTTGTAATTCCTTGGTCCTCTCCATAACAGCATCCTTAAGAAACTTTGCATATTGAGGAATCAACATAAAATCATCCTTCAAAGGCATGATCACTTAGATCTCACCCATTTGCTTGTCAAACATAGCTCTATACTTCTCCACTAGTTGCTTCTTGAAGCGACCCGAAAATGGTAGCTTTTGACTTGTATGGTAGTGGAACAAAAGGACTTTCCTTGTAGGCAATAGGCGATTCCTTTACTTTCTCCCCAACTTTCTCTTTGCCTATCCCTTGAACCATTAAGTCATCAGCAACCACATTCTCTTCATTTTGAATGATCACCTCCCCATCTTGTTTCTCAATGTCCTCATTGAATTTGGAAGGTAGCTCTCTAAAAGGAAGAGCTTTACCACTTCTCAATGTGATAGCATTGATGTACTCCTTGGGAGGAGTCCGAGATGTTGAGACATTCCCGTTGGTCTCCATGTACTTGAACTTAGAGTTCAAGGTTTCAAACTTCAAGTTGAGATCATTGTAAGAGCAATCCACCTTGTTGTTTACTTTAGCCATTTTCTTGCTCATATCCATAGCCCCATTTGCTTGACCTTGTAGAATTTGTTGGAGCATGCTTCTCATATCAAAATCTTGTGGTGAGGGGTTGCTTACTTGTCCTTGTGATGCAAACCCCATTGGATAACCTTGGTTGGATTGAAAATTCTTTTGATTCCCTTGAAATTTATTCTTGGGAATAAAACCTTGTTGTTGGGTGAACGGGTTAAATGGCTTTTGAAAGCCTTGGCCACCCACATAATTGACCTCTTCTTGTACACCCTCATGCAACCCTTGTTGAGGAAACAAAGACTCAACAAATTCACCAACATAATGGACTTGTTTGGTAGAGGCTTGAAGTAGCTTGTCCATTTTCTCATTGAGAGATTTCATCTCTCTTCTCCGTTGCTCCTCATAGTCACTTCCACATCTTGAAGATCTCTCATAGTCTTCACCATAGTTCCCATCACTTTAGGCCAAGTTTTCCACAAGTTCCAGACCTTCTTCAACCTCCTTGCCTAAGAAGTTTCCATTGCTAGCTGTGTCTAGGAGCATCCTAAACTTAAGAAGCACACCACGATACAAAGTGCTAAGGAGAGACTCCTCCGAAAAACAATGGTGAGGACATTGTGTTGTATATCGTTTGAACCTTTCCCATGCTTCACTAAAACTCTCATTAGCCTTTTGAGTGAAGCTAGATATCTCATTCCTCAACCTTGATGTCCTTGTATTAGAGAAGAACTTAGCAAGAAAAGCTTTCTTGCATTGATCGCATGAAGTGATTGAGCCTTATGGAAGATTATTCTCCCATATGTGTGCTTTGTCTCCAAGAGAGAATGGAAACAACCTCAACTTAAACCCATCTTCAGAGATACCATTGAGCTTGGTCATGCTACATATCCTTTCAAACTCATCCAAGTGGTCTAATGGATCCTCCATAGCCAACCCATGAAACTTGTTTTGTACCATAAATATCAACCCACTCTTGATCTCAAAGGTATTGTTCTCAGCTGAAGGAGATATGATACCTTGGCAGTTCCCATGGGTGTTAGGAGCAAAACCAGCCCTAATGTGTCTAGGTTGGCGTGGAGGATGTGCATTGCCACCCAAACCTTGTGCAAAATCCATACTCAAACTCGCTGGAACAAGTGCTCTTGTTGTTGTGTTCACTAGATCTCAAGTGCATTCACCTATAGAGAGGGAGTAAACAAAGAAAAAGAGATTATTAATCAAAGTAAAATAAAGCTTAGTCTCAAGTAGAATTAAAATTCTAATGCACAAAACTAAACCCAAATGGAAACGACGCCAAATTAATAGAGGGCTTTTTCAGCTATCAATTGCCCAAACCTACTCATGTCATTGTAGTATTTGAGGGTCAATCCAATTGGGTATGATTATGACAATAGCAATGCATAAACTCCTTAATCTAAGCAAGCATAAAAGATTTTGTGTTTAACTATCATCCTAAGTGATCAAACCAAGCAAACAAAGCAAACAAAAGTAACTAACACCTTAATTAAACATTAAATGCACTAACCAAACAAATTAAAGACTAATTACTCACTAAGCAAAATTAACAATTAACTAAAACGAATCCAAAGATGGGGTTATCAAAAAGAAGAGTTGAACAACTCTCGACGAGAAGATGAAAAGCAAAGTCAATGAATTTCGAAAGAAGTCATTGGAGTTGAGTTTCTCGGATGACCCTACTCATGCTAAAGAAACAGAACATTAAGGAAGAGAAGGACCTATTTCTATTCCTCAAGATGACTTCATCTCTACTGATTCGTCTAAGCATCTTGAAGACGACGAGCCAACCAACAAAGAGCCTCAACTCTACGACCAAAATGATCCTCTAACTCCATCTCCTCACTACCATGAAGATGAGACAAATTTCGTGGAGAAGAAGAAACCAATGGCGACGCAAGAACAACTCTTGAAGACGCCTTCAAAGATAAAAGATCCAGAAATTTTTTTGGTTCCATTCTCAACCAAGAGAGTGAAATTCCGTCACCCTCTTTGTGATACTAGATATGAAGTCAATCTCATGTCCAAGGCCATTGCAGAAGGCATAGGAGTTTCAAGCTTTCTACCTTCAAAGATGAGCCAACAAGCGCACTTCTTCAAAATCAACGAGAAGGCCTTCTATCAAGCAAAACCTCAAAAAACACTCATTCCACGATCATAGGCAGTGGAGATGAACCAATTTTAGACATTGAAGGAAGCACAAAGGATGACAAAAACGTCCTAGAAGAAGATCTATCCAACACATTTAAGGGAGGCACCAAACCAAGAAGTTCAAGGTGCGAAAAGATCCCATGTGATTCACATTCAATATTGGCTTATATGAGATGTGATGGTGACTCATTTGAAGCCAAGGTAAAGCTTAAAGGTCATCAATAGCCTTTCAAAAGTTCGATCTTATCACCCATTGATAGAGGTTTCTTTTTAAGCTATCAATTGTCCAAACCTACTCATTTCATTGTAGTATTTGAGGATCAATCCAATTGGGTATGATTGTGACATTAGAAATGCATAAAACTTTTTAATCTAAGCAAAGCATAAAAGATTTTGTGTTTAACTATCAACCTAAGTGATCAAACAAAGCAAACAAAAGTAACTAACACCTTAATTAAGCAATAAATGCACTAACCAAGCAAATTAAAGACTAATTACTCACTAAGCAAGATTAACAATTAACTAAAACGAATCCAAGGATGGGGTTATCAATCTAGGATGCTTCAAGAACCAATCTATGATGTCAATCAATCACAATATAAGCTATTCCCTAAGCTTAAAACTCAAAAGAAAGACTAATCTAATCTCATGGCACTAATCCCTTCATTAATCATTCTAATCAAGAACAAACTCTCATTTGTGAAAAGGAAGCTAACAAGCATTATGAAACAGTTCTAAATTGCTAATAAACACCGTAGACAATCACTTTCATGAGCTAGGAATGTAAATCCCTTGTTTAGTTGGTTGGGGAATTTCCAAACACCTTGTGGGTGGGAAATACCCTAAGGTCTAGTTTTATCTTGATCATGGCTAAACTAGCATTAAGATCACTAAACAAGGAGGGAAATGAAAGTATCAAAGCATAGACATCAAGATTAATCCCTAGAACATCCTAAATCTAACCCATCCGTAGATCCTAATGAACTAATCACTAATCATGATTAGACCCCCAAATCCTATGAAAGAGATGTTGGTAAACATGATTAGAGATATAGAAGATGAAAGATTAACAAAGACAAATACTAAAATTGTATAAACTCATAAAGGTCTTACAAAATCACTTAGAAACCAAAGAGGAAGGTTTTTTAAGCAAGAACAAAAGATTAAAAGATACTTAGGAAAATTTAGGTCTTTTGGCTTTTATAATGAACAGTGGACAAACCGGGTCAACCCGAAACAAACCGGGTATTGTCCCGCTTTAAGGCTGCAAATCGGGCAACGTATCGAGCTTGCTAGGTCGATATGTGATATCTCTGTAAATTGCATATTTTTAACACATATTTCATGCTAGTTAGGGTTTCATTCTCGCACTTTCATCTTAGCTTTCATCACATTTTCACCCATGATATGATTAGATGCATTAGGTTAGGATTCTACATAGTCTTGCATGTTTGGAGTGTGTTCTCAGGTGCTTAGGATGGTCCGAAGAAGAAATCAAGGAAGGAGATCACAAATAGAGGACGAGCCGGCAATATCGAGCATGGATCACGACCTAGAGGCCGATTTAGACGAGTAGCAGCGACTTAGTCCCGAAAGGAACATCTCGAGGCGAAGATCCAGCAAAAGGATGCTCAGAAGTCGGATATCGGAGCAAGGCAACGGGAAGTACCCGATTCGAGTAACAAGGAAGGCGAGCCTTCACGACATGATCCCGAAACACTTGTCTGATATGGAGACTGCCCGAAGAATCAGAAGAGTTAGCATATCGGCTTGCTCATAACGACTTGAACCCGAAACGCTAAAGTCCAAAATAGTACCATTTCGGGAAAGTGGTCCCAACGTTTTATGTTTTTCCTCTTTTGTGTATAAATACCTACTCCCCTCCCTTATCTCTCTATCACGCTTTCTACTTTGTAATTTCTGTTTTTCTTTCAAGAACCGAGACCTTTGTATTTTCCACCATTGAAGCTTGTTCAAAGCTTTGATTTTTATGCAATCTTGAAGTTTTTAAGTATTATTGCTTAGTATAATTCAAGAAAGCTTCTTCCTTTTCTCGTTTTTGATTGCCTCGCAGCCTATGAGTTACCCTCTCATCCTCATGGATCTTGAGGTTTCTCAAATGGCCTGTGAGTAGTCTTTTTAGGACTTTGATGGGTTGAAAGGACCAAGGGACTCTCGGATTTATATTTCTTGCTTAGCTAAAACATAAAGTTAGATTCTTTCTTGTTTATCATTCTCAAAGCTTAGTCTAGTTTGGCCATCTAGCATAAAGTTCACAGGCAGCTTGACACAAACGCCACGTGCTTGCTTAGCCGGATCCATGAACAAGAGTTTGATTTCTTAGGCTAAGACTAACCATCTGTCTAAGAGTCTTACGGTTCAATAGGGACGTTGTGGATGCTTGTTTCTTCTATTGTACCACTATGCAAGAGCTAGTCTATGGTGATAGAGATTCAAAGAGTTTAGACCCAAATGCCATGGGCTAAACAATTTGAGGATCCCTTTACCTAAGAATCACCATCAAAAGACCAAGTCTTGATGTGATCCAAAAGCTTTAGCTTGATAAAGTTAAACCGAGAGTTACCTAGTCCATGATACTCATCAAGATCCTTCTTTTATCTTGGAAGTGTATTTTTTTACCGTTTAAGTATCTATTTCCTGCTTAGCATCTTTAGGGTTCTTTTATTTGTGGTCTTGAGGGACACAAGATCAATCCTTTAGTGGTTTTTAGTAGTAAAGTCTCGACCTTTATCTGTTTTGAACTTGACATATGACACCGATATGACCGATCTGTTTACTAACGCTCCCAAAATGGTTTGATACCCCATACGATGTACTACGTTCGGTTGATAGTGTTGGGACATTGCTAAAAAGGCATAAAAAACATATTTGTCAATTGGCGTCGTTGCCGTTTGGGAGAAAATATAGTCATTTCGGTACTAGGTCGTTATAAGGACAAGTTTCAATTTTTTTCAATCATTTAACATTTTTACTTGTCTATCTCTGTGTTGAATGAGGTACATGAACCTACGTTCACACGGTACAACAAACCTTGTTCCCCCAATAGACGATATTCACCTGCTCGAAAGATCAGCTACACAAAATCGGAAACAAGCCGAAATAGTTAACCGTGTGACGATGGAAAACCAACAAGGTGCTCAAGGAGCTGCGGGCGCAGCTGGTGCACAAGGACAACAAGGCAACCAGGGACCACAAGGTCCACAAGGTCCACAAGGTGTTCAAGGACAGCCTGGTGTTGCAGCTACTCCAAGAGCTGTGAGGCAAATCGGTGCCAGAGATGCACCGATATCGACTGCAAGCCGACACGGTATCCAGCCAACACCAGTGCAGAACAACAACTTCGAGATCAAAAGTGTTCTCATCTCCATGGTGCAGAACAACCGATTCTTCGGTTTGCCCTTGGAAGACCCACTTGACCATCTCGACCAGTTCGACCGTGTGTGCGCCATGACCAAGATCAATGGAGTAAGCGAAGATGGATTCAAGTTGCGTTTGTTTCCCTTCTCACTGGGAGACAAAGCACACGCATGGGAAAAGACACTGCCACACGGATCCATTACCTCGTGGGCAGATTGCAAGAAGGCTTCCTGACGAAGTTCTTCTCCACATCGAGGACAGCCCGATTGAGAAACGGAATCAGTGGTTTCACTCAAAAATCCGACGAGACTTTTGGTGAAGCATGGGAAAGATTCAAGACTTACACCACTCAGTGCCCTCACCATGGATTCAGCCAAGAATCACTCCTCAGTACACTATATCGGGGTGTCATTCCCAAGATTCGGATGCTGCTCGATACGGCGAGCAATGGAAATTTCCTAGCTAAAGATGTTGAAGACGGTCTCGAGTTAGTTGAAAACTTAGCTCAGAGTGACTCCTCTTACCACGAAGACTATGACAGATCCAACCGTGGTTCCATAGAAGAAGTAGATGGAAGCCGGAAGGTGATCAAAGAGCTCAATGAGAAGCTTGACAAGTTACTACTTGTCCAAACTCAAAAAGAAGTCCATTTCGTGGAAGAACTCACTCAAGTCCAAGAAGGGAAGGACATTCAGTATGAAGATGTTAACTACATCAACGCTCAAGGAGGGTATAACACTTGGAGACCCAACAACAACCTTTCCTACCGAAACACGAACGTCGCTAATCCTCAGGACCAGACCTACCCTCAGCAACAAGGAGGAGGAGCAAAACAATTCGTGACTTACACGAATCAACAAGGCTTTGTACCGCGGTTCCAGAACCAAAACGGCTATCCGCCATGACAACAAGCCGGTGCACCTCCTGGCTTCCCACAACATCAAGGAAACCCAATTGCTCAAGCTGGCTTTGACTTGGAAGGAACTCTGAAGCAACTTCTCCAGGTCAAACACATATCCAGGCGGATATACACAAACGTTTTGCTGAAGTGCATAACAAGATTGATGGTGTCAACACGGAGCTATCTGGGAAGATTGAAGCTTTGACCACTTGTGTCAAAACACTTGAAAACAACAAAGGCATTGCATCTACAAGTCAAACAAGCAACCTTCCTGGAAAATCCGTCATGAATCCAAAGGAGTATTGTCAAATGATCACCACTTTCGACGAAGAAAAACGGGATTTACCCGATATCACTTCTCCAAAACGGGCTCAAGTCGATGCGGACATCGACATCCTAAGAAGGGGAGGGGGTTCTAAAAATTTGGCGATCCCTAAAGAGAAAGCACCATTCCTGCAAGTCTACAAACCGCCAATGCCATATCCCCAAAAGCATAAGAAGCGTCTCATAGAGGAACAAGAAGCCGAATTAATCGAAACATTGAAGAAAGTTGAAGATCTCTTCAACAATACCGACGAGACCAAGCCCATTCCAGATTTCCTAGTAGCTTTGAAAGATAAGCTCTACGCTGATGCAATGAAAACAATAGGAAGGAATGCAGCAGCTCGTGAAGAGACACCTAAGGAAGAAGCCTTAGTAGTGAAGAAGCTCGAAGATCCAGGATCGTTCACTCTACCATGCACACTCGGAGGAATCACCTTTGATAACTGTTTGTGTGACCTCGGGGCAAGCATCAACGTGATGAGCCGAGCCACGGCTGAGCGTCTCAGCTACAACACTTATACCGACTGCAAGAAGCCGTTATCACTGGCCGATGGGAGTGAAAGAAAGACTATTGTGGACCTACCTCTCATGATTGGGTACGTGCTACTGCCAAGCGATTTCCTGGTGATAGAAATGGACGAAGATGTCAAGGAAACTTGATATACTCTCATATTTCGCATATTTAGCTTGCATTTAGGATAGGTTTTCATCTATAAATCCTGCATTGTAGCCTAGTTTGCATCATTTACAACATTTTAGGTCCTAGAACTCCTTGCATTTGCATTTGCATAGTTCCTTGCATATTTGCATTCTTTTCAGGTTGTTTGGTACTTGGAGCTTGGGAATCTATGCTGGAGTTTGGGGAATGTTCGAGAGGATGGCTCAGGAGTTCGTGGAAGCACCAAGAAGGACTCGCACAAGAAGAATGGAGCCGAGATCGAGGAGCAGATCGGACCAAAGGACTCGATCTAGACGAGATCGAGTAGACGATCGAGTAGCTGACGAGATCGAGTAGACGATCGAGTAGCTGACGAGATCACTCGGGAGATCGAGCAAGAAGATCGACTGAGGCGAAACGTTCGCATGGACGGCAAGGAGATCGAGTAGGGAGATCGACCAAGTTACTCGACCAACTCCAGATCGACCCAAGAGATCGACTACCGAGCTCGATCTCTGACGCCAGGCGCCGCCTTATCCTCTTGTTTCTTGCTTTATGCTTTTTGCTTTTTGTATTTTTGTGGGGGACCACTTTTGAGGATACAGGTAATCCTTTTGGGATCAAGCAAGGATATTCTCATTGTCATCTTTTCCCCTTTAGGTCTAGCCACCATTTTCTCTCTAGTTTTTGATGTTCTAAGTTTTCTTCTTTTGAAAAACCTTGTACTTCTTGATTTTAATCCAAGTATTTCTAGTTTTTATTGCTTCAATCTTCTTTTCTGCTTAATCCGAACATGTTGAATNCATGGAAGAAACTGGAATTTTTATCTCCCAATTGGAGCCAGAGTTGGCGGCTGCGCTGCTTCCAGTAAGCTTCTTCCACCATGTAAGTTTTCTTCAAATCCTCATTCAGAGAAAGTAGACGAGGTTCATTAGGAGTTGAGGAGCTCATTTCTTCATCAATAGCTATCTTTAAAGACTCGATACGTTTTTGACCGTTTTGATGATGTTCTTTGTTCCACAGGATAATGGCTTGACGACAATTGTTAATTTTTTGGTTGACTCCAAGCTCTGTATTCTCAGCCCAAATCTTTGCAATTAAAGCAGTAACTTCCTCATTATCCTTCAATCTTCGGTCGTATCTAAACACCCCTCGTCTTTTCCTTCTCTTTGGATCAAAGTAGGAAATGATTGGCCTATGATCCGAACCCTCAAAACGTAAATATTCACACCTTCCCGAAGGGAATAAGTCTGCCCAAGCACTATTAGACAGTGCTCTGTCGAGACGGCATCTGACATAGTCGTCTGATCTTTTTCCTCGCCAGGATAGGCTATTGCCAGAATGCTTTAGATCAAATAGATCACCTTCAGAAAGAAATGTACGGAAATCACCAAAGGTCCACTCATCTCTTACGGTACCTCCTGTCTTTTCTGAATTGTCAATAATGTCATTAAAATCTCCTGATAGGAACCAAGGAGCGTCTCGGACTTGGGCTAAGGTGATTAAATGATCCCACATTAGCTTTCTCGCAGGACGGGCAGGATTTCCATAAACAAAGGTAGCATAAAAAACTCTCCCTTCATAGCTTAATTGGGTATCAAAGTAGTTGTTACATGAGGAAAGCACATCTAGCTGGATCTCTTGTTTCCATAATAAAAGAATACCTCCACTAGCAATGCCTTGAGGGGAAACTATCGAATTCATAGAATAGCCTAGACTTTCCACTTTGCCTAACACTACTTCATCGGGATTTTTTGTCTCAGATAAGAAAATGATGTCGGGGTCCACTCTTTTTCGAATCTCTTGGAGAAGATGAACTGTCGCGGGATTTCCTAACCCTTGACAGTTCCAGCATAGGATCTTTAATGAAGAGGAGAAGACGGATTGTGAAAATTCGAAGTCTTCTTCCTAATAGCTGGGATAATTTTTGTCTGGGGTAGCCCTTGAGCAGATGAGGATCCATGAATGAGGGGGTTAGCCAATCTACCACCAGCACCTCGAGATTGAGCTTGAATTGTACCTCTAGAAGTAGGAACACGCTTTCGGGGCGATAGAGCCACCTTTTGAATTTTCCTCTTCCGAGAAGACCCACCTTGGACAAGGGAAGGCTTTTCAGGTACAGATTTTTTAGGTACATAATTTTTTCCCGGAGGTCTCCCTGGTCTTCTTTTTATCGGTGGGTCTTGGTGGTGGTCAGTTCTTTTTAACACTGTCTCAGCCTGAGACTGAGGGGGACCAAGCCTCTGAGTTGCCGGCACTCTTTCCTGGGAGCGGATAGGTGGACTTAGTAAGACCAGAGTCTCCATCTCAGTAGCTTGGGCAACCAGAGGGGCTCGAACCATTTGAGCTGCTGTTTCCTCAAATTGACCTTGTTCATTTGCTAGGCTTAGCCTATCCTTTCTTGCTGCAATTTCAGATGGATCCGCACAAGTAGAGTATTGGGTCATAAAATCTCAGAGTTCCCCAAGAGCCGAATTCAACGCTTCTCTAGGCAGCCCTTTCGGCGAATTCACCGGCTCTGGTTCACTATCCTAGGGGGGGGGGGGGCGTCTTTGTCTTGAGGTTTGCGACACTGCAACTTCCAGATAATGCAATACTCTAGCAGATCTCTCCACCAGAGGGGCAGCGATATGCCTGGATTTTTCCACCCAAAGAGTCTGGGAATGGGGTTGATGTTGATTTCTTGTGATATGTTTCTCACTTTGTCGTGGATGAGGAAGATGTCGATCGCTTGAGGTATCTGAAGATCTCCTATGATCCCTAACTGGGACTCTGAGTAGCTCTTTTTCTCTTGAGCTAACAGCAGGGCGAAACTCATAGGCAAATTCTCTTGAGTCAGATCGATGGGAGGAAGAACGATGTCTCGAGTAGTGATATTGAGAGGAGGATCCAATATCGGATCTGAAGGAATTCCTTTGATTTGTTGGTTCTCTACCCGAGGGGTAATGTTTCCCTGCGTCAGAATGCTGGGAAAGGGGTCTCATAGAAGGAGCCGGTTTAGCTCCCTACGTAACACCTTACGCAAGGGAAGAAAGTAGAGCCGCTCAGTGGGAAAGCCTAGCGACGAAAAAGCTTCATTTGAGATGATAACCACCGTGATATAGAGTAGATCTGGTCGGAAGATGGGTAGAAAGCAGATCGGGAAGTAGTTGCGGGGGTTCTCGGTAAACGTGACTGGGAGCTTTTAAAAACTTGTACGGCTATAAAATCTGTGCAGGTAGTAAAACATACTCTGTTAACACATCAGCAGCCACCTCATCTTCTTACATTTGACAACACATAATTGGGCCAAATTTCAATACCAACCTCACTCACCCCAATTTTAAATCAGTCCAACAGTGGACCAATACCCCTAACCCAATTAACATAAACGTCTTCACTCTGTCTTCTTCTTCCGTCGTAATCTCTGCTTCTGCCTACCGCCATCGAAGCCCTTTTCGATAGCTTCACAGTGGCGCCATATAATATTTATAGAAGTAGTCACCTGAAATCCTTTTTCTCAAATTCATAGACTACTAATTACCTTTAATTTTCAGGCGTTGCAAATACCCATGAGAAAAGAGAAATTTGACTACAACTGTAGATGAACAAAAAATTAACTGCAGAATATACCACAACCTGATCTGGGTCCCTTCTTCAAGTGATTAAATACGGTTCAAGTATGGTTATATAAGGACGGGGCACTTGAGAGTTGGTTGGGGATAAGAGAGTTCGTCTGGATTGTTGACGGTCGAGAAGTTGTATCTATTGATTATCATCACAGCGTGAAGCGGAGGACCTTCTTGGTGGTCTTCGGTTGCTTTTCGCTCGGTCTCTGGGAATGAATTCAACTCATTGGGCCGAAATTCATGTTCTTTCCAGGCAATTACGAGCCCAAACAAAACCTGGTTCAAATAATGATCAATTGTTGGGTTTCTTGCGCTATTGTGCTACATAAGGGGCTATGACCATAAAACAAGAAACTTGATCTGTTATTAATTTTAAAAATTATTCATGCATTACAATGATTGCCCTTTAGAAAAAAGGAAAAAAAATTAATATAAACACCTCTCAATTGTCCGCTTCGAAATTAACACGAACTCTATCTGAAAAAATATGCAAATTCATTTCCATATAATTTAAGTAACACAACATAATGAGTAACAAAATAAATCAAAACATGCCCATAACATCAAACACATACGAATATTCAATAATGACCAAATATTAAATAACATTAAAAAACAAAACATAAATAGTATATAAAAAAAATCTTGCTGCAAAATGAATAAACACTGATGATAGTAAGATAGCATAGATCAAGATTTGACGTGAGCGAAGATTATAAGAATTAAAACATATATCCAAAGAACATATATTATATAATGAACCAACACAATATAGAATAATTATATCATAGAAAAAAATATAATTAAAGATTAATGACAAAACAATTTCGTGCTAAGCGTGGACCAACCACTAGTATATAATATATAGATGATGTGTTGCAGTTACTAAGATCACAAAAAATTTCGGATTCTCGCATTTTGGCCATTTATATCTCAAATTTGTAATGATTATGAATATTTCCATACGATTTGACATTATCCACTAGATATCGAAGTTCGGGCTAAGATCATAATATTTTCAAATTCGGAAGGAAGAATCTATAACTTAGTACGTTTGATACTTGATTTTATTTCAAAAACACTCTCCAAATTTTTCCAAGCCTCTTTAGCTAAATTAAAATCTTAAATCAATTCGAACAAATTTTTGGAAACCGCACAAAATATTTCCATAATGTTTTGAGTTTTGTAGTAAAAACATTGTATGTAACTGCGTCTACAACAGCTTGTTTCGGCCGCCCCCACCAGGATTCGACAGCTATCCATGCATCTAAATTAATTAAGCTTATAGTACAGCGCGGATCCAAGCCTAGTGTACATATTAAAACCCAAAATTGGGCTATCTCGTATAGATTCCCAGAAAAATAGACTTTGAAATTTCTTGGTGGTACCAAAATTTGTTACCTTGTTCTTTATTGTGTATGATGTGTTCCAAAGAGTCTTGGAGGCACATTCGTGACCGCTCTTGTATATGCTTTTACCAAAAAATTCACTAGGCAAATTGTAACATCCCGACCGCTCCTATCAGCGAGTCCCCACACTTCTCACGGGCTGTGGCCCCCCGTCCTGTCCGACGGTCGACGCGTTATTTTTCTCGGTGGCTCGACCGACTAATTTACTTGTCCCCGCAATCACCACATGACCTTTTCCCGTGTTTTAGCCTCACTCACACGGTTCCGCAGAGGACTTCCCGGAAGGTCATCCATCTTAGTCCTACTGCATCATAAACACGCTTAACTCTGGAGTTCTCTTAAGGGTAAGTGATCGGAAAAGGTAAGTGCACTTTGATGACATAGGTAGGTAAATCAATTCATTTAAACTTATTCAAATGGGTCGGGCCCGGAGGCCCCACACCTCTCACGGGCCGTGAGCCCCCGCCCCTGTCCGACGACCGATGCGTTATTTTTTCTCGGTGGCCCGAACGAATGATTTGCTTGTCCCTGCAATCACCACGTGACTTTTTCCCGTGTTTTGGCCTCACTCACACGGTTCCGCAGAGGACTTCCCGGAAGGTCTCCCATCCTAGTCCTACTCCAGCATAAGCACGCTTAACTCTGAATATCTCTTAGGGTAAGTGACCGGAAAAGATAAGTGCACTTTGATGACATAGGTAGCCAAATCAATCCATTTAAACTTATTCAAATGGGCTGGACCCGTGTCGTTACAATTCTTCCCTACTTAACGTGAATTCGTCCCCGAATTCTGATCCCACCAGTGTGAATCCTAACCCCTAAACCCCAAGAGAGTCTCCTGGGACATAACCAGTTTGACTTCCCTTGTCTCTGATACCACTTGTAACACCCCGACCATCCCTACCAGCGAGACCCCACACCTCTCACGGGCTGTGGGCCCCGCCCCTGTCCGACGGCCGATGCGTTATTTTTTTCGGTGGTCCGACCGACTTATTTACTTGTCCCTACAATCACCACGTGACTTTTTTCCGTGTTTTGTCCTCACTCATACGGTTCCGCAGATGACTTTCCGGAAGGTCACCCATCCTAGTACTACTCCAGCATAAGCACGCTTAACTCTGAAATTCTCTTAGGGTAAGTGACCGGAAAAGGTAAGTGCACTTTGATGACATAGATAGACAAATCAATCCATTTAAACTTATTCAAATGGATCAGATCCGGGTTGTTAAAGGAAATTTGAGAATTTGTAAATTATTTGTGTTTAACTGATTGTAAACAAAAATGGGGTTTAACTGTTTATGACTCTCGCTCTCGTAATACTTAAGAGAGAGAGATATGTACACCGTCGACCAAATACACAGTTTGTGTAGTAAGAGTAAAAACAGTTCACACTTGGAGAATTAGTTGAATGGAGACATAGATACGACCAAATACAGTACCCCAAATAGAACTNTATCATTCTATTATTTTTAGGAATTGCTTAAAGTCTTGTATTATTACCTGTTGTTGATTTGGTAATTGTTTGAATTTTAGAAATAGTTTTTCTTATTACCTTGCTACTCACCATCAAATCTGTATAATTAATCCGGTTTTAGATTTGTATTTTATTAAATTAGTAGATCTGTTGTTTTATTATTCTAGAGTCATCTAGTACTTATATAACCCTTCTGTAGGGATTGTAAAATAGTTTTCGTGTCTATTTACAAACCGCAAGTAATTAATTTAGAATTCTTCACCCATTTAACTCGAATTTTGCTTAGCTTCATCAATCTCTTGTATTTTTAATATCTTTCTCCCCAAGGTTGGATTGACATCCTCAAGTATTACAATGACAATGACTATGCTTAGGATTTGATAATCATGACAAAAAAGCTAGTTATCAGACAACAAGCGCTATTTTTGTTTGGCGGGGTATGTCTTCGTACGCTGTCTTATTTAGCTCCCTCAAACCTTTCTTAAGTAACTTCAGTTTTTGGTTCAACCAAAATAGGGTTGAACGCGAGTGGTGCAACAACTCAGTTTCTCCCCAGAACTGTGCCACGAGAGGAAGAAACTGTAGCAGCTGCGTGAGGAAGTTAACTTTGCCACACACTCCGAACGTAGCAATTGAATGTGAGAACATCGTCATCCAGTAGCTACTTATTAGCGCCCTATCCAACTTTTTACCAATGGGATTATCATCTTGGTTATTAGTCCATGTGAACAACGGTCCCACAAAAGGAAGATCCGTTACTCCAGAGAATTGTACCAGTTCTTCGAATTCTCGGCTTCCACTCTAATTGACTAAGTAGTCTTGAGCCATTGAATGCTCGTTGATGGATAGTGTGACATTAAAGTCACCAACAATGAGTCAAGGCAGATTTCCTTGCATGTGACATGACTGAATAAGATTCAGGTGCCTCCATAGTGTCATTCTCTCCATTTGAAAGCTGGACGCATACATAAATGAGCATAGAAACTGATCCCCTGTTGATATGACTTGAATCCAGCAAGTGATAAGTTGCAAGCTCTTGAAAACTGAGGTAACATTGACATCATCTTATCAATAGACCTATATCCTGCTTGGCCGGACACTCATAGTTCGTAACACAATTCCAACCCAGAAAAAACAGAGTTAAAAATCTTCATAAAGCTTTTCTCTTGCACTCGGGTTTCAAGGAGACAACCCACATATAGTGTTGCAGCATTCAACGTATGCTTGCGCGGCTTATTCAACCCGCGCATGTTCCAAGCAAAAACTGACGATATTATAGCTTCTGAGAGGAAGCTTTCTTCAGATCACCAACTGAGGCTTCTGATTTTTTAAGCTAACAAATTCTTTTTTGGGGGTTTTTCCTTTCCGCTTGCCAGTGGCATTTTTAGTGTGCCAGCTCTCCCCTACCGCTGACGATTGTTCCTCCTCTCGTTCCCCCTCTCTTTCCTCCGAGTGAAATTCAACAATCTCTCCGATTTTTTTTTGGTTTTTTTATTAAATAAATAGGTAAATACTCGTATGTATTGTCAAAGTAAGCATGCAATCTTATCCTTGTGAATAAACTATGTTGTCTTAATTTGTTTTTTGTCATTCAAGGTCGGTCATATTAGGGTGCACAAACAAAAACGTTTATTGTGATATTTAGTAAAACAATTCTTGAAATTTGTTCCTTTAATTTACAGATTAAATTTTTTAGTTTCAAAACTTTTTTAATTAAATAGTTTCACTAATCAAAAATATATTCTAAAAAGCTATTTTGTATAAGATTTCTATAGATTGGGTTATAGAAAACAAAATAAAATTATATACCAACCAAATTTTATTTTGATTTTGTTTTAGATAAATATTTTTTTTATAGAATAAAGTGTTTTTTGGAATATTCCAAGATTTTTCTTTGTATTAACAAAAAGGTTATACTTTTGAATGTACCATTTTTCTTAATAAAGTTTTCAAAAAATATTTTTTTTTGTTATTATTGTTATTATTATTATTATTATTATTATTCGTATTTGAATTAGAAAATTTGGTTTGAGTTATCCGCAATTTATTCATGATATGTAGTTAACATAGTTAAAATTTGAAAATATACTTCATCAGAGCATTTGCTGGTTTTGTTTTTTTACAAGTTACGCCAAGCTAGCCACTTATTAGAATTTTTATATGGGATTTTTATTTTATTTTGTTTCCATCAGCAAAATACATATTATTGATTTAAAATGCAATAACATTTATGGTTAAAATGGTCATTTTGATTTTGATTTTATTTTTCTTATTAAAGAAACATGTAAATACTCGTATGTGTTGTCACAATAAGCATGCAATCTTACCCTCGTGAGTTGTGATTAAACTATGATGTCTTAACTCTTTGTTGTCTTTTAAGTTCTACACTAGGTGATAATCCGCTAGAAGATTTCTATCGCTATCGTCTTTAAGTTCTATCACTAGAAGATTTCTATCGTTATTGTCTTGGACTTGACCTTGACTGTCAATGAGATAGAGTTTGCGACTCTAAATTCTTGTTGGTGCGGTAGCCACATAAGCGACGGAAGTATCTTGGGATTTAGTATCGTTGTGTAAGCTCATGTGTCGATAAATGTGATAGCATGAACTAGATCTTCCTTACGTGAGGAATCAAAGATTGTCACCGGCAAATGCGGTGTTTGTATCTCATCTTGTCGTGGCATCTGAGTGATTTTGAAACAGCAGTCTTTATCTACTACTTCATAAGATGATTCAGATGAATCGCCAGAATCTAAGTAGCCACAGATAGCGTCTTTGTCATCACTATCATATGATAGTACTGACTCGAGATCATGATTGTCAAGATCAATGTCTGGAGCAATTTTGGATATCGATTGGATGAGGTTTTGTTTCTTCCTTTTAGATTGATTTGGTCTAGCACATATCCTGGATAGTTATTTTGATTTTTCTATGAATTCCATCCAAAACTCCTTTTGTTTGCAGAGCTTATCAAGAGTTCTGAAAACGTATTGCTGAATTTTTTGCCAATAGAGATTTCTTCAATTGTTTGGCCTTGGTCTCTCATATATAACTTTGTCTGTTGACCAAGATATTCGTCAATGGAGGAGAGATATACTTGCTTTAGGCTCGGATTGTTGAGACCGTTGAGTGCATAATACCTTCGAGTCTGTCGCTCAAAGTGCTTTGCCAAATCTTTTTTCTTTAAGGAGCACCATTTTGCTGTGAAGAATTCTTCTTGCAGGTGCTCCTTCAGATGATTAGGGGGTACCGATGAATTCTCTATGAATTCTCTGCTGTTGTCTATATTCACCAAGCGAATTCCACCATTCTTTAAGTGCTCCAGATAATTGTGCCGTAAATTTTTGTATTACAAGCCCGAGTGGAGATGTGATGGCTTCTGAAGTCACTACAAGAAAACTGCAGATTTGTGACTATCTTTTGCGACACTTTTTTTTTTGTCGCAAAATTAGTGACGATATTTTGACAATTTTCTGACTGATCAACGACTACCACTTATGCAGAAGCAAAAGAGTCGTAAATGGACAACTAAAACTATTAGTCAGAAAACAGTCTCTTCTTAGCGACGGTTTTAAGACTAATAGGCAACTAAATGTTTGTGGTCGTAAAAGTATCGCAAATTAAGACCAATTAGCGATTACTATTTTGGTTGGAAATTTTGGTCGCAAAAGTAGTCTCAAATTTGCGACTAATTTTCAATCCCAAATTTTTTATTACAGTTTTGTCGCAAATTAGTCAATAAATAAAGTTGGTATAAACATGAAAAATAAGAAACTTAGTTGGTCAAGTTATAATTTTTCAGGTAAACTTGTTATGCTGAAGCTGAAGCATCCGTAAATCCTATACCGGTGCCGAATATATTTACTAAAATAGGTCATCAATGTAGAAAAAGTAGTGAATTTTGGTTATACTATAGCAAACAACTGATGATGGAATGACGAGTATGATTGAAGATATCATAATTCATAGTTTAGTAGACAAAAATCATCATGTGGAACAAATTGATTATGAAATCGAAGATAATGAAGCAGAAGCTGAATTTTTTTGTAACTTATCATCTTTAGAGAACGAAGATGAAGAATTTTAATAATGATTCTCGGACTTTAAGTTTTGTGATATATCATGGTTTTTACCCGTTTTTGGACCATGATATAAGTATTTTTATCGAGTATTTTGTTAGTTTTAGAGTCATATTAGAGTCTTTACAGGATGGAGAGCATTTGGAGCTAAATAGGAGATTTTGGAACTTATTGAAGCATTTTGGAGAAGCAGCCAAAGTGATGAAGTCGGAGTGGATTTACACGCACGGTGTCGATCGACACCATCACTGTGTGTCGATCGACACCAAACGAGACCGCTAAGTTTTGCCGACTTCCATCAGAAAAAGGAAATCATCCCAAGTTTTGAAGAATTACAAGTCTGCCCCTGACGAAAGTTTTCCTCTATAAATAGTTTTCAGGCATTGTTTAGCCATATACCTTATCATTATTTTCTGTTTTTGAGACTTAGAGAGAGATTGATCCTGAGCTTTTGGGGAGACAATTCTAACTCATCTGAGCCAGATTTCGAACCCATGTATCATTCTCTATTCTTTTTATGTAATTTATTTCAGTCATGATTTGTGCTTGCATAATTATGTCTGAGTAGTTTGCTAGTTAGGTTAGGGTGATTTAGGGTTTGATGAAAAGTTTGTAGAATCATTAGAACTTTTAGGGAAATCAATAGGATCTTCACCTTGATTTGTGCTTAACTTGATTTCTGAAATTGATCACTTAGAAATCAAACCTTAGGTTATTTAATAGATGCGAGAGCATTATTAGTAACTTGAACTAATCTTAGGTGAGCAAAATATCTATTCGCAAAGAGATTTGGTTTAGGTATTTTGTGAACAAATCGAACCTGTTCTTATTGCTTGTCTTAGTTGCTTAAATTCGCAAAGAGATTTGGAATTTAGGAATCTAGGCATAGATAACTTTTGCAACGAGAGTTGATTGGTTTTATCTTAGTGATTCGAGTTCAAGACGGTTCATAATAAATCCCTAGTAAACTTAGATTCTGCATTCTTGGTTTCAACCTGATAATTATCCTTGCCTAGCATCTTCGTCTCCTGAACTTACACCGCATTAATCTCGTTTACTTTTTTCGCCTAGCTGCTTAGTTTACTTTTACATTATTCGACCTAGCATAATCTGAATTTAGAAACCTTAGTGTAGCATCTACTTCCCTTGGGATTTGATACCCCTTATACATCGATTGCGTTTGCTGTGCACGCAGTAGTTTTATTTGGGTAAAACCTGAGCCCTATCAAGTTTTTGACGCCGTTGCCGGGGAAGTAATAGCTGCCTAACGGAATCTAGTACTAGGATTTTGACTAGGTTTTGTTTTTATTTTGGTTATTAATTTAGTTATAATCTTTGGTTTCAGGTGCATGCCCAGTACCAGAAGCAACAAGGAGAAGGAACTTGTCGCACTGAACCAAGAGCTCGGTCGTTTGGAACGTACGAACCACAAGACTGCACGAGTGTCGATCGACACCCCTACTAGCATCGATCGACACCCTGCGCAGACGACAATGGCTGAGGCTGTGGTTGTGGTATGCGACGCAGAAGGCAACCTATTCGACTTACAAGGCAATAGAAGGAATGCCCAGGGGCAGAGATTTGATGATAATGGAGCTGTTATCCTTGAGCAACCAACACAAGCCGCCCTTGCAGAAGCTGGACGTGGAAGAACACATGGCGAGTACAACCGCCCAGACCAGTTCTATGCCAATAGAGTTGCGATCCGTCCTCCTGCATTTCAGAGGAATGACTTTGAGCTGAAGCCTGCCTACTTCACACTAGTGGCTCAGCATCCGTTTCATGGTCTTCCTCCAGAGCATCCCATGGACCATATTGAGAGATTCGAGGACCTCGCATCAAGCATCAAGGCTAATGGAGTGTCCAATGACTATCACTTCTGCAAGTTGTTCCCTTACTCGCTTGTTGGAGATGCATCATATTGGCTGAAGCAGCTTGATCCAGGATCTTTGACCACATGGAAAGATACAAAGAATGCATTCTTATGCAACTTCTTTGATGACGCGAGATCTGAGGAGCTGAGGATGAAAATCACTACATTCTCTCAAGGACCTACTGAAGCATTCAAAGCTTCTTGGTTGAGGTTCAGATCGTACCAGAGGGATTGCCCACATCACGGTTTCAGCGAGCCGCAGCTTATCGGTATCTTTTACCGAGGGATCGATTGGAGGTACCATATGGCTTTAGACGCTGCAAGTAATGGAAACTTCAACACCAGATATCCAGCTGACGCGGTGGTGCTTATAGAGAATTTGGCCTCTTGTAATAGCACCAAGAACACAGACTTTGAAAGGAGACAACAAACTGGTGCAAATGGAGGAAGCCAAATCGCTGAAGTTAACACGAAGCTGTATCTCTTGGTGGGGAAAAAGCAAGTCCACTTTGCTAATGAAGTGGAGACATTCGAGCCGAGTGAAGAATGCGAAGAGGAAGATGTCAACTACATCAACGGAGGTCGTTTTCAAGGACAAAGGTTTGGGAACCAGCAGGGAAACATGAGTTTCAATGGGAATTATCAGAGGAGCTCCTTCACAGGAAATCAGAACTCTTCTGGTTTTACTCAAAAGCTCACATTTCAGAACAGCAACATCAATTACACAAGAAGCTATGGCAATTCTTCTTACCAAAAGCCTCCTGCACAAGACAACGAGATGAAGTCTATGCTAGAGCAACTTTTGGAAGGACAACAGAAGATGACAGTGGATTTCAATGGGAATATTGATTCACTGTATCAAGACCTGAATGGAAAGATTGAGAGCTTGAACTCTCACATGAAGAAGTTGGATGTTCAAGTTGCTCAAACTGCTGGAGCTGTTAACAGGCAAGAAGGATTTCTTCCAGGGAAGACTGATACCAATCCCAAACGCCATGTGAATGCCATCACATTGAGGAGTGGAAAGAACCTTCAGCCTGTGCAGAAAAGAGGGCTTAGTGATGAAGATTTCGAAGAGCTTGAAGATGTAGAAGATGCTACGGAGCCAGTGTCGATCGACACTACTGTGTGTCGATCGACACCCGTGGAGATACACAACGAAACGAGCAAACCCGACGCGAAGGACTCGACTACAAAGAAGAGTGTCGATCGACACCAGGAGGGTATCGATCGACGCTTACCGCAGACGACTCCAGATCAAGCCAAGACTACGCAAGCTGCACCAGAGAAGGTCTACAAACCGAAGATCCCTTTCCCCTTGATACCAAAGAAGTCTAAGAAGGAGCTACTTGATGCCAGATGCAAGGCTATCATGGATAGACTAGTGGTTGAAATTCCTTTGATGGATGCCATTAGAACTACTCCAGTGATAAAGAGATACTTGAAGTGGATGATGACAAAGAACATGGATATGGAGGAAGGAGTGATGATGATATCAGAGCAACTCAGTGCTGTTATTCAGAACAGGCTTCCAGAAAAACTCTCCGATCCAGGAAGCTTTGTTCTAGACTGCACCATCTTTTCAGACAAGTTTGGGAGATCTCTATGCGATTTAGGTTCAAGTGTCAACTTGATGCTTCTTTCAGTTGCTCTTAGGATGGATATGACATACTTCAAACCAACAAGAATCTCTTTAGTCCTTGCTGATCGATCTGTGAGGATCCCTGAAGGTGTCTTGGAAGATGTTCCTATCAAAGTGGGAGATTGTTTGATTCCCACAGACTTTGTGGTATTAGCTTATGATGAGGAACCCAAAGACCCTCTCATACTTGGTAGACCATTCTTGGCTACAGCTGGTGCCATCATTGACGTAAGAAAGGGGAGGATTGCGCTGAACATTGGTGACTTGGTGATGAATTTCGACATGGAGAACCTGATGAAGAGACCCACGATTGATGGACAGACCTTCTATATCGATTCACTCACCAACCTTGCTGAAGAGATTTTCCAAGAGGACCACCCTACATACCCTTTGGAACGAGCCTTGACGACTTCTACAAAGGACATTGAGCACTTGGACGATGCAGCAGCTGGATACACAAAGATGTTGGATGCTAGTGAGCAAGTGCTGCAACTAGTCGCACAAGAGGACTTGTGTCGATCGACACTCTGCGAAATCCACGAAGGATGCCACACTTGGCGATTGGAGCGTGACAAAGAAGGTTTTTGGCCTTTTTAGCAATGTCCCAGCTGCTATCAACCGAAGTAGTACAGCGTATGGGGTATCAAACCATTTTGGGAGCGTTAGTGAACATAACGGTCATATCGGTGTTATAAGTCAAGTCCAAATCGGGTAAAGACTAAGACTTTACTACTAAAAACTACTAAAAGATTGATCTTGTGTCACTCAAGACCATAAATAAGAAAACTTTAAAGACGCTAAGCAAGAAATATATATTTAAACGGTAAAAAGATAAACTTTCAAGATAAAGGAAGGATCTTGATGAGTGTCATGAACTAGGTAACTCTCGGTTCGGCTTATCAAGCTAAAGCTTTTGGATCACATCAAGACTTGGTCTTTTGATGGTGATTCTTAGGTAAAGGGATCCTCAAATCATTTAGCCCATGATGTTTGGGTCTAAACTCTTTGAATCTCTATCACCATAGACTAGCTCTCGCATAGCGGTACAATAGAAGAAACAAGCATCTACAACGTCCCTATTGAACCGTAAGATTCTTAGACAGATGGTTAGTCTTAGCCTAAGAGATCAAACTCTTATTCATAGATCCGGCTAAGCAAGCACGTGATGTTCGTGTCAAGCCGCCTAAGGACTTTAGCTAAACAAGAAAGAATCTAATTTTATGTTTTAGCTATGCAAGAAATATAAATCCGAGAGTCCATTGGTCCTTTTAACCCATAAGGGTCCTAATAAGACTACTCACAAGCCATTTGAGAAACCTCAAGATCCATAACGATGAGAGAGTAACTCATAAGCCGTGAGATAATCAAAGACAAGAAAAGGAAGAAGCTTTAAGAAAATAACACTTAAGCTATAAGACTAAAAACATCAAGATTGCATAAAAATCAAAGCTTTAAACAAGCTTCAATGGTGGAAAAATACAGAGTTTTGGTTCTTGAAAGAGAAGACAGAAAATAAAAGTAGAAAGCGTGATGAAGAGATAAGAGTGAGGGAGTAGGTATTTATACACAAAAAGGGAAAAACATAAACGTTGGGACCACTTTCCCGAAATGGTACTATTTTGGCTTTTAGCGTTTCGGGCTCACGTTGTTATGGACGAGCCGAAACGCTAACTCTTCTGATTCTTCGGGCAGGCTCCATATCGGGCAAGGATTTCGAGGTCATGTCGTGAAGGCTTCCCTTCCTTGGTACTTGAATCGGGCACTTACCGTTGCCTTGTTCTGATATCCGTCCTTTGGGCATCTTCTTGCTGGATCTTCACACCGAGGTTCTCCTTTCGAGACTAAGCCGCTACTACTCGTCTAAATGTGATGCAAGCTATCACTAAAGTGCAATAATGAAGTCCTAACTATCATGAAACATGTACTAAAATCATGCAAATTACAGAGATATCAACACCCCCAAACTTGCCTTTTTGCTTGTCCTCAAGCAAAAGCCAACCGGAGGGGTGAGGTTTTAAAATAAAAGATGTAAGTTCGAATCCAAAATGCCATTTAAAGGAAATCAACTCAATGTCTGAGTTCAGGTTTCTAGGATGCAAGTCGAAATCTACCTATCCAGAAAGCCTTAGCCACATTCATCACAATAATCAAGCGAAATCAATCCTAACTTAGATGCACATTCAAATTCCCAATTCCCTTTCACATTCATTATGAAATTCAAAACGTGGATCTCATCCATACCTGTCAAACAACTCACTTGGTTCAGGGTAAGGTAACGAGCTAAATATGAACTCGTAGCGCGATCGGGTTAAGTGTTTAAGTGGGATCACTCATGAAAGGAACCTTCTTAATGCAAAATGCTAAGGGTAAAAACCAATGGATGCATACAAGGCTAGACTTCCATCTACCCAGAACATCTATTTCATTTCCTACCCTAATCTAAATTGCTCCCTCCTAAGCTACCCTTTGTTTTCGCATTTCGCCTTATACCCGATATTACTCTTCGATATTACCTTTTCTGGTCATTTCTGGGGACTTCTTCTTTGTTGGAGATCGGTTTCAGCTTTCTGGCTTCTTTGTTGCGTTCCTTGCGTTCACCTTTGGTGTTGCTGGCCGGTTTTAGACTTTGTTGATTTGCCTTCTTTTGCTTGCTTTTGGAATCGCCTTTTTCTTCTTTGTTTCCAAGCCTTTTTGGTGCTGCCATCTCCTTTATTCGTGTCCCCGTCTGACTCCTTGGTTTCCTTTCTTTCCCTTCTGTCAATGCATGATCAAATTGGAATATCCCTCCCTTTTTCCTAGTCTACCCAGCAATATCGGCCTCCGATTTCTGTGTTAAACCGTTTCAGTAACCAAACCACTTAACCTAGTGTTGACCCGAGATGTGAGCCAACGTCTACATGGAAATCTAACCTTGTCGATCTAAACCCAACACTTTTAGAATAAGAAAATTCGAAAATGGTGCAAAGGCCTCACATGCTCTCACAAAGGTGTTTATTGGTTTAAAAACAATGGTTTTGGTTTAGGATGCGGTCTGGTACTTGGACTAGCAAGAGGGCGGTAAAAAGGGAAAAGAAAGTCCAAGTGAAATCAATGAGCTATTTGACAAATATGAACGAGATAATTAGATGTTCAAATTAACGGTTCAAGTTTATTAGGGAAATGGTTCAAGTCGCAATGCATCAAGTCAAAACTGAATTTCACAGGACAAATTCCAAATGTGGTGTTGCCTTAAGCTCGGTCTAATTCCAAATGCATCAGAAAAACAAGAACCAAGGCATTGAGTTCATGACTTAAAAATGGCTATTTACAAGGATTCGTTATACTTAACACCTTATGCAAATGCTTGTGAATCCTAAATGAATGCATCTAGACTCAATCCTAACATGGAAATGCAACTACATGAGTTCTTTTTGTGGGGCAAATTTTCAAAATTTTTCAATTTTTTTTTGTGTGTATTTCTAGGCAAATATTATGAATGCAAGTACTACATACTCCCCCAAACTTAAATCACACAGTCCCTGTGTGATAGAAGAGAGGAAGAATATGGTCCTATGATAATGCAAAAACTAGAGCAAAAATAAAACAATAAAGAGAAATGCTTATGTACAAGAGTTTGGAGTGGTACCTTACTGCTCAGTGTGATGTGAGGACGTGGTGTCCTCACTGGTGGAGAAGGAAGGGTTGTCTGATTCAGGTATCGGGGACTGGCTCGCACGTCTCTTCCTCGATATGCTATCTTCTTGGCAGGAATGCCTTCCTGGATCATTCAGTTCGCGCTCCCTTAATTTGAATGAGAAGGAATGCCTTCTTTGAAGCATTTGACTGTCTGCTTCATCGGACTCCTCGGTTTCATTTCCTTCTGCTTCCTCCGGAGACATATCGGCTTCATACCGTGGCGATGGTGTCGACCCCTTCAGTTTTGAGGTGAGCGACTTGATTTGCCCCTTCAGGCCTTTCACGTGCCCCTTAATTCCCTTCACCGTGGAGACTAGCTTCCTGATCGATCGGTCTTGCCACTTGCAGTACCGCTGGAGCACGTTGATCCTATCGTGCGCCGTCTTGAGGGTTCGATTAGTCGCACTCGTGATTGGGTCGAAATGGTAATGATCCCCCCGTAGAGAGGGAAACCATACTCGTCCGTAGGGTCTTCGTATTCGTCCTCACCTCCTTCTTCCTCTGGAGCAACTATATCGGCTTCTTCCCGATATTCCTCCTCGTAGTCCCCATAGTAGTCAGCTCCATATGGGAAGAGATGCTCATCCTGGGGGTCGAATTCCAAATTTCTTGGCTCCCTTATCGTGGTCAACCACGGGTTTGGCAGGAACAGTACTGCAGCTTGTCCTGATGCTCGGGTGAATTGATATCGGTGCCCATGCCGATATGGCTTCCCGAGAAACTGGCACTTCTTTAGATATGCAATGTCTATCCACCGGATTCCGTGAGTTGGCTCCTCGAGATCAATGCCAGCCCCTTTCAAGATAGCAGATACAACTCCTCCACAGCCTATCTGAGGCCTGTCGCTTGGTGTGGATATCATCCACGATTTGTAGTGGAGAAGCTACTTGAGTAATATCGTGATCAAGCAGGTGCTCCGTCTGCTTCCTTTAAGTTCAAAATCATTACGAGTCTCTTGAATGATCTCCACCAGGCCGTCGTCCATTATCTCCAGCTCCTTTGTCAGGACAGCTCAGCATTCCTTCCTTACAAAGAAAGTATGTGCAATAGCTCTTTGCACATACCTAAAGGCTGGGTGCCTTATCATGGTGCTCTTGTTCACTCCTGGCTGGTACGTCCCTATCCCAATGTGCATCCACAGTGCCTCCAGCTCCTCTCTTTCTATATTCAGGGACATTTCGCGCATATCGCCTTGGCTGAACCCGAATATCGACTCCAGCTCCCGAAATGTCATTCGGTGAGTATCGTTTCCATACTTGAAGCGAATGTGCCCATTTCCAACTTCCTCCTGAGTAATCTCTCCGGATGCGTAGAACGTTACTTCCAGTGTTGCAAGGAACTGGAAGGTCGCTTCGTCATGGGACGCATAAGCGTTTTCCATGAATTTCTTCAGGCCCATTGCGTTGAAGAGGATCTGGCAGTCCTCGTAGATGCCCAGCTCGGCCATTGTCTCCTCGTGGGGATAGCGCGTGGCCTTGAACTCCATTCGCCTGAATGCTGCACGCATTTCGGCCAGGGTATGTCGGGATCCCGTACTTCTTCTTCCCGATGCACGTGTGGGTGAACGTACAATCGCCGCTCGGCTGGATTCACCAACTGGTCTCTTTTCTTGTCTCTTTTCCGTTTTGTATTCCCTTGATCTCCCAAGAATAGCTCCGCTTCTTGTTGCTCCTACCATTGTACCTATCAACCAAAAACACTCAGAAGTGTGTAAGTACAAGGAAAAGCTCTAAGGACAGAGACTATCTTGCATGTATGTTTAAACCTAAGGCAACTCTATTCATGACTAAAGAGGCCAAGCAAACATATTCGGGTATCACTAGATCGGCGAAGAGTCTAAATCGTGAAGAATAAAGAGTGTTGCTTATAAGTTGTTCTTCACAAATCCAGATTTTAGACAAGCTTGCGTGTAAACAAAAAGGTGGAAAATGGTCTTCTAGAATCTCGACACTTCAAAAGAGATTAGCCATGAAGCTATTCTCACAAATAGATGTGCCAAAATTCAGAAAAACCAAAACAAAAAATCTAAGTCTTTTACGCGAAATCTGTCTACAAAAATGTTCCTCCATCTACTCGCAATCCCTAATGCAGCGAATCTGAACAACTCTAAGAGATTATCAATCGTTTCGTTATATATTAGCATTTTACCTTAGATCAATATGCGAAAATCCTCGGATGAATGTTCAAACTCGGCTTTGCGTTATAAACACTAAAAAACAAATTTCTAGGATTGAGAGTGATGGGGAATGAAAACGAGAGAGGCGAGGGTTTTTAAAAATAAAAAGGAGACATGGGGAAAGGAAGGGTTGACTAGGGTTTCTTGGTTCGGGGAATAATTGTCGGTTAACCCCAACCAAGTATTCTTGCCTTATCCGAAAAAGTGGGCCATAATTTGAGCGTTTTTTCCGGATTGGCCAAGCCTAGCCACCCTTTTACCTGGACGGACATATCGGGTTGACTCCGATATGGTGTGATTAACGTTACGGATATCGGCTTGTTCCCGATATTTGACCACCGTGATGGTTGTCTAGCTTGGGCTTCGTCCCATATCGGATACACGCCGTTGAGCCTGCCCGGCAAGGAATACCTAGGGAGAATATCGTGGTGCTAACCCGATATTCCATCCCGTTATTGAGCCAGACAGCTTCTCACATTGGTTTTAGCTTCTCTTATGTGTAAGTCTCCCCTTCTTATCTCTCATGGGATCCTGAAAATATTAAACTAGACTAGAAAAAGCGTTAATATGTACATGGATAAGCTTGGGGTGCCTCCCAAGAGCGCTTTGTTTTGAGTCACTTACCTTGACTTTTCTTGGTCATCTTTTAGTGCGAAAGGGGGAAATGAACACCCCTCGATCCTGTGGGAGGATCCTTACTTTTCTTGACCATTGTGATGAAATCAGCCAGAGATACATCGGAAGTTTCTTCTTTGCTTGCCTTAGAACGCTTTTGATTGGTCAAATCGGTGTCTTTTACCACCTTAAGGTAAGCAAAGGGTCTAACTTTTCCCTTGCATCTCAGCTTGTATCTCATCTCACCACCAGCAGAGAGAACAGGTTTGAGAGTCATACCTTCCAGAAGATCACCGAGAGCCGGTCCTTTCACGTAGGACTTCTTGCAAGTGATCACCTCTTTTGTTTCTTCTTGGTTTTCTCCTGGTTGCCCTTCAAATATTGCATTGAGACAGACCCCATCAAAGCTGGCTCCATCGTAACATATTTCCAAGGATGGATCTTTGGTCTTCTCAATTGTCTTCTTGAGCTCAAGGGAATATGCGTGTTCTTTCTCATTGATTTTCTTCCCTTTGGTGTCAAAGTGCATTACCAAGCTTCCAGTTAGTCTCAGCTCTACCTTGCCGCTTTTGCAATCAAACATGCAACCGGCAGAGGCTAGGAAAGGTCTTCCCAATAGGAGAGTTTCCTTGACATCTTGGTTCATCTCTATCACCAGGAAATCGCTTGGCAGTAGCACGTTCCCAATCATGAGGGGTAGGTCCAGCAGCTTCCCAACAGTTTTCCTTTCACTTCCATCGGCCAGTGATACGGCTTCTTGCAGTCGGTATAGGTGTCATACCCGAGACGCTCAGCTGTGGCTCGGCTCATCACGTTGATGCTTGCCCCGAGGTCACACAGACAGTTTTCAAAGGTAATTCCTCCGAGTGTGCATGGCAAAGTGAATGATCCTGGGTCTTCGAGCTTCTTAACTACTAAGGGTTCCTCCTTAGGTTTCTCCTCATGAGCTGCTGCATTCCTCCCTATCGTTGCCATTGCATCAGCATAGAGCTTATCCTTCAAGGCTACTAGGAAATCTGGAATAGGCTTGGTCTCGTCAGTATTGTTGAAGAGATCTTCAACTTTCTTCAATGTTTCAATTAATTCGGCTTCTTGTTCCTCTATGAGACGTTTCTTATGCCTCTGGGGGTATGGCATTGGCGGTTTATAGACTTGCAGGAATGGTGCTTTCTCTTCAGGGGTTGCCAAATTTTTAGAACTCCCTCCCCTTCTTAGAATGTCGATGTCCGCATCGACTTGAGCCTGTTTTGGAGAAGTGATATCGGGAGGATCCCGTTTTTCCTCGTCGAAAGTGGTGATCATTTGGCAATACTCCTTTGGATTCGTAACGGATTTTCCAGGAAGGTTGCTTGCTTGGCTTGTAGATGCAATCCCTTTGTTGTTTTCAAGTGTCTTGACACGAGCGGTCAAGTCTTCAATCTTCCCGGATAGTTCCGTGTGGACACCATCAATCTTGTTATGTACTTCAGCAAAACGTTTGTGCATATCCGCCTGGATATGTGTTTGACCTTGTAGAAGTTGCTTCAGAGTTCCCTCCAAGTCAAAGCCAGCTTGAGCATTTGGGTTTCCTTGTTGTTGTGGGAATCCAGGAGGTGCACCGGCTTGATGTCGTGGCGGATAGCCGTTTTGGTTTTGGAACCGTGGTACAAAGCCTTGTGGATTCGTGTAGGTCACGAATTGTTTTGCTCCTCCTCCTTGTTGCTGAGGGTAGGTCTGGTCCTGAGGATTTGCGACGTTCGTGCTCCGGTAGGAAAGGTTGTTGTTTGGTCTCCAATTGTTATACCCTCCTTGAGCGTTGATGTAATTGACATCTTCATACTGAATGTCCTCCCCTTCTTTGACTTGAGTGAGTTCTTCCACGAAATGGACCTCCTTTTGAGTTTGGACAAGTAGTAACTTGTCGAGTTTCTCATTGAGCTCTTTGATCACCTTCCGGCTTCCTTCCACTTCTTCTTTGGAACCACGGTTGGATCTGTCATAGTCTTCGTGGTAAGAGGAGTCACTCTGAGCTAAGTTTTCAACTAACTCAAGACCGTCTTCAACGTCTTTAGCTAGGAAATTTCCATTGCTCGCCGTATCGAGCAGCATCCGAATCTTGGGAATGACACCCCGATATAGTGTACTGAGGAGTGATTCTTGGCTGAATCCATGGTGAGGGCACTGAGTGGTGTAACCCTTGAATCTCTCCCAAGCTTCACCAAAAGTCTCGTTGGATTTTTGAGTGAAACCACTTATTTCGTTCCTCAATCGGGCTGTCCTCGATGTGGAGAAAAACTTTGTCAGGAAAGCTTTCTTGCAATCTGCCCACGAGGTAATTGATCCGTGTGGCAGTGTCTTTTCCCATGCGTGTGCTTTGTCTCCCAGTGAGAAGGGAAACAAACGCAGCTTGAATCCATCTTCGCTTACGCCGTTGATCTTGGTCATGGCGCACACACGGTCGAACTGGTCGAGATGGTCAAGTGGGTCTTTCAAGGGCAGACCGAAGAATCTGTTGTTCTGCACCATGGAGATAAAACCACTTTTGATCTCGAAGTTTTGTTCTGCACTGGTGGTGGCTGGATACCGTGTCGGCTTGCAGTCGATATCAGTGCATCTCCGGCACCGATTTGCCTCACATCTCGTGGAGCAGCAGCAACACCAGGCTGTCCTTGGACTCCTTGTGGACCTTGTGGACCTTGTGGTCCTTGTGCACCAGCTGCGCCCGCAGCTCCTTGTGCACCTTGTTGGTTTTCCATCGTCACACGGTTAACTGTTTCGGCTTGTTCCCGATTTCGTCTAACTGATCTTTCGAGAAGGTGGATATCGTCTGTTGGGGGAACAAGGTTTGTTGTACCGTGTGAACGTAGGTTCATGTACCTGTTTCAACACAGATGTACGAGTAGAGTGTTAAAAATCTGAAAAATAAAAACTTGTCCTTATAACGACCTAATACCGAAATGACTAAACTATCTCCCAAATCGGCAACGGCGCCAATTGACAAACAGGTTTTTCACCCTTTTAGCAATGTCCCAACTGCTATCAACCGAAGTAGTACAGCGTATGGGGTATCAAACCATTTTGGGAGCGTTAGTGAACATAACGGTCATATCGGTGTTATAAGTCAAGTTCAAATCGGGTAAAGACTAAGACTTTACTACTAAAAACTACTAAAGGATTGATCTTGTGTCACTCAAGACCATAAATAAGAAAACTTTAAAGACGCTAAGCAAGAAATAGATATTTAAACGGTAAAAAGATAAACTTTCAAGATAAAGGAAGGATCTTGATGAGTATCATGAACTAGGTAACTCTCGGTTCGACTTATCAAGCTAAAGCTTTTGGATCACATCAAGACTTGGTCTTTTGATGGTGATTCTTAGGTAAAGGGATCCTCAAATCGTTTAGCCCATGATGTTTGGGTCTAAACTCTTTGAATCTCTATCACCATAGACTAGCTCTCGCATAGCGGTACAATAGAAGAAACAAGCATCTACAACGTCCCTATTGAACCGTAAGATTCTTAGACAGATGGTTAGTCTTAGCCTAAGAGATCAAACTCTTGTTCATAGATCCGGCTAAGCAAGCACGTGATGTTCGTGTCAAGCCGCCTAAGGACTTTAGCCTAGATGGCCAAACTAGACTAAGCTTTGGGAATGATAAACAAGAAAGAATCTAACTTTATGTTTTAGCTAAGCAAGAAATATAAATCCGAGAGTCCCTTGGTCCTTTTAACCCATCAAGGTCCTAAAAAGACTACTCACAAGCCATTTGAGAAACCTCAAGATCCATAAGGATGAGAGAGTAACTCATAAGCCGTGAGATAATCAAAAACAAGAAAAGGAAGAAGCTTTAAGAAAATAACACTAAGCTATAAGACTTAAAACTTCAAGATTGCATAAAAATCAAAGCTTTAAACAAGCTTCAATGGTGGAAAAATACAGAGTTTCGGTTCTTGAAAGAGAAGACAGAAAATAAAAGTAGAAAACGTGATGAAGAGATAAGAGTGAGGGAGTAGGTATTTATACACAAAAAGGGAAAAACATAAACGTTGGGACCACTTTCCCGAAATGGTACTATTTTGGCTTTTAGCGTTTCGGGCTCACGTCGTTATGGACGAGCCGAAACGCTAACTCTTCTGATTCTTCGGGCAGGCTCCATATCGGGCAAGGATTTCGGGGTCATGTCGTGAAGGCTTCCCTTCCTTGGTACTTGAATCGGGCACTTCCCGTTGCCTTGTTCTGATATCCGTCCTTTGGGCATCTTCTTGCTGGATCTTCACACCGAGGTTCTCCTTTCGGGACTAAGCCGCTACTACTCGTCTAAATCGACCTCGTGTCGTGATCCATGCTCGATATTACCGGCTCATTCTCCATTTGTGACCTCCTTCCTTGGTCTCTTCTTCGGATCATCCTAAGCACCTGAGAACACACTCCAAACATGCAAGACTATGCAGAAACCTAACCTAATGCATCTAATCCTAACATGGGAGAAAATGTGATGCAAGCTATCACTAAAGTGCAAGAATGAAGTCCTAACTATCATGAAACATGTACTAAAATCATGCAAATTACAGAGATATCAGAGCGAGGCTAAGGCACCTAAAGTTGAGCTTAAACAGCTCCCTGTCGGGCTAAGGTACGCATTTCTTGGTCCTAATTCCACTTATCATGTAATCGTGAATGCTTCCTTAAACAATGCAGAGCCACTTTATTGCTAAGCAAGCTGCGCAAATATCGCAAGGCTCTTGGCTATTCTCTTGATGACATTTCAGGTATCTCACCAGACTTGTGCATGCATCGGATTCACCTTGAGGATGAGACGAAGTCATCAATTGAACATCAAAGGAGGCTGAATCCGAACGTGAAGGAGGTAGTCAAGAAGGAGATCATGAAGCTCTTGGAATCTGGGATCATCTATCCCATTTCGGACAGTGCTTGGGTCAGCCCAGTTCATGTGGTTCCTAAGAAAGGAGGAGTCACAGTGGTGAAGAATGAGAAGAACGAGCTGATTCCTACAAGGATTGTGACTGGACACAGGATGTGCATCAACTACAAGAAGCTGAATGATGCGACCAGAAAGGATCACTTTCCTTTGCCTTTCATCGATCAAATGCTGGAGAGATTGGCGAATCATCCCTACTACTATTTCCTTGATGGCTATTCGGGGTTCTTCCAGATTCCAATCGATCCAGATGATCATGAGAAGACCACGTTTACATGTCCTTATGGCACTTTTGCATATCGCAGAATGCCATTTGGACTTTGTAATGCTCCTGCGACCTTCCAGCGATGCATGATGTCCATCTTCACAGACATGATTGAGAAGTTTATGGAGGTCTTTATGGATGACTTTTCTGTTTATGGGTCATCTTTCAAAGACTGTCTGGACAACTTATGTGCAGTATTGCAGCGATGCGAAGAGAAGCACTTGGTCCTAAACTGGGAAAAATGTCATTTCATGGTCACAGATGGGATTGTACTTGGACACAAGGTTTCAGCAGAAGGAATCGCAGTGGATCGCGCCAAGATTGAAGTTATGACGACTTTGCAGGCACCTGATTCTGTGAAATCAGTGAGGAGTTTTCTGGGTCATGATGGGTTCTATAGAAGATTCATCAAGGATTTCAGCAAGATCGCGAGGCCACTCACTGCTCTTCTCTGCAAAGACGTGAAGTTCGAGTTCACTACTGAATGCCATTCAGCCTTTGAACAGATCAAGCAAGCCTTGGCGAGTTCTCCAATTGTTCAACCTCCAGATTGGGATTTGCCTTTCGAGGTAATGTGTGATGCCAGTGACTTCGCACTATGAGAAGAAGAAGTTCATAAGGGAACATAGAAGGTACTATTGGGATGAACCTCACTTTTACAAGCATTGTTCGGACAATGTTTACAGAAGATGCATTGCAGAGAGTGAGGTTCGCGATGTGCTGTTCCATTGTCATGTTTCTGAGTATGCTGGACACTTTGCTACTTTCAAGACAGTGTCTAAGGTTCTTCAAACAGGCTTTTGGATGCTCAGCTTTTCATAACTCAGTGTGATGTTTGTCAAAGGAGGGAAAAGATCAGCAAGAGACATGAGATACCTGATATGTCTATATTTTGCATCATATTTCCCTCCATTTAGTGTAAGTTTCACCTCATTTATTAACTCATTTAAGCATCTTTGCACCACATTTCATTCATCTTGTAGTCTAGGATGTCCTTGCATAGTCTTTACATATTTTGCCACATTTGGAGTCTTTATCAGGTAATATGGATGCTATGGAGGCATGCTTGAAGTTGGAGAAGGATGGAATGATCAAGTGGAGGAAGAGAAGCAGCCAAATGTTAAGCAAAAGACTTTTGGAAGCATATCGAGCATTTAAAGGCGCGAAATGTATGGGTCAGGAAGAAGGCCTTTAACTGAGATTCAGACTCCGAAGCCTACTTAAGAGTTGTAGAGGATCCAGAGTGCTTTCTGGTGCCGTTGGAATCAAGTCATTCGGACCCCTGGTTAGAAAGTTACATCGATTTTAAAACGGTTCGACGAGATGGATCGATGAAGACGACGAACCAAAGGACCAGGGGTTGGGTTCGACCACTTTGTTCGATGAAGACGACGAACCAAAGGACCAGGGGTTGGGTTCGACCACTTTGTTCGATGAAGACGATGAACCAAAGGACCAGGGGTTGGGTTCGACCACTTTGTTCGACGAAGTCATCGAACCACAGCAGCAGAGGTTCAGTTCGACGACTTTGTTCGACGAACTCGTCGAACTGAACACAGATTATTTTCCGGGTACAAATCGGATCAGAAGAAGACTTTCCGTTCTGATTCAGCCTTCCAGCTCTTCATAAAGGTTGTAGGTAATTGAATCCTCTTGCATTTGAAAGTGGTTTCATATCATTATGAGCTGTGGTTAGGGCGATATGGCGATTTCCGTAAGACTGCTACCCCGGGTCAAAACCCAGTTTGTTCCGGGTTGATCCGGTTTGACCTCCTTCCCTATAAATACTCATAAGACCTAATTTTTATGTGAACTTTTATTCTCTTTGTTCTAAGCTTAAACGTTTTGTCACTTTGAGGAAAAACCTTGTTTATGCTTGGATCTTTAAGTTTAATGCAATATCTTTCTTAGATTTCTTGTTAATTTTTTTCTAATCATGTTTAACCTTTCTCTAATTTTGATTTGATGGATTTAACTATGATTAGTGAGTAGTTCTTTAGGAACTTGGGAATGTGTTAGATTTAGGGTTTTCTAATGGTTCAATCTTGCAATCTAGGATAGATTCTTTCATCTCTCTTCTTATTAAGTAGTTCTTAATGCCAAATAGCTAATCTTTTGCTATTTGGACCATAAGCATTTCATACACCCACCAAGTGTTTGATGAAATGCTTGAACCAACTTAATAAGAGATTTACATTCGTAGCCTAAGATATTAGTTGCCTAGGGTGTTTATCATGCCATTTAGACTTGTAGTTAATGCTTGCTAATCATTTTAATGCTAAAACATCATTAGTTCATTAGGGTGATTAGGAAAGGGATTAGTGCCAAACATCATGGATTAGTCTTTATTAAGTGTTCTAGGCATAGAGAAGGCTTGATTAGTAGCTTAAATGATTGCAAGGTTGTCCATTTGATTGCCCAAATCAATGATTCCATCCCTAGGTTTCGTTTTTAGTATTTTCGTAATCTTGCTTAGTTGTTAATCGCTTAATTAGTACTTGATTAGTGATAATTAAGGCTTAGTTTCATATAATTGATCTTGTAGTGTCTCTCTTAGATTGTAGTTTGCTTTTAATTGTTCCTTGTTACTTGAATTTGCCAATTTAGCTTAGCTTAAACCAAACTTTGTATTCTTATTGAATCATCTCCCAAAATGGATTGATATCTCAAGTATTGCAATGATATGAGCAATTGAGAAATTGCTTGCAAGAGAGATAAAAACTCTTGTGTTTTAATGCCACAGAACTTCATCCTTGAAGTGGAGATTTTTGATTGTTGGGGCATTGACTTCATGGGCCATTTCCCTTCTTCTTTTGGGAACAAGTACATTTTGGTGGCTGTGGACTATGTCTCTAAATGGGTGGAAGCAATTGCTTCTAAGACCAATGATGCTGCAGTGGTTCTTAAGATGTTTCGAACCATCATTTTTTCAAGATTCGGAGTGCCTCGGATTGTTATAAGTGATGGTGGTTCTCACTTTATTAACAAGATATTCAACAAACTGCTGAAGAAGCATGGTGTTCAACATCGCGTGGCTACTCTTTATCACCCCCAAACGAGTGGACAAGTCGAAGTCTCCAACAGACAGATGAAGCAAATTCTGGAGAAGACAGTGGGCAAAACAAGGAAGGATTGGGCCGCAAAGTTAGATGATGCACTTTGGGCCTACAGGACTGCCTAGAAGACGCCACTTGAGACTACACCATTCCAGCTGCTTTATGGAAAAGCTTGCCATCTTCCTGTGGAATTGGAATACAAGGCGCATTGGGCTATCAAGAAGATGAACTTTGACTTGAAGCCAGCTGAAGAGAGGCGCCTAATACAGCTCAATGAACTCGACGAACTTCGCCATCATGCTTATGAGAATTCAAAGCTCTACAAGGAAAGGACTAAGGCATATCATGACAAGAAGATTGTCTCCAGACAATTCGAACCAAATGATCAGGTACTTCTGTATAACTCTCGTTTACAATTGTTTCCTGGTAAATTGCGTTCACATTGGTCAGGTCCTTTCACCATCAAAGAAGTCAGACCATATGGAGCGATTGTCTTGACAAACTCCAAGGAGAAGAGTTCACTGTGAATGGACAGAGGGTGAAACACTATTGGGCTCAAGCCGAGATTCCAGAAGGACACATTGTGTCTCTGGATGATGCACCAACTGCCTAAACGCATGAACAGTCAAGCTATTGACGTTAAACGAGCGCTTAGTGGGAGGCAACCCACTGGTAAGTATTTATTTTATTTTGGTTTTGGTTTTACTTAGATTAATTTGGTTTTTAGATAATAAAAAAAAAAGAGGAACTGGGCACGATCACAGACAGTGTCGATCGACACTCCCTTGTGTCGATCGACACCCACGAGGGACGCAGGTAAGTCTTCAAAACCCAATATTTTTCCTTTCTTCCTCATTTTTCAAAACCCGAGCTTTGAAACCATTTTTCCCTAAATTTTCACTTTTCCATTTCTTCACGGAATTGAGTGATTCTATGGCCTAATCCGTGCGGATTTTTATCCTCTTTCATAATTGATATGTCTATATTTTGCATCATATTTCCCTCCATTTAGTGTAAGTTTCTATTCATTTAGGAACCTAATTAAGCATCGTTGTATTGAATTTTGATCATTTAGAGTTCTAGGGTGTATTTGCATAGTCTTTGCATATTTTGGTGCATTTGGAGTCTTGATCAGGTGATTTGGATGCTATGGAGGCATGAATGGAGTTGGAGAAGGATGGCATAGCAAAGGAAGGGCAAGAAATCATCAAGAGGAGGAAGAGAAGCAGCTAAATGAGAAGCAAAAGTCTTGTAGAAGCATATCAAGCATTTGGAGGCGCAAAATGTATGTGTCT
>JAHZTW010000006.1:5765023-5797213 GCA_020283515.1 Alliaria petiolata | reverse complement strand
ATTTACATTCCTAGCCTAAGATATTAGTTGCCTAGGGTGTTTATCATGCCATTTAGACTTATGCTTATTGCTTGCTAATCATTTTAATGCTAACACATCATTAGTTCATTAGGGTGATTAGGAAAGGGATTAGTGCCAAACATCATGGATTAGTCTTTATTAAGTGTTCTAGGCATAGAGATAGCTTGATTAGTTGCTTCAATGATTGCAAGGTTGTCCATTTGATTGCCCAAATCAATGATTCCATCCCTAGGTTTCGTTTTTAGTATTTTGGTAATCTTGCTTAGTAGTAACTCTTGTTTAGTACTTGATTAGTGATAATTAATGTTTAAGGTCTTATAATTAGTCTTGTAGTGTCTCTTTTAACTTGTAGCTTGTTTTTATTTGTTCCTTGTCACTAAATTTCGAATTTGGCTTAGCTTAGATAGTTTCATGTATTTCTAGTGTTGTTAATATTAACCCCATATGGATTGACATCTCAAATACTACAATGACATGAGTAGTAGAGATTAATTGAAAGAGGAAAAATCCTACTATCACTGCTCATCATGTATCTTCAATCCGACTTCAACACTTCGTGACTTCATTCCATTAAGCTCCAAAATGTATCCAAATCTCCAATTTAGCTCCAATTGTACCTGAACCTGCAAAGACTCTAATAGGACTCTAAAAATACCAAAAGACTCTATAAAAACACTTATATCATGGTCCAAAAACGGGTAAAAACCATGTTATATCAACTCCCCTAGACTTAGCTTTTGCTTGCCCTCAAGCAAAACAGAAACTTAGAATGAAGTAGAAGTTCGAAAACAGAAACATTCAGCTAACCTTCAGAACGCCACATTGAACCAACACTCTTGAATCCACTTACCATTGAGCCAACTTTAGGAAGTATTTCAGTATACTTACCACAAGCTTAGCAATCTCCCAAATCAAGCTCAAATCCTTTTTTGCTTTCAAAATTTCGAACTTAAACAACGGTATTGACCAAAGGACTTACAGATTCTTTCCCTTCCTTAGCGACTGAACAAGACATTCCTTCTACAGCTTCCCTATTTTCTCTTCCCTTAGTCAACTGCTGCCCATTTTCAGGGTGTTCTAAGATGTTTTCATTGACTTCTCTTATTCTTTTTGAAGTCTGGAATAGTGCTGCTATTACTTGTGTTCCTTGTTAGGAGACAGGTTCATGAGCTCTCACTAATATTGTTTCTTTTGAGGAGACATACTCATGAGGATCTTTGCACTATTCCTTTACCTTAGACTCCTTTCTTTCTTTCTTTTCTAAAGGGAAGATCAAGGAAAGACTGTAGTTTTCTTATCTTGTCAGTGCTGAAAGAGGAATCAAGTCCAATGAATACCAAGCTCTAAGCAGGAATTTGAACTCTCTTTGTTAGACCGATCCACTTGCAGCTTTCTACTTAGTAAAACCTGTAATCAACTGCTATGGCAATGGTCCTTCAAGTGTCAATCTTATGTGGTTAGTTCCTTTGAAAATTGAAAATTTCACTGATTTTGACTCAATAAAACAAAGTTTTTGACTGACTCAATTGACTCTCAAAACAAAACACAAAGTTAGTAATCACCTCCCCCAGACTTAAACAACATTGTCCCCAGTGTTATCAAGCCCGAAGTTGGCTAAAATAAGAATTAGAAACAACATAAAAGACCAGATAGAAGACTTACCTTCGTCTGCGTGTGGTGTCGATCGACACTATAGTGGTGTCGATCGACATTGGTCTGAGTCGAATCTAATGTCGCCTTTTTAAACTGACTGAAACTAAGACTTAATAAAACTAAGACGAAATATAAAGAAAAACGTACCTAACAGTGCGTTGCCTCCCACTCAGCGCTCGTTTTCAGTCATTAGCTTGACTGTGTCGGGGTTCAGACGTCTGGGGGGTCAGAGGGTGGCATCGAATGCTTCCCAGACGAATGTCTTCTCATCCGTGGTGGTGTATAGGCAGTAGGTGCATGAAAGCGACAAAGGAAATGAGGAACAGCAGCAGGGTGGGTTATCTTTTCGGGTGGGACACTTCGTTTTTCGGCAGAATCATCAAAAGAAACACCAAGCCCTCTATGAGAATCTCGTTGCTTGCATAAGCGTGAAGTAGCTTTTGAACCTTTGGTATTCTTATTGAGAGGATCAGGAGGTTTAGAATTGATTCCAGGGAGTGCGTACCGTTGCTTTCTTTGAGGTTTCTGAGCAGAAGGATGTGGAGTCGTCTATTTGACCACATGTGATGGAATTGAAGCATTGGAAACAACTTCTGGTGTGATACGCGAAGGGTGTCGATCGATACTAGGAGTGGTGTCGATCGACACCATTTCTGCAGCTCGAATCTCTGCACTTTTTCTGCAATTCAGCTCCGCAATCCTTACTTCCATGATGAAAACGTCTTCCTCCATCAACTTGGCATTGTTTAGACCCTCATCTTCGCACATAGTCCTGAAGATATGATTGTTTCCACTCCAATCTTCAAGCTCCATAGCTTCCTCAGAATTCTCAGACAATGCTTCTTGAACAACCAGCTTGTTCACTTATTCTTTAGAATATTGATCCTTGTCAAACCCAGCAGTAATGGCATCTGAATGTTCCATGATTGGATCTTGATCCATAGAAATCTCTACTGAAAAAGATTGACCATTGCTGGTAGAAGGTCCCCTTAACTTGTCCATGTCAAAATTCATGACAACATCACCCAAGTCAAGCTCTATTTTCCCTTTTCTCACATCAATAATGGCACCAGCTGAAGCCAAGAATGATCTTCCCAAAATAAGAGGATATGTAGGTTATTCATCATATTTCAACACCACAAAGTCTGTGGGAATCATGCAACCTTCAATCTTCAAGGGAACATCTTCTAGAACACTTTCTGGGATTCTCTTAGATCGATCAGCTAGGACAAGGGAGATTCTGGTTGGCTTGAAATCAGTCATTCCAAGTCTAACAGCAACTCAGTATGGTATCAAGTTGATTCAGCTAGGATTCTCTTAGATCGATCATCTAGGACAAGGGAGATTCTGGTTGGCTTGAAATCAGTCATTCCAAGTCTAACAGCAACTGAGTATGGTATCAAGTTGATACTTGAACCTAGATCGCAGAGAGAACGAGGAAACCTTCCTGTTGAGATTGAGCAATCTAGCACAAAGTTCCCTCGATCAGCTAACTTCTCTGGAATCCTCCTCTGAATTACAGCACTGACTTGTTCAGAAACTCTCACCTTCTTCTTCTTCCTTGGAACTATGTTCAAGAGAATTGCATTCATTTCTCTGGTAAGCATTGCTCCTTCCTCAGGACTCACACCATTGACAACCATTCTCTTGACATATCTTCTTAATGCAGGTAAATGTTTGACTGAATCAACTAGGGGTAGCTCAACCATCAGCTTATCCATCATTTCCTTGCATCTGGCTTCTTCTATCTCCTGTTTAGACTTTCTAGGCGGTCTGGGATAGGGTACTTTAGGTTTATACACTCTTTCCTCTGCATTTGTTGAAGCTTCAGGTCGATTCGATGCCCTCCTGGTGTCGATCGACACTGGTATCTGATGTCAACTTACTTGTGTTGACCTTGGTCGATTTTGGTCCGCCAGAACTCGAATAATCAGGACTTTCTAAGGGCGTCGATCGATGCTCAGCAGTGGTGTCGATCGACGCTAACTCTGCAACTGCAGCATCTTCGTCTTCAAGCTCCTCAAACTTCTTAACCTCCACGAAATTTTTTGCAAGAGACCAAATTCTCTATAAGCACCATTGCGTCATCTGGATATCTGGTGTTGAAGTTGTCATTGCTCGTTGCGTCTAAGGCCATCTGGTACCTCCAATCGATCCCTCGGTAAAAGATTCCGATGAGCTGCGGCTTGCTGAAACCATGATGTAGGCAGTCCCTTTGGTAAGCTTTGAATCTTACCCAAGAAGCCTTGAATGCTTCAGTGGGTCCTTGGGAAAATGTGGTGATCTTTGTCCTCAGCTCTTCGGACCTTGCATCATCAAAGAAGTTGCATAAGAATGCATTATTTGTTTCTTCCCAAGTGGTTAAGGATCCTGGATCCAACTGCTTCAGCCAGTATGATGCATCTACAGCAAGCGAGTAGGGGAAAAGCTTGCAGAAAAGATAATCATAGGACACTCCATTAGCCTTGATGCTTGATGCCAAGTCCTCGAATCTTTCAATGTGGTCCATAGGATGTTCATTGGGAAGACCATGAAAAGGATGTTGAGCCACTAAAGTGTAGTAAGCAGGCTTCAGCTAGAAGTCATTCCTCTGGAATGCAGGAGGACGGATTGCAGCTCTATTAGCATAGAACTGGTCTGGTCTGTTATATTCGCCAAGCGTTCTTCCACGTCCAACGTCTGCAGGTGCGACTTGCTCGATGATGACAGCTCCATTATCATCAAGTCTCTGTCCTTGGAAGTTCCTTTTGTGCCCTTCTGCATCAACCAAGTGACCAGCTTCGTCTCGGGTTAGAACCATAAGATCAGCCATCGCGTTGTGCGACTGGTGTCGATCGATGCCAATGGTGGTGTCGATCGACACTCGGGCGATTTTTCTGTTCGTCTGTTCGAGACGTGCTAGCTCCTGGTTATCAAGTCTGATTAGCTCCTTTTCCTTGTTGCTCCTGGTATTGCGATGAAGCATACACCTGAAAACAAGAATAAGAAACTAAAATTAGTAACCAAAAACAAAAATTAAAAACCTAGACAAAATTCTAATACTAGAAATCTGTAGGCAACTAATCTCCTTCCCCGGCAACTGCGCCAAAATTTGATACGCTCTCAAATTTACCCTAGAGCTACTCTCTCAAATTAAGAGATCACTGTAATATTTAGGGATCGAATCCACAGGGAAGGGATAGTCACACAACGAATTTCTAATTTCGAATTAAGCTAAGAAGAAACATTTAATTAAAAGACAGAAAGCAATTAAACGTTTAGTAAATTCAGGAGACGGAACGCTAGGTTGAGGGAAATTCTCAGGTGAATCCTAATTGCATGTCTAGACAGAATGTAAGGAACTATAAAGATCCGTTCTTGAACTTGAAACACTAATGTAAAATCAACCAACTCTCGATGCGAAGATTATCTATGTCTAAACCCTAGAATTCCAAATCTCTTTGCAAATTCTAACAATTCAAACAAGCATTAATAACAGGTTCAATTGTTCACAAAAGCCTAAACCAAATCTCTTTGCGAATAGGTATTTTGCTCATCTAACATTAGTTCAGGCAATCAATAATACTCTCGCATCTATTAATTAACCTAAGATCAGATTCTAGGTCGTGAAGCTAGAATAAGCATTAATCACAAATCCAGATGAAGAACTCTAATGATTTTATCCTAACAATTTAATTCGACCTAACAATTCATCAATCACCTTTGAAAAACCCTAAACCTAACAAGCAAACTACTCAGACATGATCAATGAAACAGAAATCATTATTTGAATAGAAAGCATAAAAGAAATAAATAGAAGAAATAAAGGAGTTCCAAATCTCCTCTAAAGGAGTCTGATTCTTCTCTCCAAAAGCCTAAACTTCTATGATTCTTAAAATATGAGTTATGCCTAAACAATGGCTAAAAAAACTATATTTATAGGCCTAAATACGAATCTTCAATTCCCTGGAAGATTAAGAAAAGTCTTGAGAATTTCCTTTTTTCAAAATTCTGGAAACTTCACGTCTTTGGAATAGGAAAACCTGGTGTCGATCGACACCAACAGGCGGTGTCGATCGACACTCATCCTGTATCTTCAATCCGACTTCAACACTTTGTGACTTCATTCCATTAAGCTCCAAAATGTATCCAAATCTCCAATTTAGCTCCAATTGTACCTGAACCTGCTAAGACTCTAAAAGGACTCTAAAAATATCAAAAGACTCTATGAAAACACTTATATCATGGTCTAAAAACGGGTAAAACCATGATATATCACACCTATAGATTTATTTATACAAAATAAAAAATATATAATTATAAATATGTTAATTTTTAGGTCTTTACATAGTTTTGACTTATATAAATTGATTCTTTATAAAAGAGAACAAAACTTTAAAATTCCAATATTTTTAAACTTATGTTTCTATGAGCATAAGATATGTTAAGTGTATATGTATGTTTAGATGTAATGTGAGTGAATGATCATTTTGTTCCTAAAATTGACTTAGCACACTTTAGTTCGCTGTTAAAACATATATTTAAACTTTAAAATCAGACTAAAAATGATTGTAAAGTCATATGTAAATAATTTTGGCCATTAATGTTTAGGGTTTAGGGCATACGTTTTGTGACTCCTACAGTTAGTCACATAATGGTTACAAATGGCGACTAGTTTGCTACTATCATCGCTATGTTGCGACCAATTGGCGACATAGCATTTACGTCACAAAAGAGTGTCGATTTACGACCAATTTGCGATTAACACCTAAAAGTGTGACTGATTTGCTTCATTTTAGCAACACCTATCGATTTATTTATACAAAATGAAAATATATCATTGTAAATATGTTAAGTTTTAGGTCTTTACATAGATTTGAATCACTATATAAATTAAATATTTATAAGAGAGAACAAAACTTTAAAATTCCAAAAAAATTTAACTTATGTTTTTATAAGCATAAAATGTGTTAGGGGTTTATGTATGTTTAGATGTAATATGGGTGAATGATCATTTTGTTTCTCAAATTGACTTAGCACACTTTATTTTGTTGTTCAAACATATATATAAACTTAATAATTAGACTAAACATAATTGTAAAGTCATATGTAAATAATTTTGGTTCTTAATATTTAGGGTTTATGGCATAGATTTGTGACTACTATGCTTAGTCACAAAATGGTTACAAATAGCGACTATGTTGCCACCATCATCGCTATGTTTCAACCATTCTACTACTATTTTCTTGCGACTACTTTGCGACTTTATTTAATTGTACAAAAAATTTCGATTTTTCGTGAAATATCAAGCGGCAATTTGTTCCTCTCTTTTTCATTTGCGACGAATCAGAGACTAATATGTGACTACATTCGTTATTTCCTAAGCAAAACGTATCAGTTTCCCTTTATCTCTCTCATTAGTTACTCTAACACTTAGAACGAAAAAATTCTCTCTTCAATCCTCTCTCAAATTTCTTCTCATCTTTCTCAATTTCTCTCTCGATTTCTTATATTCTCTCTATGTTGTGTTCTTAGCTTCCAAAAAATGGTTGGAAAGGGAAAATCCACAAGAGGTCTCGGTTGTAGATCCGGTGGTGGTGTTCGATTAACCGGCGTTGGGGGCCGATTAAACAGTGATGGGAGATCCAATGGAGTACTGACATCTTCTTCTCACTCTTCCAACCCATCGAACGAGACGATTTCGAGGAGAGACTTCAAGGAATCTCAAAGAAAGAAGCGACCATAAGGTCTGAGGATGAGGCGCAGATCGATTACAAGGAGGAAGGTCAGTAGAAATCTCATCGCTTTCTCTGCCTTCTTTGAGGTCAGTTCTGAAAAGAAAGTTTCTTGCTTTTGTTTCTTATGTTATTAGGAAAGTTCTTTGATGAGTAAAGGTCGATGTTTTAGTTTGGATGGTAAGATATGAACAGTTTGTCTTTCTGTTTTCAAATCATTAACCATAGATGAGGATTTGGAATGGAAACTGAGGAGTTTCAGGATCTTCCCAATGTTTATTTTACCTTCTTTTGCTTCCCTTGTGTATTGTTTCACTTGTTAGCTTCACGAGAATGTGTGAGTCTTGTGTTTTCCTTCTTTCATAGAATTGACTCTTCTTTACTTCCCTTCTTCTCTTTTTGGTGGATTTTTATTCTTCTCTACTTCCCTTCTTCTCTTTTTCGTCAAACCAAAAATCCAAACGGTGTTCGTGATGCTGCTTCTTCCTCTCTTCACCCAAAACCCAGAACAATCATTCCTTTAATCTCTCCTCTTTCTCCCCCACGAAATCTCCTCATATTCTCAAGCTTTTGTTCTATCTTGTTTATTGAAAGTAAGTAAATTTTTTTTCTTTCCCCCCAAATCAATTCATTAGTTTTTCTTTTGTTTTGTGATTCTAGGGTTTCGATTTTTCAACTCCTGATTTGGGGATTTTTGCTGTAGAAAATGGAAGGTGGGTCTGAAGAAGCAGAGAAGAACAAGACACCCGAAGGTGCTTCCGAAAGCAAGTCTAAACGGAAAATGAAAATAGCTGCTCAACTTGAAGTTCTTGAAAACACCTACTCAGGTTTGTGTTTTGTTTGTTTTTTAATTTTTACTACATTATTTTTAAAGCTTCTTAATCAGTGAGTTTCTGTGTTTACTAAGACACAAATCTGTTAAAAGAGAGTTTTTTTGTGTGGGCAAGGCTAGTTATGATTATGTTATGATATGTCGATTAAGCAAGACCTACAGATTTTCTGATTATGTTGTGCTGTAGAAGAATCTTAATTTGGCTGCGTATATGAATTTAGTTTCAATGTGCTGCTTTGGTAAAAATAATCTAAGATGATAGGATCACCAATTTAAGCTTTTTATTAGGACCAATTGTGCTGCTTAACAATCTCTTGTGATTTTACTTTTATATGTTGGAAATGAAGGGACAGCTCGAGCTCAAAGCAGTTAAAGATGGAGCAGTTAGCTATGACGCGTTGGAGAGAAAGGCTCAGTGATGTGTCTATATTTTGCATCATATTTTCCTCCATTTAGTATAAGTTTTACATCATTTAGGAACTCATTTAGGCATCTTTACATAACGTTTCATTCATCTAGTAGTATAGGGTGTCTTTGCATAGTCTTTACATATTTTAGCATTTTTGGAGTCTTTATCAGGTAATATGGATGCTATGGAGACATGGTCGATGTTGGAGAAGGATGGCATTGCAAGGAGAAAAGCAAGAAGTCATTTGAAGGGGAGGAAGAGACCTAGAGGAGAAGTTTCAGGCAATCTCGGGGTAATGTATCTAGCTAGGTCGATACACATTTCTAGGGGTTCGTCTCGGCCTGGTGTATCGACCTGGTTTAGTCGAGACGAACCAAAGACAACCCTCAAGACGAAGTCTCAAGACATATCGGTCAGACGTACCGACGTGCTACACCGAGACACATTTCCAGAGTTCTTACCAGCCTGGCGTATCGACCATAGCACGTCGAGACGGCCATCAAACCAAGAAGAAGTAGTAGACTCCAAGACTCGTATCGACCAGACGTACCGACGTGCTACATCGAGACGTTTTTCCAGGAGTTCGTATCGACGTAGTGTATCGACCAGCTACGTCAATACGATCACAAACGAACTTTTGTCTTCACTTTTTCTGGGTCCCCCTATAAATACTCAAAAGATCTAATTTTTGGGTTAATTTTTATTCTCTTATGTTCTTAGCTTAAACTTTAGCCTCAACTTTAGCCTTTTTGGGAGAAAACTTGTATTTTATTTGGATCTTTTAAGTTTAATACAAAACTCTTGGATTTCTTATTATCTATTCTCTAGTGATGTTTTGCTTGTCTCTTATCATGGATTTGATGGGCTTAATGATAATTAGTGAGTAGTCTCTTAGGAACTTGGGGATGGGTTAGATTTAGGGTTTTCTAATGGTTCAATCTTGCAATCTAGGTTATATTCTTTCATCTCTCTTCTTATTAAGGAGTTCTTAATGCCAAAGAGCTAATCTTTTGCTATTTTGGATCATAAGCATTTCAAACACCCACCAAGTGTTTGATGGAATGCTTGAACCACCTTTCTAAGAGATTTACATTCCTAGCCTAAGATATTAGTTGCCTAGGGTGTTTCTTATGCCATTTAGACCTGTGTTTATTGCTTGCTAATCATTTTAATGCTAACACATCATTAGTTCATTAAGGTGATTAGGAAAGGGATTAGTGTCACACATCATGGATTAGTCTTTATTAGTGATCTAGGCATAGAGATAGCTTGTTTAGTTGCTTAAATGATTGCAAGGTTGGTCATTTGAATGCCCAAATCAATGATTTCATTCCTAGGTTTCGTTTTTAATCAATTAGTAATATTAATTAGTAGTTAATTGCTTGATTAGTGCACAATTAGTTAAGATTAAGGTTTTGAATCATATAATTAGTCTTGTAGTTTCTCTTCTAGCTTGTGGTTTGCTTTTATTAGTCACTTGTTTCCTAAATTTCGAATTTGGCTTAGATTAAACCAAACTTTGTATTCCTTTTGCATTAGACTCCCAAGATGGATTGATATCTCAAGTATTGCAATGATATGAGCAATTGAGAAATTGCTTTAAGAGATAAAAACTCTTCTTTCAATTTGGCGCCGTTGCCATATTGGGATTGTTTAATCACTAGGATTTAAGTTTAGTTTGAGACTAAGTTCTTTTTTTGTGTTTATTGACTATCTTTTTTTCTAGATTTCAGTTGACCTTGAATGCATTTGAGATCATAAGGAGACAACAACTTTCAAGAGATTGATCAGTTGGAAAGGGTTGCTAGGATTGCAAGAAAGGAGGTTGAAAGGTTAGAGAGGTTGAGAATGGAAGAGCAACAAAGGGATCAAGCTCCTCAAGGTGTTGCACCACCACACATGGAGCAAGCACAAAGGGACAATGGAAACCCCTTGCATGTGCCAAGACAAGGGAGGACTATTGGGGTTGGTGATCCTCCAAATATTTATCAAAATAGATATGGTATTCAACCTCCACCAGTTCACAACAACACCTTTGAAGTGAAGCCAACCTTCATCTCCATGGTTCAACAAGACAAGTTCCATGGTTTGCCAATGGAGGATCCACTTGATCACTTGGATAACTTTGACATAGTTTGTGGGTTGTTCAAGATGAATGGTGTGAGTGAGGATGCTTTCAAGCTAAGACTTTTTCCCTTCTCTCTTGGGGACAAAGCAAGGCAATGAGAGAAAAACTTGCCTCAAGGAACCATCACCTCTTGGGATGAATGCAAGAAGACATTTTTTATCTAAATTCTTCTCCAACTCTAGGACCGCCAAATTGAGGAATGACATCTCAAGTTTCACCCAGAAGAATAATGAGTCTTTTAATGAAGCATGGGAAAGGTTAAAGGGCTGCACAATGCAATGCCCTCATCATGGCTTCACACAAGAGTCTCTACTAAGCACCATCTATAGAGGGGTACTTCCAAAGAATAGAATGCTTCTTGATACAACAAGTAATGTAAACTTCTTAGGAAAAGAAGTAGAAGATGGTTTGGAGCTTATAGAGAATCTTGCCTTGAGTGATGGTAATTACAATGAAGACTATGATAGAGCTCCAAGTGGAAGTGAATATGAATCTCACAAGAAGGAAATGAAGTATCTACATGACAAGATGGACAAGCTCATGTCTTCTTCACAAAGGCATGTACATTTTGTTGTTGAGAATCAAGAATAGTGTGAGGATCAAGTTGGATTTCAAGAGTGTGAAGAAGAGGTCAATTTCGTGGGAAGCCAAGGAGGATACAACAACAACAACTATAAGGGGAATAACAACCTCTCTTATAGGAGTACTAATGTGGCCAACCCCGAAGACCAAGTCTACCCTACTCAAGCCACTCAAGACAAACCTTTTGTGACTTACAACAATCAACAAAAGGGTTATGCACCAAGGTCTAACTACCAAGGAGGAAACAAAGGCAACTATGGTGGTCCAAAGTACAATGCTCCACCGGGTTTTACTCAAGCTTCCCAAGGTCTTCCACAAGACAACATTCAACTAATGCTTCAACAAATACTTCAAGGTCAAGCTCATAGTGTTGCTAATGTGGGAAAGAAGATTGCTGAGATTAACACAAGGATGGACTCTTCACTAAATGAGCTTGCCACTTAAATAGGAAGTCTTCAACAAAAGTTCAAGCAACTTGAGAACAAGGGCAAGGCTTCTAGCTCCTCTTCTCAAGGCACTCTACCGGAGAAATGTGAGGCAAACCCCAAAGAATATATCAATGCCATCACTTTAAGAAGTGGGAAGGAGTTGCCTACAAGGGAGAGTCCTCTAATCAATGACGACATTGAAGTTCAAGATGGGGAGGAAAGCTTTACAAAAGCTCAAGAAGCTGTAACTTTTGATGATGTTTACATTGCAAAGAGAAGCAAGGAAGTGGTAAAGGAGAAGCCAAAAGAGGATGTGCACCAAAAGGAGTCAACCTTTGTTCCCCCACCTTACAAGCCTAAACTTCCCTTCCCCGGGAGGTTTAAGAAACAGTTGGTGGAGAAATACAAGGCCTTGTTTGACAAAAAAATCAAAGACATTGAGCTCAAGATGCCTTTGATGGATGCCTTCATGTTAATTCCTTAATATGCCAAGTTTTTGAAAGATGTTGTGGCACAAAGAGCTAGGGATGTCCAAGGAGTTATGCTACTTTCTCAAGAGTGTAGTACAATAATTCAAAGCAATGTGATACCAAAGAAGCTTGGAGACCCCGGTTCCTTCACTATACCATGCGCCCTTGGTCCTCTTGGTTTTGAAAATTGCTTGTGTGATCTTGGAGCTAGTATCAACCTCATGCCCTATTCAATAGATAAGAAGCTTGGTTTCACCCAAGTACAAGGAATGTGGAATCTCTCTAATTCTTGCCGATAGGAGTGTGAGGATGCCAATTGGAGTTCTAGAAGACTTGCCTCTAAAGGTTAGCAACTTCATCATCCCAACTGATTTTATGGAGCTCAAGATGGATGAAGAGCCAAAAGATCCTTTGATCTTGGGAAGATCCTTCTTAGCTACAGCTGGTGCCATCATTGATGTTAAGCATGGGAAAATCAGTTTGTAACTAGGAGACCTTGAAGAAGCCAACCATTGATGGTCAAGTGTTTTACATTGAAACTATGGATGAGTTAGCTGATGAGTTGCTTGAAGAGCTAGTTCAAGAAGATCATCTTAGTGTGGCTCTAACCAAACCACATGGAGAGAATGGCTACTTGCATGAGGAAACACAAGGATACATGCTTATGCTCGATTCGCGCAAGGCACTTGATGGGGAGGACAGATTTTCAAGTTTGATAGCTTCATGTGAGGGTGAAGTGGAGTTTGCTCAAGATAAAGAGTCCTTGAGGGTAGAGGTTTCAAGTCAAGGACAAGAGGAAAGTCTAGAGGAGTTTGAGTAAGGCGAATTGGCAAAGGATCTTGATGAGGATTGGAGTGAACTCAAAGCTCCAAAGGTGGAACTCAAGCCACTTCCCATTGGACTAAGGTATGCTTTCTTGGGCCCTAACTCTTCTTACCCCGTCATTGTCAATGAATACTTAAGTGATGATGAGCTCAACTCCCTCCTTAATGAGTTGAGAAAGTATAGGAGAGCTATTGGTTACTCTTTGAGTGACATAAAGGGCATATCTCCTATGCTTTGAACTCATAGGATTCACCTTGAAAATGAAAACACTTCCTCAATTGAACATCAAAGAAGATTAAACCCAAACCTTAAGGAAGTAGTGAAGAAGGAAATCTTGAAACTTTTAGAAGAAAATGTGATTTATCCTATTAGTGACAGCACTTGGGTCTCACCCGTGCATGTTGTCCCTAAAAAGGGTGGAATCACTGTGATTAAGAATGAAAAAGATGAGTTAATACCAACTAGAACCATAACTGGCCATAGGATGTGTATTGATTACCGAAAACTTAATGCTTCTACTAGGAAAGATCATTTCCCTCTTCCTTTTATTGACCAAATGCTTGAGAGATTGGCTAACCATCCCTTCTATTGTTTCCTTGATGGGTATAATGGGTTCTTTCAAATACTCATTCATCCCAATGATCAAGAGAAGACTACTTTCACATGCCTTTATGGCACCTTTGCATATCAAAGGATGCCATTCGGGTTATGTAATGCTCCAGTTACCTTTCAAAGGTGCATGATGAGTATCTTCTCTGATCTTATCCAGCTACCTTTCAAAGGTGCCTCTTTTTCTGCATGTCTCTCTAATCTTTGCATGGTTTTACAAAGATGTGAAGAGTCTCACTTGGTGCTTAATTGGGAGAAGTGTCATTTCATGGTCAACCAAGGGATTGTGTTGGGTCATAAGATTTCTGAGGAAGGGATAGAAGTGGACAAAGCCAAGATAGATGTAATGGTCAACATGGCGCCACCATCCAATGTGAGAGGCATAAGGAGTTTCCTTGGGCATGCCGGTTTCTATAGAAGGTTCATCAATGATTTCTCAAGGATTGCTAGGCCTTTGACAAGACTCCTTTGCAAGGAAGTGGAGTTTCAATTTGATGAAGAATGCTTGCAAGCCTTTGAGACAATCAAGAAGGCACTTGTAAGTGCCCCTATTGTGCAAGCACCAGATTGGAGTCTACCATTTGAGATCATGGTGGATGCTAGTGACTATGCTGTTGGAGCTGTTCTTGGACAAAGGAAAGTTAAGAAGCTTCATGTGATCTATTATGCAAGTAGGACACTTGATGAGGCTCAAACCAAGTATGCAACAACGGAAAAAGAACTCTTGGCGGTGGTGTTTGCTTTTGAGAAATTCAGATCTTATTTGGTGGGATCAAAAGTGGTAGTGTACACAGACCATGCTGCATTGTGCCACATCTATGCTAAGAAGGAGACCAAGCCAAGGCTCTTTAGATGGATCTTTTTTCTTCAAGAGTTTGACATGGAGATAGTTGACAAGAAGGGGGTTGAGAATGGAGTAGCTGATAACTTGTCAAGAATGAGGATTGAAGATGCTTTACCACTCAATGATTCTCTTCCAGAAGAGCAAATAATGATGATCAAGAGTGTTGCTGGTGCACATAGAGTTGGGAAGAAACTTCAAGAGACTCAAGGCCTAGAAGACAAAGCTTTGCCTTGGTATGCTGACATTGTTAACTACTTGGTGTGCAAAGAAGAACCAACTCATCTCAACAACTATCACAAGAAGAAGTTCATGAGAGATGTGTCGCACTTCTACTGGGATGAGCCTTATCTTTACAAGAGATGTGCTGATGAGATTTATAGGAGATGCTTGGCACAAGAAGAGGTTGAGAGTGTGATTTTTCATTGTCATGGGTCCAAGTATGGGGGTCATTTCGCCACATTCAAGACAACTACAAAGGTTCTTCAAAGTGGATTTTGGTGGCCTGCATTGTTCAAGGATACTCATGAGTTCATCAAGAGATGTGAACCTTGTCAAAGGAAGGGGAACATAAGCAAAAGAGATGAGATGCCCAAAACCCAATCTTGGAAGTAGAGTTGTTTGATGTATGGGGCATAGACTTCATGGGACCTTTTCCATCTTCTTATGGAAACCAATACATCTTGGTAGCTGTTGATTATGTCTCCAAGTGGGTTGAAGCCATTGCAAGTCCTACTAATGACTCCAAGGTCGTAGTTAAGATGTTCAAGAGCATAATCTTCCCAAGGTTTGGTGTGCCAAAAGTTGTGATTAGTGATGGGGGAAGCCACTTCATCAACAAGGTCTTTGAAGGATTATTGAACAAGCATGGTGTCAAGCATAAGGTAGCCACCCCTTACCACCCTCAAACTAGTGGTCAAGTGGAAGTCTCAAACCGTGAGATCAAGGCTATTCTTGAGAAAACTGTGGGTATAACAAGAAAGGATTGGTCTATCAAGCTTGATGATGCTTTGTGGGCTTATAGGACAGCTTTCAAGACACCAATTGGGAGGTCTCCTTTCAACCTTGTGTATGGAAAATCTTGTCATCTACCAGTAGAGATTGAACACAAGGCTTTGTGGGCTGTGAAGCTTCTCAACTACAACATAAAAACTGCTCAAGAAAAGAGATTGGTTCAACTCCAAGAGCTTGAGGAGATTAGGCTTGAGTCATATGAGAGCTCTAGGATCTACAAGGAAAGGACCAAGGCTTTTCATGACAAGAGGATTGTAAAGAAGGAGCTAAGTGCTGGTGACAAAGTTCTTCTCTACAACTCTAGGCTGAAGTTGTTTCCGGGTAAGCTCAAGTCAAGGTGGGGAGGCCCTTTTGAGATTCAAGAAGTATTGCCTTATGGAGCCATCACTTTGATTGGGAAGAATGGGGAGAGTTTCACAGTCAATGGTCATAGGGTCAAGCCATACTTGGTGAATGTGTCTAAGGAAGAGGCAAGCTCATGTCCTCTTCAAGATCCAACTCTTGCCTAAAAAGGTTTGAAAAGTCGAGCTAATGACGTTAAACAAGCGCTCTTGGGAGGCATTCCCATGTTATCCTTGTATATATTCTTGTTTTTGTTCTATAATCATGTTTCTTTGAATTTTTGAAAAGTTTTAGGTTGAGTATGGAGGACTTAAGCTTCAAGATGAAGTTTTGAAGAATTTTTAAAAGCGTATCGACGTGCCGTATCGACCAGCCAAGCCGATTCACGTTACCAGGGGTTCGTATCGGCTTGATGTCTCGACGTAGCACGTCGATACCGAATTCCAGGGGTTCGTATTGGCCTGGTGTATCGACGTGCCTGGTCGATACAAGCCCAAATCCAGGTAAGTTGACTTTCTTCCTTCCTTTGACCGGTTTAATCTTGACTTATCCACTTGATTTAAACCGGTTTTAGGAAAATTTAAGACTCCTTCTTCTCCACAACTCGCCACTTTCACGATTTCCCCATTCTCTCTAGATAAGAAACTTGTTCTTCTCCTTTCTCTCTCAATTCTTTACCAAATCCATTGATTCAAAGTGCTATAACCCAGAAATTGTGTGCTAATCTCGAATTCATAGCTAATTTTGGGTCTTTGGCATTCGTGAAACTCAGGTTTGGTTTCCTATACTCTCTCTTATCTTTGATTCTCACTTGTGAAGGAATTGGAAAGTAGGATTGTTAGAGAGACTTAGGTTGGTTAGATTGAGTTGGGTATGGTTGATTATTGTTATGGATGTTGATTAATGAAGTTTTTCAAGGACTTTCATGGAAAATTTTGATTTTTTAGTTTTTTTACTCTTGGATTTTCAAAAGTTGTGAAAATTGATGTTTATGCCAAGTGATGCTCAAAATTTTCGAATTTGAGTTTCTTAATCTTATTTTACCATGCTTCATAGGTGATTAAGGTAGAATTTTCATGAATTTTAACTTGTTACCACTTGGAGCATGTTTAGATTGAAATTCTCTTGTTAAACTTCTATGATGATGGATATGAATGAGTTAAATTCCCATGCTTTATTAGCTTTGATGAATATACATTGCCATGTTCCTTACTCCTTTCCAAGGTTTGAATTTTGTAGGGACTATGGGGAGAACAAGGAGTGAACCAAGCAAGAGGAATAAGAAGAGACCGGTTGAGGAGGAAGAAGAAGAAGTTGAGAAGAGTCCCCCGGGTATAAGGCAGTTATCTCAGAAGAGGAAAACTCCGATGCACAGCCACTCGAGTTTTGGTGTCTCATCACGGCTTGCATAGGACAGGAGCACATCGGACAACAGTCCGATGCAAGGCACGCAGAGTTTCACATCGGCCAGCCCCCATCGATCAGACAAACCAATGCACGCACATTCGTACTTAGCCTGATTTCGTCTTGGTCCGCATCGGACAGGAGTGCATCGGACAACAGTCCGATGCGAGCACCAGCCGAGCCAAAAACCGGGTCAATACCCGGTTTGTTCCGGGTTGATCCGGTCCGATCACTATTCACTATAAATACTCTTTAGACCTAATTTTTATGCTTAACTTTTATTCTCTTAGTTCTAAGCTTAAACCTTTGCCACTTTGAGGAAAAACCTTGTTTTTGCTTGGATCTTTAAGTTTATTGCAATATCTTTTTTAGATTTCTTGTTTAATCTTTCTCTAATCATGTTTAACTTTTCTCTAATCTTTGATTTGATGGGTTTAACTATGATTAGTGAGTAGTTCTTTAGGAACTTGGGGATGGGTTAGATTTAGGGTTTTCTAATGGTTCAATCTTGCAATCTAGGATAGATTCTTTCATCTCTCTTCTTATTAAGTAGTTCCTAATGCCAAATAGCTAATCTTTTGCTATTTGGATCATAGGCATTTCATACACCCACCAAGTGTTTGATGAAATGCTTGAACCAACTTAATAAGAGATTTACATTCCTAGCCTAAGATATTAGTTGCCTAGGGTGTTTATTATGCCATTTAGACTTGTAATTAATGCTTGCTAATCAATCTAATGCTAAAACATCATTAGTTCATTAGGGTGATTAGTGAAGGGATTAGTGCCACACATCATGGATTAGTCTTTATTAAGTGTTCTAGGCATAGAGAAGGCTTGATTAGTTGCTTAAATGATTGCAAGGTTGTCCATTAGATTGCCCAAATCAATGATTCTATCCCTAGATTTCGTTTTTAGTATTTTAGTAATCTTGCTTAGTTGTTAATTGCTTGATTAATACTTGATTAGTGATAATTAAAGCCTAGTTTCATATAATTGATCTTGTAGTGTCTCTCTTAGATTGTAGTTTGCTTTTAATTGTTCCTTGTTACTTGAATTTGCCAATTCAGCTTAGCTCAAACCAAACTTTGTATTCTTATTGAATCATCTCCCAAAATGGATTAATATCTCAAGTATTGCAATGATATGAGCAATTGAGAAATTGCTTGCAAGAGATAAAAAAACTCTTGTTTCAATTTGGCGCCGTTGCCATATTGAGATTGTTTGATCATTAAGATTTGAGTTTAGTTTGAGACTAAGTAATCCTTTTATGTTTATTGACCATCTCATTTTCTAAATTTCAGTTTTCCTTTGAATGCATTTGAGATCACAAGGAAGCAACAACTTTGAAGGCTTTCAAGAGATTGATCAATTGGAAAGGGTTGCTAGGATTGCAAGAAGGGAGGCTACAAGGTTAGAAAGGTTGAGAATGGAAGAGCAACAAAGGGATCAAAATGCTCCACACATGGCGCATGCACCACCTCCTCATAATGGAAATGAGCAAGCACCAAGGGGCAATGGAAACCCCTTGCATGAGCCTAGACAAGGGAGGACTATTGGGGCTGGAGATGCTCCAAATATTCATCAAAATAGATATGGTATTCAATCTCCACCAGTTCACAACACCACCTTTGAGGTCAAGGCAGCTTTCAACTCCATGGTTCAACAAGACAAGTTCCATGGTTTGCCAATGGAGGATCCACTTGATCACTTGGATAATTTTGATAGAGTTTGTGGGTTGTTCAAGATGAATGGTGTGAGTGAGGATGCTTTCAAGCTAAGACTATTTCCCTTCTCTCTTGGGGATAGAGCAAGGCAAAGGGAGAAAAACTTGCCAAGTTGAGGAATGAAATCTCTAGCTTCACTCAAAAGAACAATGAGTCTTTCAATGAAGCATGGGAAAGATTCAAGGGCTACACAATGCAATGCCCTCATCATGGCTTCACACAAGAGTCTCTACTAAGCACCATCTATAGAGGTGTCCTTCCAAAGATAAGAATGCTTCTTGATACCGCAAGCAATGGTAACTTCTTAGGGAAAGAAGTAGAAGATGGATTGGAGCTTGTAGAAAATCTTGCCTTGAGTGATGGTAATTACAATGAAGACTATGATAGAGCTCAAAGGGGAGGTGAATATGACTCTCACAAGAAAGAAATGAAATCTCTACATGACAAGATGGACAAGCTCATGTCCTCCAACCAAAGGCATGTACATTTTGTTGAAGAGAATCAAGGTGATTGTGATGATCAAGTTGAGTACCAAGAGGGTCAAGAGGTGGTAAATTTCGTGGGTGGCCAAGGTGGCTACAACAACTACTCCAACAACAACTATAAGGGGAATAACAACCTCTCTTATAGAAGTACTAATGTAGCCAATCCCGGAGACCAAGTTTACCCTCCACAAGCTACTCAAGGAAAGCCTTTTGTGCCCTACAACAATCAACAAAAAGGTTATGCACCAAGATCTAACTACCAAGGAGGAAACCAAGGCAACTTTGGTGGGCAAAAGTACAACCAAGGCAATGCTCCACCGGGTTTTACTCAAACTTCACAAGGTCCTCCACAAGATAATGTTCAGCTTATGCTTTAACAAATACTTCAAGGTCAAGCCAATAGTGATGCTAATATGGGAAAGAAGATTGCTGAAATTAACACAAGGATGGATTCTTCACTTAATGAGCTTGCTACTCAAATAGGAGGTCTTCAACAAAAGTTCAAGCAACTTGAGAAAGGCAAGGCTTCTAGCTCAAATTCTCAAGGTACTCTATCGGGAAAGTGTGAAGCAAACCCCAAGGAATACATCAATGTTATTACTTTGAGAAGTGGGAAGGAGTTGCCTCCAAGGACAAGTCCTTTGATCAATGAAGACATTGAAATTCAAGATGGGGAGGAGAGCTTTGAAAAAGCTCAAGATGCTACAACTTTTGATGATGTGTATATTGCAAAGAGAAGCAAGAAAGTGGTAAAGGAGAAGCCAAGGGAGGATGTGCACAAAAAGGAGTCAACCTTTGTTCCTCCACCTTACAAACCTAAGCTTCCCTTCCCCGGGAGGTTTAAGAAACAATTGGTGGAGAAATACAAGGCTATGTTTGACAAGCAAATCAAAGATATTGAGCTCAAGATGCCTTTGGTGGATGCCTTCATGTTGATTCCATAATATGCTAAGTTCTTGAAGGATACCGTGGCGCAAAGAGCAAGGGATATCCAAGGAGTTATGATGCTCTCTCAAGAGTGTATTGCAATTATCCAAAGCAATGTGATACCAAAGAAGCTTGGAGACCCCGGTTCTTTCACTATACCATGCGCCCTAGGTCCTCTTGGTTTTGAGAATTGCTTGTGTGATCTTGGAGCTAGTATCAACCTCATGCCTTATTCAATAGCTAAGAAGCTCGGTTTCACTAAGTACAAGGAGTGTGGCATTTCACTAATTCTTGCGGATAGGAGTGTGAGGATGCCAATTGGAGTTCTAGAGGACTTGCCTCTAAAGGTTAGCAATTTCATCATCCCAACTGATTTTATGGTGCTCAAGATGGATGAAGAGCCAAAAGATCCTTTGATTTTGGGGAGACCTTTCTTAGCTACATCTGGTGCAATCATTGATGTGAAGCATGGGAAGATTACTTTGCATCTAGGAAAAGGAGTTGAGCTGAAGTTTGACATAAAAGAGACCTTGAGGAAGCCAACTATTGATGGCCAAGTGTTCTACATTGAAACCATGGATGAGCTGGCCGATGAGTTGTTAGAAGAGCTAGCTCAAGAAGACCATCTTAGTGTGGCTCTAACCAAACCACATGGAGAGGATGGCTACTTGGATGAGGAAACACAAGCATACATGCTCATGCTTGATTCACGCAAGGCACTAGATGGGGAGGAAGGCTTTACAAGATTGGTAGCTTGATGTGAGGGTGAAGAGGAATTTGACCAAGACAAGGGGTCCATGAGGGTTGAAGTTTCAAGTCAAGGACAAGAGGAAAGGCTAGAGAAGCATGAGGATAGCGAATTGGCCAAGGACCTTGATGAGGATTGGAGTGAACTTAAGGCTCCAAAGGTAGACCTCAAGCCACTTCCCATTGGACTAAGGTATGCTTTCTTAGGCCCTAACTCTACTTACCCCGTAATTGTAAATGATTGCTTGAGTGATGATGAGCTCAACTCTCTCCTTAATGAGTTGAGAAAATATAGGAGAGCTATTGGTTACTCTTTGAGTGATATCAAGGGCATATCTCCTATGCTTTGTACTCATAGGATTCACCTGGAAAATGAAAACACTTCCTCAATTGAACATCAAAGAAGATTAAACCCAAACCTTAAGGAAGTGGTGAAGAAGGAAATCTTTAAACTTTTGGAAGCTAATGTGATTTACCCTATTAGTGACAGCACTTGGGTTTCTCCCGTGCATGTTGTCCCTAAGAAAGGTGGAATCACTGTGATTAAGAATGATAAAGATGAGCTAATACCAACTAGAACCATCACTGGCCATAGGATGTGTATTGATTACCGAACACTTAATGCTTCTACTAGAAAAGATCATTTCCCTCTTCCTTTTATTGATCAAATGCTTGAGAGATTGGCTAACCATCCCTTCTATTGCTTCCTTGATGGATATAGTGGGTTCTTCCAAATACCCATTCATCCTAATGATCAAGAGAAGACTACTTTCACATGCTCTTATGGTACCCTTGCATTTCGAAGGATGCCATTTGGGTTATGTAATGCCCCAGCTAACTTTCAAAGGTGCATGATGAGTATCTTCTCCGATCTTATTGAGGAGATGGTAGAAGTGTTTATGGATGACTTTTCTGTGTATGGTGCCTCTTTTTTTGCATGTCTCTCTAATCTTTGCAGGGTTTTACAAAGATGTGAAGAGTCTCACTTGGTGCTTAATTGGGAAAAGTGTCACTTCATGGTCAATCAAGGCATAACCAAGAGGCTCCACTAGTGCAACAAGAGAAGAAGAGCCTCTAGAAGAGCAAGAGGAAGCGCCGCCAAGCCCCACATATGGAAGCCAAAGATACTATTTTGAGTCCTATGATTCATCCATCCCTAGTCAAGCTTTGAGGGAAGCTTACCACCGCATCAACATCCTCCAAAGGTGGAAAAAATGGCAAGATAAGACCATTCGGAAGTTGGTGAAGATGGTTAAGGGGATGAAAAGCCAAATGAAGGAACTAAAGGCCAAGGTGGGAGGCGCCTCTTCATCATGAGCTCACCAAGCGGATGAGCATGAGGAAAGCATGGAAGAGAGTGCCATGGAGCTTGATAGAAGACACTCATTCCATGCGCAAGAGAGGACTGCTTCTCATGAAGATCCACCAAGATCCTCTTCTTATGAGACTCGCCGAAGGAAAAGGAGAGCGATGCGGAATCCAGCAACATCTCCTACTCCATGGAGGAATCCTCCTCCTCCTCAGTCTAATTCTAGGTAACACTCCAAATCCCATTGTAAATATCATCTAGTTTTTATTTTTGCATATTGAAATCTTCTCCAAGCTTGGATTACACAAGAGACTGTGTAATTTAAGTTTGGGGGAGTATGGTGTATTTGATCTTGTGTTTTGTGATCTTATTTTTCTCTCTCATGCATTCTTGAGTCTCATGCATACATCTATGGCATAGAAAAAACCAAAAAAATTGGAAAANGCCAAACCCTGATCTTTCCAGGTGTCTTCGAATGACATTTCCATCGGGAGTTTCTTTACTTTGGTGTTAAACTCCATCAACTTCTCCCTCTGAATGTGCATCGTGATGGGTCTCGCATGGCTGACCTTGCTCCTTCTAGTCGAATGGGCGGAGGTCTCTTCTTTGAGAAGTTCACGCGACTCGTCTCCTGACGATCCGGTTGAATACGTCTCCTCGAACTCGTAGTACGAATCGCTTGAGCAGCTGGCTGTGAAGCTCGTTTCAGGACTTGAGACCCTTGCTTCTGTGATAGGTTCGGCCGTATTGCAGGGTGCGAACGTGACCAAGCTGGAGCAGTGGCCTGATGCAGCTAGCGTGTCTCCTTGTGTTGCCCCTTGGATTGAGAATTCAGAAACTCTTTCCATCGTTCTTCCAAGAGGGTCGGTAAGCTCCTCTGTTTTACTGGCGTTTATTGCGGAGATTAACTCGCCAAGTCTCTGTTGTTCCTTGGCCAGCTTTCCTATTGATGTCGTCTTCCTTTTTAGGTTGTTGATGATGCCTTCGAGCCTATCGTTTGTTTCTTTGGCCTTGTCCTCTGATCGTCGTTGATCTTCCACCAGTTGCAGAATATCTGCTTCAGGTCCATCTCTACTGACATAGATAGAGTCGTTGGTTTTCTCAAGCTTTTTGTTCAAAACGTGGATATCTCTTATGCTTTGCTCGAGGATGGGCTTGCGCTATTCGAGTGTCTCAGAGATCTTCTCTAGCTGAGCGGCGTTGTTGAGCGCACGGTCCTTCTACAACTCTTTTTCTTCAGAGAGAGCGCCCATCATGGTGAGTAGTTCAGTTCGAACCGCGTCTATGCGTTTGTGGATGGCTCTGGTGCACTTTGCTTGACATCCCATCATATTGTCGATTATGTCCATGAGCTCATCGAGCTGGCGGGTTTGATTGATGTCTATGTTATCATACGGATGAGGGAGCTTAGATGCATCCTGGTGTTGAGTAGGCTGGGCGCGTCTTTGATACCTTACGCTCGGGAAGGGTATCAGAGGCGCGTTCGTCGGGATTAGTTTCCCCGCAAAGTTCGCGGGTGATTTCAGCTTCTGGAGAACTATGGGTGCATTGTTCTTGGTTTGTGGGGTTCTCCATGGTTTTAAGGTTCCTAAAACTCATAGAAAAAGATCTAGAAGTTAGAGGAAAATAATGTCTTTGAGTTGTGATCCTGACCTGTGTTTTGGACAGCATAACGCAACCTCCCCGGCAACTGCGCCAAAAGCTTGATGGGGTCGAAATTGTTTTCCAAAATAAGATGACTTCTTGGGGACTCATCGAGCTATAAATTTCCAAGACCCTAAGCTGCAAGTGCACAGCATGCGTTGAAGTACTTAGGGTATCAATCCACAGGGAGGAAATCAACTGCAAATCAAGAAAATCAGGGCAACCAAAGACGCAGAGAATTGGGGGTTTGGAGTAAGTGTCACGGTTTCAGTAGAAAAGAAAAAAGGCAGCCACGTCTTATGTAGAGGAGGGTGTCGACCAACTCTATAACTAACGGAAAAATGAAAATCAACTTAGGGGCTTGTAAAAAGAAAATCAGGTGTGCAGTGCAGAAAATGTAAATATTGAAGTGCGTAAATCTCGATTAAAAATCAGATGTGGAAAGAAACATTGGGGATCTCTACGGAAAATCTATGGGGTTCTAACTAGAAATCAAACTCACAAAAGTTCAGACAAACGAGGCTAGGCGATTTTCCCTAAACTGGAATCACTGGTTTTAACGACCTTGACTCTCTCAAGCTAGATCGATCTATGTTATGCAAAGTGCGCAGGTATACTCTCGCACCCCACGGCCTATGCAAACACGCAGTATAGATCAGGATCATAAACGTCCACATCTTCTTCTTAGGTATGCGTGAGTATCCCAGAAGCGTTCGCTCCATCAAACTAGGTTCAGATATAAAATTCAGCACGTTAGTGGTTTTCAAAGATCCTAAACTCAGACTCTAGTTCATGACGCTAGAATCATGCAATAAGAACAAGTTTAATAAGAAAGAAAACCCTAATCTACGGTCTAAACAGCCGATTCAAGAACAATTAATGAAATTCTCCATAGATCCCCTTAAAGAACACCCAACGAAAACAAACTACTCAGACATGAAAGAAGGAGTAGAAAACGAGATTGATGAATGCATACTTGTATAAATCAATAAGAAGTAAGAGATGTTCCAACAGAAATCAATCTCTCTCGAAGAACAAGGATGGAGATCGAGAGAGAACGAGATCCGCGGCCACAAAGTTAGCCAAGAACCAAGGCAAAGAAAACGTGAAAAAAATTGACAAAAACTTTGAACTCTCTAAAAGAAACCCTAAACATCGAGTATATAGAGGTCTTCAAGTCCCTGTGGGCGTCATTTAGGTCTTGCCTTGCATAAGACGACTGCGGGTTTAAGTCGGGCTTCAAATGGGCTCGGGAATCGTCAGATGCCTGGCCGCACGAGCGAGGGCTCGTGACGCGGCCAGCTTGCTCTTCTGGATGCTTGACGGACCTTCTTGCTTCCTTCATAACTTGAGATCCAACTGTGGGATTGGACTCAAACCACTTCGAGGTGAAAGACAGCTAATAAGGCTACCTTGTCTCCAAATATGAGATTGATCTTGTGGTGAGAAGGTCTTCATCTGATGTTGAACTTATGTCCTCGAGCACTTATTCCGGGAATGTCCATTTTTCTCCAAAATATGCGTCTTTTGCTAAGATTACCTGAAAAGAGTCTTGAACAACCAAATACTCGAAATCTAGTGTTTATGCATTAAAATCTTAGTGAAATGCTTATTAAAGCACTCGCTTATGATAGTAAAAATGGGTAAAATATGCATGTTATCAGGTTCACTTGCAAGATGCTTGGCATGCGATACACGACACAATGGGAGAGCATTCTCAACATTTTGGCCGATGAATCACAAGCTAAGATACATTTTTTCCTTCTTCGATATGTGTTGCAGAACACAATTCATTCTATATGGCGGAGAGAAACGACATGAGACATGGGAAACCTTCTACTCTACCGAAACAGATGGCAAAGCAAATCGACAAACAAGTACACAACCGATTGACTACAATATGGAGGCTAGGATATACTCGTAATGAAGAAGGTTTCGAGATTTGGTTCTCGAATCATTGAAGTATTTAGCTAGGATTTCTTGCTAAAATTTCTTTAAATTTTCAAAAATAGCCGCAGTCTTTGTAAAAAGCGTTTTTTTTTTTGTTGAATTAATTTTACATTCATTAGAAAAAAAAAAGTAGGCCATCGACACTAGTGCTGATGTATGACAAATCAAGTAATCGATTTTGTGTGAAAGAGGCTGAAGAGCTTTCTGCTGCATGATTGGGCATAAAACTGGTTGTTTCTTGAGGATCATATTTGTCCGAAATGGAACAAAACCAATTCTCCGAATTTTTCCTTTAGACGATATTGGTAAGTTCAACATTCTCTTGCTATTATATGTTTAATAAGCGAACCTTTTCTATAAGTTTAAATCTATATTCTTACTAATTTTTATATTCCTTTACAAATGGTAATTTCTATATTCTTATTCTGATCTGATATATGTATCATACATATAGTCTCTTTTCATTTTTGTTTTTGTTTTTTTTGAACAAGCTCATTTCATATTGTTACATATACATTTTTGACAACACAAATGAAGACGTACATGTAGGTGTATATGGGTTTTTGTTTCTTGGTTAAACTTGTAGATCAGATCAGAAAAAGAATATAGAAATTGCCATTCTGGTTGTTTCTTTAGACTCATATTTGTCCAGCTTTTTGCTTTGGACGACATTGGTAAGTTCAGCAAATTTATCTTGCTTTTTATGTGTAGTAGGAAATGCAATGTTTAACCATTTTCTATCTAAAAGAGCACTCGAAGAAGTAGAAGAATCTACAAGTAGAACATGTGTCTGCCAAAGAAAAGAAGAATTTCGAATATTTGTGTTTGTCACGGTTTGTGGAATTTGTGTCATAGTTTGTAATCTAAGCATTAATACTAGTAAAAATTATTTGTATAGCCATGAAACAGTTACAGAATTTTCGTGTCTTGAAACAGTCACATAAAAGCTACGAAAAAATTAGTCACGAATCTAGCCACACAAAAATATTTGTGATTTTTTCGGCTGCTATAATTGCATGACTAATTTTTTAAGTGCCTATATTTCTTGGATTTTTTTTTTAATTATTATGTGGCTATACAAATTATTTTTATTAGTACACTTTAATTTATTCATATTCTTATAAAATAGCTTTTGCATTTCAATGAAGTTTCAGACTATTTGGTGTTGCAGTTTCTTCCAGTGAGGTTTTCATGATCCAACAAACTGAACGAAAGATTCCACGAGATAAGTTTGATAGACAAACAGAGAAGAACTTGGACGTTAATAAGTATGAAATTCAAGAAATCATCCAGCCAATTTACATCGCACACAGCTGGAAAAGTTTATGCGTGGCAAATGGGCAGAAGGCCGGATGTTCCTTCTTATTCAGGACCACTTGAAAGAAAGGGCCACTTTTTTTTCCCGATCTCTGAAGATTCTACAAGAACAGCTCATAGGAATGAAATACTCGCAGGTGTAGAGGAAAATCTTCATCAAAGCAAAACTGGCCTGTGATGTTAAACTATGCCCGTTTATGTTCCACATATTGTAGTCAAAGTGATTTAGATTTGCTAGATAACTCTGTTTAAATAATCTTCTTCTCTTTCTGAAAATACCGTTAAGTTCCTTCTATCATTTTGTACTCAGTAGTAACTATGAATGATATAAAATCATATGCAACCTACCTTTATTTCTTATTTTAAAATAGAGTGTATAGTAAAAAGTTCTCTAACCCACCTTTATTTTTACCTAGATATTGCTAGTTTTCTACTATATTTGAAGAAAAAAATAGCAAACTGAACCTGAACTGGCGAACCGAAGTCACTTTCGGTGAATTATGAGTTCAATATATCATGTTTAGCAGAAAGACGTTTCTATTTTTTCCTTTAAAATAGAGATGCATATTTACCTCTATTTTAGAGGAAGAAAAAATAGAAATGCATTGGAGATGGTATAACAGAAACAACTTGTTATGTGAAAATGTTTGAACGTTCATGGATTCAACACAAAACTCATCCGTGAATACGTCTTAGAGACTAGCCATTGTGCTTGTGTTAATCTCAGGTTTTTTTTTATATATCTTAATCCTAAAATCTTTCTTTTGAGAATGACCAAACAAATTAAGAATAAAATCGAGCAGGTTTTTACGTGCGAAATCGATCAAAAGCCAATTTCCTTTTGGATTTACTTAGAGATGGAAATGGAGCATAGTTTTTGTTATTCACTAACCATAGTTAACCACAATTTCTCCACTTTGATGAATACCTTCCACTGTTCGTTACAGATTGATATTTTCGTTAGTAGATTAATAATATATCATTATTCGTTACAGATTGATATTTTCGTTCGTTACAGATGAATACCTTCCACTGTTCGTCAAAAAAATATATATATCATTATTATAATATAACTAAAAGTTATAATTAAATTTTAACTAAAAGTTATAATTACATTTTAATCTAAAAAATTATATGGATTCTCGACAATTTTTGAAAGGATCTCATTTGAAAAACTCTTCTCACACTCTCTCTTTCTTTTTAATTATATATTTTTTATGAGATACTCTAATAAGAATATTTACCAATCATTTTTTTGGTCGAATTTACAAATCATTTTTAACATTAATAAAAATAAAAAATCTGAAATTGGCTATTTTAAACATTATCGTAAATTGAAGGGGAAGACAAAACGATGGGAGAGAGAGAGAGAGAAGCATAAGTTGGCGCTTTGCTTTCCTTACTCGGAAATTTAATTGCTTTAATTTTCGATGAATGACGATTGGAATTTTCTAAGTTGCAATAAATCTGAGATAAAGACTCTTTTTAAACCCTAATTTTCGTTCTTCCTCTCTCACAGACTCGTCTGCTTTCATTAAATAAATCAGAGTATGGATAATTCCTCGCCGGAGAGTCACTGTGTGTTTGTAGAGACAACCTTTGACACTCATCTCGTGGCTCTCCTTCACAACAATGACACCGTCTCCGTTTTCAAAGGTGAAATGACTTCTTAAGTGAAACTATTATGTTGGTGATGGTTAATTTGCTAAACTAAATGTTTTTTTTTTACAGAGAAAATATGCAATGAGCATGGTCAATGTTTCCCAGAAATTGGAGAAATAACTATTTCTGCGTTGAAGGTAGGGCTTTCGGTTTCGCTTTTGCTGCCTTATCTTTACAGGTTATATTGTAACAAGAACAATCTAAGGAGTGGTTTTGTGTTTAGGTTGAATGGAGTGGTCATTTTTATCACATGTCAGATTCCATGAATGTGAAAAAGGCTTTTGACAATAGATGTAAAGACTGGTTTATATCTGTCGATGCTGCTGTAAGAGTTGACAAGACTTCAATGGCTGATTGTTCAAGCCCTAATGAGGTTCTTGAGAAAAAGACAGAAATAACCAATGATCATCCTCTTAAAGAAGAATATCTGAAAACCCAAGTAGCTGAGGAGAAGAAAACAAAGCAGAGTAGTCAAAAGAAAAGCTCCGGTGAGTGTCTCAAGTTATGTGGAACAGTGGAGGCTGTAGTTGCGTCTGTATGTTGTGCATCAGATGTAATTGGAGAAGGAAAAGGTAACCTCTGTTTTATTTATTGGAGATTGTCATTTCAGTTAGCTTTGATACTAATATATGTATGATGTTCTATAGACATCGAAGTCAGCGAGAAAGATGGGATTCACATTGGAGAGGATCAACAAACTTGTGATGAGGAGATGCTAGGCTAAGATTATTTTGAGAAATGAATTAGCATGGAGTTATTTCTTGTTTCTTTTGATTAATATTGGCTACCCACTGGATTATGATTTGTTGTTGGGTTTGACGAACTTTTGATAAATTATGGAACTTAAGTACTGCACTGTTATGAACAAAGTTACGAACCGAAGTAATAGAAAGGAAATATGAAATCGAATGATAATAGTTGTGGAGGATCGCGTCCATACACCAACTTGAAAGGAGTGGTGTTCAGAGCTGTATGGAACGATGTATTGTACCAAAATTCAGACCACGCCAAATACTTGAACCATGTTTTTGGATGAGCAGAAGCAAAGCAACGCAGATAAGTTTCCAAACAACGATTCAACACCTCGGTTTGACCATCTGTTTGTGGATGAAACGCTGAACTGAACTTCAGTTTTGTACCCGACAGTCTGAAACTCTCTTTCCAAAACGAACTCAGAAAGATCTTATCACGATCAGAAACAATCGACAAAGGATAACCATGTAGCTTAACAATTTCTTCAACAAACTTTGCTGCTACATCTGCAGCTGTGAAAGGATGTTTTAAACCAATAAAGTGTCCATATTTGCTCAGTCTATCAACCACCACAAAGATCACATTCACACCACCAGATTTGGGTAAGCCTTCCACAAAATCCATACTGATATCTTGTCAAATCTGTGTAGGAATCGGTAAAGGCTGAAGCAGACCAGCCGGAGCTAACGTCGAATACTTATGTGTTTGGCACACTCAGCAATATATTGTTGAATGCATATGCGCATTTGGGTCCAATGGAACACTTGTTGGATCCTTTTCATGGTGCGTAACACTCCTGAGTGAGCCCCAATCAGACCATTATGAAACTCTTGCAGTATCAGTGGAATAAACTTCGAGTTTGCAGGAATACACAGCCTCTTCTTGTAACGTACTCGCCCCTCCAGCACTACTAATCCCTTCTTCACTCTTTCACCATTGAGTATGCGGTTCTTGAGCTGATTCAAATAGACATCATTATCAATTTCAGAGTATAAGTCTTGTATTTGAATAGCCTGAGGAACTGTAAATGATAATAACTGTGAATTTCCCTCTTCCACTTCACTTGACAGCATCCGAGACAGCCCGTCAGCAGCTTTATTATCAACACCCGGTTTGTACACAATGTCAAATTGATAGCCCAACAATCGTGTTAACCACTTATGATATTCCATTGATACTTCCCGTTGCACCGGGAGGAATTTCAGACTTTTTTGATCAGTATGTACCACAAAACGCCTCCCAACTAAGTAATGCTTCCATTTCTGAACCGCAAAAACGATAGCCATCAACTCCCGTTCATAGATTGGCTTTAACTATTCTCGTGAGGATAATCCATAACTGAAGTAAGCTATTGGCTTCTTGTTCTGCATTAACACAGCTCCCAACCCAAAGCCAGAAGCATCAGTTTCCAGAATAAATGTCTCAGCAAAATTAGGCAATGCTAAAATAGGGGCAGTAATCATCGCTTGTTTCAGCTCGTCAAACGCGTTTTGAGCTGCGAATGACCATTGAAAGCTGTCCTTCTTGAGTAACTTAGTTAATGGTTTGGCAATCAGGTCGTATCCTTGTACGAAGCGCCTGTAGTAGCCAGTGAGTCCCAAAAATCCCCTCAACTGTTTAACTGTTTTCGGAGTGGGCCAGTTACGCATTGCTTCTGTCTTACTTGGATCTGTTGCTACTCCTTTTTCAGAAATAATGTGGCCCAGATAGTCAACTTGCAGCTGCCCAAACAAGCATTTCTTCTGATTAGCAAAGAGTTGATGGTCGGCAAAAACTTTCAGCACCACCATCAGATGCTCTCTATGCGCCATGACTGACTTGTTGAACACTAGTATGTCGTCAAAAAAGACAAGGAAAAATTTGCGCAAATATGGTCTGAACACCTCGTTCATCAGAGACTGAAATGTAGCTGGTGCATTTGATAGCCCAAACGGCATTACCAAGAATTCATAATGTCCTTCATGTGTTCCGAAAGAAGTCTTCTCAATATTGGCTCTTTCATCCTGATCTGATGATAACCCGACCTTAAATCCAGCTTAGAAAATATCACCGCTCCGTGTATTTCATCAAGCAACTGATCGATGATAGGAATGGGAAACTTATCTGGAACAGTAGCCCTGTTTAATGCTCTATAATCAACGCAGAACCGCCACGAGAGATCTTTCTTGCGTACTAGTAGCACTGGACTAGAAAAGGGGCTCTTGCTAGGCTGAATAATTCCAGAATTTAACATTTCTGTGACCATCTGTTCCATCACCTCTTTGCTAGCATGAGGATATATGTAAGGTCTAACAGAAATAGCCGTAATGTCGGGAGTTAAATGAATAGAATGTTCACGTCCTCTGATTGGAGGTAGCCCTTTTTGAACAGCAAAAATGCGTTGAAAGTCATCCAATA
>JAHZTW010000006.1:5659124-5712965 GCA_020283515.1 Alliaria petiolata | reverse complement strand
CTTAAACATAATCCTAATAATGTCTAACCACGAAATCCTATGAAGAATATGTGGCTAAACAATATTAGAAGGCAAGAACAAGAAGAGATAAATAAGAGAAGTGTAAAAACTAAATTAAAATCAAAAGTATTTACATGGTTCTTGAAAATAAAAAGAAAACTAAGCACAAACTAAAAATGTCTAAGAGGAAAAGAGGGAAGAGAGGGATAGCTCGTGATAAGAGGCTTAGTATTTATAGAAGCGCCACAAAAAACCTAGTGAGCCTTATCCTCACAAAAGGGATCCAATGCTAAAAGCAAACTTCCTTGGACTCTTGTGCTCTTTTGGACTTATGCTGCAACAGCTTCATGTCGATATGGCACCCTGATATTGGCTCCAAGCTCTTATCTTCCCAGCATAAGCTTCATCGGGCACAAGTCGTTATGCTTGCCCGTTATACACTAGCTTGCCGAGCTGGCCAGACCGATGCACACTGTTTCCGCTGTAACTTCTGAACCGTCGATCGTAATGACTTGATACTTCCACTGGACGAAAGCTAACTCGATCCAGCAACAAAACACATTTCTTAACTTGGCATAACTAGTCTCCCATCAACCACTGTCGTGGGAAGGAGAAGCTAGTTTCTTGGATGGGCTTATGAGATTCCTAAGTCCTTTTGCGATAAGGAAATCTCTAAGGACTCAAAGATCTCCATCGAGAGTCTTTGGCTTTAATCCCTCCAAACCAAGAAGAGTTAAGGATTAAAAACATGTTAACCCTCTAGATCTAATCCTCCTTGATCTCCCTAAACCATTCGGCCTAAAACCCAAAAGTAACTACTCGCTAATCATGCTCAAGCACTCCATAATCATAGGATCTGAAATGCTAAACATGTTTAACACTAAGACAGAAAGAAGATTGAGACTAAAAGGTAAGTTCTTGCTTATAGAAATCAAACGTGCGATTACAAAAGCTTCAAAGAAAAGCTTAAAACCTTAACAATGGTGATAAGCTTAAAGAAGAAAGGCAAAAAGCATAAAAGATAAGTTTTTTTTGAAAAAGTAGAGTTTTTAGCTACTTATAGTAAAAGGAGAATGGTCCCCTCACAAGAGGACAAAAACGTGAGCTGGCCGGATAAGGACGCACATCTGGCAAAAGAGATCGAGTTGAGTCGTCGATCTCTTGCCCGATCTTGTCCTGAGAATGGCCCGCTTAGCACGATCTTCGGGTCGTTCTAACTCCGTGATTGACCTCCTTGCTCGATCGTTGGGTCGTTCTGATGGAGATCGATCCAGAACTTCGATATTGCCTCCGTTCTTCCTTAATGATGTCTTTGGATCCGTACAGTCGTACGACCATCTTGGTCGATTTAAGCCCTATTCTTCTCCCTTGAAATGGTCTGAGCGCCTCGATCTTCTGGTCGATCTCGTCTATAACGGCCTACCTTGCTCGATCTTCCCCTCGATCTCAGTAAGTGTTTGCTTGTCCGAACTTCTCCAAGTGTCCACAAGCTTCCCTTTGAACCTCAACATGTCCATGCATCCACCACAGCTCCAATGCACTCGAAACAACATGATAATGATGCAAATATGTAAAAAATCATGCAAATGCTAATGCAAAGTGTTCTAAGACTTAATATGAGATAAATGATGCAAACTATCCTATTATGAATGCAAAATGCATGAAAACCTATCCTAAATGTATGCTGAATATGCGAAATATATGAGTATAACACTAATGGCTCGATTCGGTTATGGTGCCAACCGTACTTCTTTGTTGGGGCATCTGGATAGCGTCCTCGGTGACAGAATGTCTTGCTTGATTAAAGTAGACTTCTAAGTCGATCTTGTTTTCCAAGCTATTTTGAAAGAAGTCGGCCAAACCCTGATCTTTCCAGGTGTCTTCGAATGACATTTCCATCGGGAGTTTCTTTACTTTGGTGTTAAACTCCATCAACTTCTCCCTCTGAATGTGCATCGTGATGGGTCTCGCATGGCTGACCTTGCTCCTTCTAGTCGAATGGGCGGAGGTCTCTTCTTTGAGAAGTTCACGCGACTCGTCTCCTGACGATCCGGTTGAATACGTCTCCTCGAACTCGTAGTACGAATCGCTTGAGCAGCTGGCTGTGAAGCTCGTTTCAGGACTTGAGACCCTTGCTTCTGTGATAGGTTCGGCCGTATTGCAGGGTGCGAACGTGACCAAGCTGGAGCAGTGGCCTGATGCAGCTAGCGTGTCTCCTTGTGTTGCCCCTTGGATTGAGAATTCAGAAACTCTTTCCATCGTTCTTCCAAGAGGGTCGGTAAGCTCCTCTGTTTTACTGGCGTTTATTGCGGAGATTAACTCGCCAAGTCTCTGTTGTTCCTTGGCCAGCTTTCCTATTGATGTCGTCTTCCTTTTTAGGTTGTTGATGATGCCTTCGAGCCTATCGTTTGTTTCTTTGGCCTTGTCCTCTGATCGTCGTTGATCTTCCACCAGTTGCAGAATATCTGCTTCAGGTCCATCTCTACTGACATAGATAGAGTCGTTGGTTTTCTCAAGCTTTTTGTTCAAAACGTGGATATCTCTTATGCTTTGCTCGAGGATGGGCTTGCGCTATTCGAGTGTCTCAGAGATCTTCTCTAGCTGAGCGGCGTTGTTGAGCGCACGGTCCTTCTACAACTCTTTTTCTTCAGAGAGAGCGCCCATCATGGTGAGTAGTTCAGTTCGAACCGCGTCTATGCGTTTGTGGATGGCTCTGGTGCACTTTGCTTGACATCCCATCATATTGTCGATTATGTCCATGAGCTCATCGAGCTGGCGGGTTTGATTGATGTCTATGTTATCATACGGATGAGGGAGCTTAGATGCATCCTGGTGTTGAGTAGGCTGGGCGCGTCTTTGATACCTTACGCTCGGGAAGGGTATCAGAGGCGCGTTCGTCGGGATTAGTTTCCCCGCAAAGTTCGCGGGTGATTTCAGCTTCTGGAGAACTATGGGTGCATTGTTCTTGGTTTGTGGGGTTCTCCATGGTTTTAGGGTTCCTAAAACTCATAGAAAAAGATCTAGAAGTTAGAGGAAAATAATGTCTTTGAGTTGTGATCCTGACCTGTGTTTTGGACAGCATAACGCAACCTCCCCGGCAACTGCGCCAAAAGCTTGATGGGGTCGAAATTGTTTTCCAAAATAAGATGACTTCTTGGGGACTCATCGAGCTTTAAATTTCCAAGACCCTAAGCTGCAAGTGCACAGCATGCGTTGAAGTACTTAGGGTATCAATCCACAGGGAGGAAATCAACTGCAAATCAAGAAAATCAGGGCAACCAAAGACGCAGAGAATTGGGGGTTTGGAGTAAGTGTCACGGTTTCAGTAGAAAAGAAAAAAGGCAGCCACGTCTTATGTAGAGGAGGGTGTCGACCAACTCTATAACTAACGGAAAAATGAAAATCAACTTAGGGGCTTGTAAAAAGAAAATCAGGTGTGCAGTGCAGAAAATGTAAATATTGAAGTGCGTAAATCTCGATTAAAAATCAGATGTGGAAAGAAACATTGGGGATCTCTACGGAAAATCTATGGGGTTCTAACTAGAAATCAAACTCACAAAAGTTCAGACAAACGAGGCTAGGCGATTTTCCCTAAACTGGAATCACTGGTTTTAACGACCTTGACTCTCTCAAGCTAGATCGATCTATGTTATGCAAAGTGCGCAGGTATACTCTCGCACCCCACGGCCTATGCAAACACGCAGTATAGATCAGGATCATAAACGTCCACATCTTCTTCTTAGGTATGCGTGAGTATCCCAGAAGCGTTCGCTCCATCAAACTAGGTTCAGATATAAAATTCAGCACGTTAGTGGTTTTCAAAGATCCTAAACTCAGACTCTAGTTCATGACGCTAGAATCATGCAATAAGAACAAGTTTAATAAGAAAGAAAACCCTAATCTACGGTCTAAACAGCCGATTCAAGAACAATTAATGAAATTCTCCATAGATCCCCTTAAAGAACACCCAACGAAAACAAACTACTCAGACATGAAAGAAGGAGTAGAAAACGAGATTGATGAATGCATACTTGTATAAATCAATAAGAAGTAAGAGATGTTCCAACAGAAATCAATCTCTCTCGAAGAACAAGGATGGAGATCGAGAGAGAACGAGATCCGCGGCCACAAAGTTAGCCAAGAACCAAGGCAAAGAAAACGTGAAAAAAATTGACAAAAACTTTGAACTCTCTAAAAGAAACCCTAAACATCGAGTATATAGAGGTCTTCAAGTCCCTGTGGGCGTCATTTAGGTCTTGCCTTGCATAAGACGACTGCGGGTTTAAGTCGGGCTTCAAATGGGCTCGGGAATCGTCAGATGCCTGGCCGCACGAGCGAGGGCTCGTGACGCGGCCAGCTTGCTCTTCTGGATGCTTGACGGACCTTCTTGCTTCCTTCATAACTTGAGATCCAACTGTGGGATTGGACTCAAACCACTTCGAGGTGAAAGACAGCTAATAAGGCTACCTTGTCTCCAAATATGAGATTGATCTTGTGGTGAGAAGGTCTTCATCTGATGTTGAACTTATGTCCTCGAGCACTTATTCCGGGAATGTCCATTTTTCTCCAAAATATGCGTCTTTTGCTAAGATTACCTGAAAAGAGTCTTGAACAACCAAATACTCGAAATCTAGTGTTTATGCATTAAAATCTTAGTGAAATGCTTATTAAAGCACTCGCTTATGATAGTAAAAATGGGTAAAATATACATGTTATCAGGTTCACTTGCAAGATGCTTGGCATGCGATACACGACACAATGGGAGAGCATTCTCAACATTTTGGCCGATGAATCACAAGCTAAGATACATTTTTTCCTTCTTCGATATGTGTTGCAGAACACAATTCATTCTATATGGCGGAGAGAAACGACATGAGACATGGGAAACCTTCTACTCTACCGAAACAGATGGCAAAGCAAATCGACAAACAAGTACACAACCGATTGACTACAATATGGAGGCTAGGATATACTCGTAATGAAGAAGGTTTCGAGATATGGTTCTCGAATCATTGAAGTATTTAGCTAGGATTTCTTGCTAAAATTTCTTTAAATTTTCAAAAATAGCCGCAGTCTTTGTAAAAAGCGTTTTTTTTTTGTTGAATTAATTTTACATTCATTAGAAAAAAAAAGTAGGCCATCGACACTAGTGCTGATGTATGACAAATCAAGTAATCGATTTTGTGTGAAAGAGGCTGAAGAGCTTTCTGCTGCATGATTGGGCATAAAACTGGTTGTTTCTTGAGGATCATATTTGTCCGAAATGGAACAAAACCAATTCTCCGAATTTTTCCTTTAGACGATATTGGTAAGTTCAACATTCTCTTGCTATTATATGTTTAATAAGCGAACCTTTTCTATAAGTTTAAATCTATATTCTTACTAATTTTTATATTCCTTTACAAATGGTAATTTCTATATTCTTATTCTGATCTGATATATGTATCATACATATAGTCTCTTTTCATTTTTGTTTTTGTTTTTTTTGAACAAGCTCATTTCATATTGTTACATATACATTTTTGACAACACAAATGAAGACGTACATGTAGGTGTATATGGGTTTTTGTTTCTTGGTTAAACTTGTAGATCAGATCAGAAAAAGAATATAGAAATTGCCATTCTGGTTGTTTCTTTAGACTCATATTTGTCCAGCTTTTTGCTTTGGACGACATTGGTAAGTTCAGCAAATTTATCTTGCTTTTTATGTGTAGTAGGAAATGCAATGTTTAACCATTTTCTATCTAAAAGAGCACTCGAAGAAGTAGAAGAATCTACAAGTAGAACATGTGTCTGCCAAAGAAAAGAAGAATTTCGAATATTTGTGTTTGTCACGGTTTGTGGAATTTGTGTCATAGTTTGTAATCTAAGCATTAATACTAGTAAAAATTATTTGTATAGCCATGAAACAGTTACAGAATTTTCGTGTCTTGAAACAGTCACATAAAAGCTACGAAAAAATTAGTCACGAATCTAGCCACACAAAAATATTTGTGATTTTTTCGGCTGCTATAATTGCATGACTAATTTTTTAAGTGCCTATATTTCTTGGATTTTTTTTTTAATTATTATGTGGCTATACAAATTATTTTTATTAGTACACTTTAATTTATTCATATTCTTATAAAATAGCTTTTGCATTTCAATGAAGTTTCAGACTATTTGGTGTTGCAGTTTCTTCCAGTGAGGTTTTCATGATCCAACAAACTGAACGAAAGATTCCACGAGATAAGTTTGATAGACAAACAGAGAAGAACTTGGACGTTAATAAGTATGAAATTCAAGAAATCATCCAGCCAATTTACATCGCACACAGCTGGAAAAGTTTATGCGTGGCAAATGGGCAGAAGGCCGGATGTTCCTTCTTATTCAGGACCACTTGAAAGAAAGGGCCACTTTTTTTTCCCGATCTCTGAAGATTCTACAAGAACAGCTCATAGGAATGAAATACTCGCAGGTGTAGAGGAAAATCTTCATCAAAGCAAAACTGGCCTGTGATGTTAAACTATGCCCGTTTATGTTCCACATATTGTAGTCAAAGTGATTTAGATTTGCTAGATAACTCTGTTTAAATAATCTTCTTCTCTTTCTGAAAATACCGTTAAGTTCCTTCTATCATTTTGTACTCAGTAGTAACTATGAATGATATAAAATCATATGCAACCTACCTTTATTTCTTATTTTAAAATAGAGTGTATAGTAAAAAGTTCTCTAACCCACCTTTATTTTTACCTAGATATTGCTAGTTTTCTACTATATTTGAAGAAAAAAATAGCAAACTGAACCTGAACTGGCGAACCGAAGTCACTTTCGGTGAATTATGAGTTCAATATATCATGTTTAGCAGAAAGACGTTTCTATTTTTTCCTTTAAAATAGAGATGCATATTTACCTCTATTTTAGAGGAAGAAAAAATAGAAATGCATTGGAGATGGTATAACAGAAACAACTTGTTATGTGAAAATGTTTGAACGTTCATGGATTCAACACAAAACTCATCCGTGAATACGTCTTAGAGACTAGCCATTGTGCTTGTGTTAATCTCAGGTTTTTTTTTATATATCTTAATCCTAAAATCTTTCTTTTGAGAATGACCAAACAAATTAAGAATAAAATCGAGCAGGTTTTTACGTGCGAAATCGATCAAAAGCCAATTTCCTTTTGGATTTACTTAGAGATGGAAATGGAGCATAGTTTTTGTTATTCACTAACCATAGTTAACCACAATTTCTCCACTTTGATGAATACCTTCCACTGTTCGTTACAGATTGATATTTTCGTTAGTAGATTAATAATATATCATTATTCGTTACAGATTGATATTTTCGTTCGTTACAGATGAATACCTTCCACTGTTCGTCAAAAAAATATATATATCATTATTATAATATAACTAAAAGTTATAATTAAATTTTAACTAAAAGTTATAATTACATTTTAATCTAAAAAATTATATGGATTCTCGACAATTTTTGAAAGGATCTCACAGATTGATATTTTCGTTCGTTACAGATGAATACCTTCCACTGTTCGTCAAAAAAATATATATATCATTATTATAATATAACTAAAAGTTATAATTAAATTTTAACTAAAAGTTATAATTACATTTTAATCTAAAAAATTATATGGATTCTCGACAATTTTTGAAAGGATCTCATTTGAAAAACTCTTCTCACTCTCTCTCTTTCTTTTTAATTATATATTTTTTATGAGATACTCTAATAAGAATATTTACCAATCATTTTTTTGGTCGAATTTACAAATCATTTTTAACATTAATAAAAATAAAAAATCTGAAATTGGCTATTTTAAACATTATCGTAAATTGAAGGGGAAGACAAAACGATGGGAGAGAGAGAGAGAGAAGCATAAGTTGGCGCTTTGCTTTCCTTACTCGGAAATTTAATTGCTTTAATTTTCGATGAATGACGATTGGAATTTTCTAAGTTGCAATAAATCTGAGATAAAGACTCTTTTTAAACCCTAATTTTCGTTCTTCCTCTCTCACAGACTCGTCTGCTTTCATTAAATAAATCAGAGTATGGATAATTCCTCGCCGGAGAGTCACTGTGTGTTTGTAGAGACAACCTTTGACACTCATCTCGTGGCTCTCCTTCACAACAATGACACCGTCTCCGTTTTCAAAGGTGAAATGACTTCTTAAGTGAAACTATTATGTTGGTGATGGTTAATTTGCTAAACTAAATGTTTTTTTTTTACAGAGAAAATATGCAATGAGCATGGTCAATGTTTCCCAGAAATTGGAGAAATAACTATTTCTGCGTTGAAGGTAGGGCTTTCGGTTTCGCTTTTGCTGCCTTATCTTTACAGGTTATATTGTAACAAGAACAATCTAAGGAGTGGTTTTGTGTTTAGGTTGAATGGAGTGGTCATTTTTATCACATGTCAGATTCCATGAATGTGAAAAAGGCTTTTGACAATAGATGTAAAGACTGGTTTATATCTGTCGATGCTGCTGTAAGAGTTGACAAGACTTCAATGGCTGATTGTTCAAGCCCTAATGAGGTTCTTGAGAAAAAGACAGAAATAACCAATGATCATCCTCTTAAAGAAGAATATCTGAAAACCCAAGTAGCTGAGGAGAAGAAAACAAAGCAGAGTAGTCAAAAGAAAAGCTCCGGTGAGTGTCTCAAGTTATGTGGAACAGTGGAGGCTGTAGTTGCGTCTGTATGTTGTGCATCAGATGTAATTGGAGAAGGAAAAGGTAACCTCTGTTTTATTTATTGGAGATTGTCATTTCAGTTAGCTTTGATACTAATATATGTATGATGTTCTATAGACATCGAAGTCAGCGAGAAAGATGGGATTCACATTGGAGAGGATCAACAAACTTGTGATGAGGAGATGCTAGGCTAAGATTATTTTGAGAAATGAATTAGCATGGAGTTATTTCTTGTTTCTTTTGATTAATATTGGCTACCCACTGGATTATGATTTGTTGTTGGGTTTGACGAACTTTTGATAAATTATGGAACTTAAGTACTGCACTGTTATGAACAAAGTTACGAACCGAAGTAATAGAAAGGAAATATGAAATCGAATGATAATAGTTGTGGAGGATCGCGTCCATACACCAACTTGAAAGGAGTGGTGTTCAGAGCTGTATGGAACGATGTATTGTACCAAAATTCAGACCACGCCAAATACTTGAACCATGTTTTTGGATGAGCAGAAGCAAAGCAACGCAGATAAGTTTCCAAACAACGATTCAACACCTCGGTTTGACCATCTGTCTGTGGATGAAACGCTGAACTGAATTTCAGTTTTGTACCCGATAACCTGAAAATCTCTTTCCAAAACGAACTTAGGAAGATCTTATCTCGATCAGAAACAATCGACGAGGGATACCCATGTAGCTTAACAATTTCTTCAACAAACTTTGTTGCTACATCTGCAGCTGTGAAAGGGTGTTTCAAGCCAATAAAGTGTCCATATTTGCTCAGTCTATCAACCACCACAAAGATAACATTCATACCACCAGATCTGTGTAATCCTTCAAAAAAATCCATACTGATATCTTGCCAAATCTGTGACGAAATCGGTAAAGGTTGAAGCAGACCAGCCGGAGCTAAAGTCGGATACTTATGTTTTTGGCACACTGTACACTCAAAAATGTATTGTTGAATGCATCTGCGCATTTGTGTCCAATGGAACACTTGTTGAATCCTTTTCATGGTGTGTAACACTCCGGAGTGACCCCCCATCAGACCATTATGAAACTCTTGCAGTATTAATGGAATGAACTTCGAGTTTGCAGGAATACACATCCGCTTCTTGTAACGCACTCGACCCTCCAGCACCACTAAACCCTTCTTAATTCTTTCACCATTGAGTATTCGGTTCTTAAGATGATTCAAATAGATGTCGTTATCAATTTCAGAGTATAAGTCTTGTATTTGAATAACCTGAGGAACTGTAAGTGACAATAACTGTGAATTGCCCTCTTCCACTTCACTTGACAGCATCCTCGACAGCCCTTCAGCAGCTTTATTATCAACACCAGGTTTGTACATGATGTCAAATTGATAGCCCAACAATCGTGTTAACCACTTGTGATATTCCATTGAGACTTCCCTTTGCTCCAGGAGGAATTTCAGACTTTTTTGATCAGTATATAACACAAAACGCCTCCCAACTAGGTAATGCTTCCATTTCTGAACCGCAAAAACAATAGCCATCAACTCACGTTCATAGATTGGCTTTAGTTGTTCTCATGAGGATAATCCATAACTAAAGTAAGCTATTGGCTTCTTGTTCTGCATTAACACAGCCCCCAACCCAAAACCAGAAGCATCAGTTTCCAGAACAAATGTCTCAGAAAAATTAGGCAATGCTAAAACAGGAGCAGTGATCATAGCTTGTTTCAGCTCATCAAACGCGGTTTGAGCTGCGAAGGACCATTGAAAGCTGTCTTTCTTAAGTAGTTGATTTAATGGTTTGGCAATAAGGTCGTATCCTTGCACAAAGCACATGTAGTAGCCAGTGAGTCCTAAAAATCTCCTCAACTGTTTGACTGTTTTCAGAGTGGGCCAGTTACGCATTGCTTCTGTTTTACTTGGATCTGTTTCTACCCCATTTTCAGAAATAATGTGGCCCAGATAATCAACTTGAAGCTGCCCAAATAAGCATTTCTTCTTATTAACAAATAGTTGATGGTCAGCAAAAACTTTCAGGACCACCATCAGATGCTTTCTATGCGCCATGACTGATTTGTTGAACACTAGTATGTCATCGAAGAAGACAAGGACAAATTTGCGCAGATATGGCCTGAAAGCCTCATTCATCAGAGACTGAAACGTAGCTGGTGCATTTGATAGCCCAAACGGCATTACCAAGAATTAATAGTGTCCTTCATGTGTTCTGAAAGCAGTATTCTCAATATCTTGCTCTTTCATCCTGATCTGATGATAACCTGATCTCAAATCCAGCTTAGAGAATATCACAGCTCCGTGTAATTCATCAAGCAGCTGATCTATGATAGGGAAGGGAAACTTATCCGGAACTGTAGCCCTGTTCAATGCTCTATAATCAACGCAGAACCGCCACGATAGATCTTTCTTGCGTACTAGGAGCACATGACTTGAAAAGGGACTCTTGCTAGGCCGAATAATTCCTGAATTTAACATTTCCGTGACCATCTGTTCCATCACTTCTTTGCTAGCATGGGGATATCTGTAAGGTCTAACAGAAATAGCAGTAACGCCGGAAGTTAAATGTATAGAATGTTCCCGTCCTCTGATTGGTGGTAGCCCTTTTGGAACAGCAAAAATGTGTTGAAAGTCATCGAATAACTCTTGAATCTTCATTAGTATAACCATTTGCTGGTCCACCGAGACAGAGTGATTCTTGAATTCTAGGGAAACTCCCTTGTAATGGACCGTTGTCGTTGAAGACATTGCCTTAAAGGACAACTTCTGCGTATGTAGGTCAGGATCTCCTTAAAGAAGCACGGTTCTTCCATTATATGTGAACATAAATTCTAGGCACTCGCAGTCCACCATACATTTACCCAAAGTTCTCAACCACTGTACCCCAAGAATGATGTCTGCTCATCCAAGTTCCAAGGTGACAAAGTTGCTGACAAACTCCAGACCTTGCGTACCAAACTCAACTTGAGGACAAACCCCTAGACCTTCCACTGTCACACCAGTACCTAATAACACTTGTAGACCACTTGTCTGTAGGAGTTTCAAATTTGCTTGATTCACCACGTGTGGGGCTACGAAATTATGAGTAGCACCACTATCCAACATGATGATAACATCTGTCTTGCCAATGTTTCCTCTCATTTTTGTTGTTGTCGGGGAGTCAACACCGAGAAAAGCACTCAACGACAGAGTCATTAACTGTTGCTCTGAATGGCTGACTTCTTCCATTATATCTCCAACTTCATCTTAAAACACTTCCACTGTAAACCCTTCCAACACTATTAACACTTGAAGGCTTTTATTCGGGCAGGAGAGGAGATGATCTCTTGACCACTTTGCAGGACATTTGAAACACATACCCAATCGCTTCCTCTCTTTTAGCTGCTCTCGGTTATACATGTATTGAGGTCTTGAAGACTGTTGATCTGATACTGCTACACTCAACTTTTCAGGATTAGATTGTGGCTGCGAAGGAAGTCCTTGCTTCGAGCTATTGTAATTTGAAGAAAAACGCAACGGTACAAAATTTAGGGGTCTTTTATTGTTGCCATGTACCCGATGTCCTCCACTTAGAACCTGACATAACATGCTGGATTCCATTTTTAACACTGCATTTTTATGCTGAGTTATTCCTTGAGGCTCTTTGATCTTGATGACTTCTTGCATCTCTGGTTTCAATCGGTTGTAAAATACATCTACCAACGTATTCTCATCAAGATTTGGAACAATAGTAGCCAACTCTTCAAACTCGTTGACATACGCAGTAATTGATCCCAACTGTCTGATGCTGAAAAATCTTTTCCCAGGTCTTCTTCCAGACTACCACTGAATCTGTCAATCAAACGACGCTTAAACTGAAGCCAATCTGTGAAAGGCGAAGTTTCCATCTCACCGTTAAACCAATTCAGCACTGGACCTTCGAGACTGACTGAAACCAATTGAAGACGCGATTCCCCCACATAATTCCCCAACCTGAAAACCCTTTCAACTCGTGCAATCCAACTATACGGATGTGTACCCTCAAAGATCGGCATATCCACTTTCCGTAACAAGTTCTCACGATTTTCTAACGCATTAGCCACAGACCGATAACCTAACGTTGTATCACCTCCATCAGGTTCTAGAGAAGGATTAGGTACCTGAGATGTATCGGCTGATGATGTCGCTATGGTCTTCCCTTGCGATTTATCTACGCGCGCCAACATCTGCGTGATTAATTGGATGCTACCGTCCAGTTTGTCTAATTTCTGATCTAGCGAACCTAGACGAGTCTCCACCGTTGAAAACCGAGTTTGATTCGTCGTATACTCCCCATTCAGACGAGCCCAACCGCCTTTGACCACCGCGACCTGCTAAGCCAGATCCTGAACCGTTTCTTGTATCTCATTCGGCACTTGCTCGGATTCTTCCAAAGATCCCATCGCGAATGTTCGATCAGTCACCGCACCAATTTGTTATGAACAAAGTTGTAAACCGAAAGAATAGAAAGGATAGAAGGAATAGATCGACTCTTTTATTGATTTTGCAAACGAAATACTCCAATATTCGATTACAAGAGAGACGATCACCAAATCGCCATTGTTGAACCCCCAAGTTCTAACAATCCGGAGTTTTAACAAAAAATGGATAAAAGAAAAGAAATGTTTATTCCGAACTTATATACATGTTTAATTCGGAATAACACAACCCTCTAGTCACTTCAGAGTCTTTGTCCTCTTGTCAATTAGTCCAAATGTTTTTCCATTGACTTGCCTAGACTCGCAACTCTCTTCCTTTTCCGGTAATATGTTCTTCTGGGCATATCAATACCCGCCCCAATAAGACGAAGCTTGTCCTCAAGCTTGAATTAAGGAAATTGCTTTTCCATCTCTTGAGCTAAAACCCAAGTACACTCGTGCTGAGGTAAGTCCACCCACTGAATGAGCACTTTGAAGAACCCTTCCTTATCATAGCGAGTCTCAAGAACCAGTTCAGGCTGTAACACAAACTCCCCTGCATCCGTGAATGTATTAGGAAGAACCGAGACCTGAGAATCTTGTCCCACCGCTGCTTTCAATTGTGAAACGTGAAAAACATGATGAATTTTGGAACTGTCACGTAACTTGAGACGATACGCTGCTTTGCCGATGCGTTCTAAAACTTCAAAAGGGCCATAGAAACGCGCAGCTAATTTCTGACACAGACGTCTTGTAACCGAATGCTGCCGATAAGGACGTAACTTTAAAAAGACTTTAGAACCCACCACAAATTCCAAGTCTCTACGTCTCTTATCCGCCTGCTCTTTCATAATGTCTTGTGCCTTGGACAGAGAGGATTTAATCTCAGCTAACATCTCATCACGCTCCTTCAGCATGACCTCTAGCTCAAAATTCTTGGTAGTTCCTTCCTCGAATGATAATAGTTGTGGGGGATCGCGTCCATAAACCACCTTAAAGGGAGTGGTGTTCAGAGTTGTATGGAACGATGTGTTGTACCAAAATTCAGACCACTCCAAATACTTGAACCATGTTTTGGGATGAGCAGAAGCAAAACAACGCAGATAAGTTTCCAAACAACGATTCAACACCTCGGTTTGACCATCTGTCTGTGGATGAAACGCTGAACTGAATTTCAGTTTTGTACCCGATAACCTGAAAATCTCTTTCCAAAACGAACTTAGGAAGATCTTATCTCGATCAGAAACAATCGACGAGGGATACCCATGTAGCTTAACAATTTCTTCAACAAACTTTGTTGCTACATCTGCAGCTGTGAAAGGGTGTTTCAAGCCAATAAAGTGTCCATATTTGCTCAGTCTATCAACCACCACAAAGATAACATTCATACCACCAGATCTGTGTAATCCTTCAAAAAAATCCATACTGATATCTTGCCAAATCTGTGACGAAATCGGTAAAGGTTGAAGCAGACCAGCCGGAGCTAAAGTCGGATACTTATGTTTTTGGCACACTGTACACTCAAAAATGTATTGTTGAATGCATCTGCGCATTTGTGTCCAATGGAACACTTGTTGAATCCTTTTCATGGTGTGTAACACTCCGGAGTGACCCCCCATCAGACCATTATGAAACTCTTGCAGTATTAATGGAATGAACTTCGAGTTTGCAGGAATACACATCCGCTTCTTGTAACGCACTCGACCCTCCAGCACCACTAAACCCTTCTTAATTCTTTCACCATTGAGTATTCGGTTCTTAAGATGATTCAAATAGATGTCGTTATCAATTTCAGAGTATAAGTCTTGTATTTGAATAACCTGAGGAACTGTAAGTGACAATAACTGTGAATTGCCCTCTTCCACTTCACTTGACAGCATCCTCGACAGCCCTTCAGCAGCTTTATTATCAACACCAGGTTTGTACATGATGTCAAATTGATAGCCCAACAATCGTGTTAACCACTTGTGATATTCCATTGAGACTTCCCTTTGCTCCAGGAGGAATTTCAGACTTTTTTGATCAGTATATAACACAAAACGCCTCCCAACTAGGTAATGCTTCCATTTCTGAACCGCAAAAACAATAGCCATCAACTCACGTTCATAGATTGGCTTTAGTTGTTCTCATGAGGATAATCCATAACTAAAGTAAGCTATTGGCTTCTTGTTCTGCATTAACACAGCCCCCAACCCAAAACCAGAAGCATCAGTTTCCAGAACAAATGTCTCAGAAAAATTAGGCAATGCTAAAACAGGAGCAGTGATCATAGCTTGTTTCAGCTCATCAAACGCGGTTTGAGCTGCGAAGGACCATTGAAAGCTGTCTTTCTTAAGTAGTTGATTTAATGGTTTGGCAATAAGGTCGTATCCTTGCACAAAGCACATGTAGTAGCCAGTGAGTCCTAAAAATCTCCTCAACTGTTTGACTGTTTTCAGAGTGGGCCAGTTACGCATTGCTTCTGTTTTACTTGGATCTGTTTCTACCCCATTTTCAGAAATAATGTGGCCCAGATAATCAACTTGAAGCTGCCCAAATAAGCATTTCTTCTTATTAACAAATAGTTGATGGTCAGCAAAAACTTTCAGGACCACCATCAGATGCTTTCTATGCGCCATGACTGATTTGTTGAACACTAGTATGTCATCGAAGAAGACAAGGACAAATTTGCGCAGATATGGCCTGAAAGCCTCATTCATCAGAGACTGAAACGTAGCTGGTGCATTTGATAGCCCAAACGGCATTACCAAGAATTAATAGTGTCCTTCATGTGTTCTGAAAGCAGTATTCTCAATATCTTGCTCTTTCATCCTGATCTGATGATAACCTGATCTCAAATCCAGCTTAGAGAATATCACAGCTCCGTGTAATTCATCAAGCAGCTGATCTATGATAGGGAAGGGAAACTTATCCGGAACTGTAGCCCTGTTCAATGCTCTATAATCAACGCAGAACCGCCACGATAGATCTTTCTTGCGTACTAGGAGCACATGACTTGAAAAGGGACTCTTGCTAGGCCGAATAATTCCTGAATTTAACATTTCCGTGACCATCTGTTCCATCACTTCTTTGCTAGCATGGGGATATCTGTAAGGTCTAACAGAAATAGCAGTAACGCCGGAAGTTAAATGTATAGAATGTTCCCGTCCTCTGATTGGTGGTAGCCCTTTTGGAACAGCAAAAATGTGTTGAAAGTCATCGAATAACTCTTGAATCTTCATTAGTATAACCATTTGCTGGTCCACCGAGACAGAGTGATTCTTGAATTCTAGGGAAACTCCCTTGTAATGGACCGTTGTCGTTGAAGACATTGCCTTAAAGGACAACTTCTGCGTATGTAGGTCAGGATCTCCTTAAAGAAGCACGGTTCTTCCATTATATGTGAACATAAATTCTAGGCACTCGCAGTCCACCATACATTTACCCAAAGTTCTCAACCACTGTACCCCAAGAATGATGTCTGCTCATCCAAGTTCCAAGGTGACAAAGTTGCTGACAAACTCCAGACCTTGCGTACCAAACTCAACTTGAGGACAAACCCCTAGACCTTCCACTGTCACACCAGTACCTAATAACACTTGTAGACCACTTGTCTGTAGGAGTTTCAAATTTGCTTGATTCACCACGTGTGGGGCTACGAAATTATGAGTAGCACCACTATCCAACATGATGATAACATCTGTCTTGCCAATGTTTCCTCTCATTTTTGTTGTTGTCGGGGAGTCAACACCGAGAAAAGCACTCAACGACAGAGTCATTAACTGTTGCTCTGAATGGCTGACTTCTTCCATTATATCTCCAACTTCATCTTAAAACACTTCCACTGTAAACCCTTCCAACACTATTAACACTTGAAGGCTTTTATTCGGGCAGGAGAGGAGATGATCTCTTGACCACTTTGCAGGACATTTGAAACACATACCCAATCGCTTCCTCTCTTTTAGCTGCTCTCGGTTATACATGTATTGAGGTCTTGAAGACTGTTGATCTGATACTGCTACACTCAACTTTTCAGGATTAGATTGTGGCTGCGAAGGAAGTCCTTGCTTCGAGCTATTGTAATTTGAAGAAAAACGCAACGGTACAAAATTTAGGGGTCTTTTATTGTTGCCATGTACCCGATGTCCTCCACTTAGAACCTGACATAACATGCTGGATTCCATTTTTAACACTGCATTTTTATGCTGAGTTATTCCTTGAGGCTCTTTGATCTTGATGACTTCTTGCATCTCTGGTTTCAATCGGTTGTAAAATACATCTACCAACGTATTCTCATCAAGATTTGGAACAATAGTAGCCAACTCTTCAAACTCGTTGACATACGCAGTAATTGATCCCAACTGTCTGATGCTGAAAAATCTTTTCCCAGGTCTTCTTCCAGACTACCACTGAATCTGTCAATCAAACGACGCTTAAACTGAAGCCAATCTGTGAAAGGCGAAGTTTCCATCTCACCGTTAAACCAATTCAGCACTGGACCTTCGAGACTGACTGAAACCAATTGAAGACGCGATTCCCCCACATAATTCCCCAACCTGAAAACCCTTTCAACTCGTGCAATCCAACTATACGGATGTGTACCCTCAAAGATCGGCATATCCACTTTCCGTAACAAGTTCTCACGATTTTCTAACGCATTAGCCACAGACCGATAACCTAACGTTGTATCACCTCCATCAGGTTCTAGAGAAGGATTAGGTACCTGAGATGTATCGGCTGATGATGTCGCTATGGTCTTCCCTTGCGATTTATCTACGCGCGCCAACATCTGCGTGATTAATTGGATGCTACCGTCCAGTTTGTCTAATTTCTGATCTAGCGAACCTAGACGAGTCTCCACCGTTGAAAACCGAGTTTGATTCGTCGTATACTCCCCATTCAGACGAGCCCAACCGCCTTTGACCACCGCGACCTGCTAAGCCAGATCCTGAACCGTTTCTTGTATCTCATTCGGCACTTGCTCGGATTCTTCCAAAGATCCCATCGCGAATGTTCGATCAGTCACCGCACCAATTTGTTATGAACAAAGTTGTAAACCGAAAGAATAGAAAGGATAGAAGGAATAGATCGACTCTTTTATTGATTTTGCAAACGAAATACTCCAATATTCGATTACAAGAGAGACGATCACCAAATCGCCATTGTTGAACCCCCAAGTTCTAACAATCCGGAGTTTTAACAAAAAATGGATAAAAGAAAAGAAATGTTTATTCCGAACTTATATACATGTTTAATTCGGAATAACACAACCCTCTAGTCACTTCAGAGTCTTTGTCCTCTTGTCAATTAGTCCAAATGTTTTTCCATTGACTTGCCTAGACTCGCAACTCTCTTCCTTTTCCGGTAATATGTTCTTCTGGGCATATCAATACCCGCCCCAATAAGACGAAGCTTGTCCTCAAGCTTGAATTAAGGAAATTGCTTTTCCATCTCTTGAGCTAAAACCCAAGTACACTCGTGCTGAGGTAAGTCCACCCACTGAATGAGCACTTTGAAGAACCCTTCCTTATCATAGCGAGTCTCAAGAACCAGTTCAGGCTGTAACACAAACTCCCCTGCATCCGTGAATGTATTAGGAAGAACCGAGACCTGAGAATCTTGTCCCACCGCTGCTTTCAATTGTGAAACGTGAAAAACATGATGAATTTTGGAACTGTCACGTAACTTGAGACGATACGCTGCTTTGCCGATGCGTTCTAAAACTTCAAAAGGGCCATAGAAACGCGCAGCTAATTTCTGACACAGACGTCTTGTAACCGAATGCTGCCGATAAGGACGTAACTTTAAAAAGACTTTAGAACCCACCACAAATTCCAAGTCTCTACGTCTCTTATCCGCCTGCTCTTTCATAATGTCTTGTGCCTTGGACAGAGAGGATTTAATCTCAGCTAACATCTCATCACGCTCCTTCAGCATGACCTCTAGCTCAAAATTCTTGGTAGTTCCTTCCTCGAATGATAATAGTTGTGGGGGATCGCGTCCATAAACCACCTTAAAGGGAGTGGTGTTCAGAGTTGTATGGAACGATGTGTTGTACCAAAATTCAGACCACTCCAAATACTTGAACCATGTTTTGGGATGAGCAGAAGCAAAACAACGCAGATAAGTTTCCAAACAACGATTCAACACCTCGGTTTGACCATCTGTCTGTGGATGAAACGCTGAACTGAATTTCAGTTTTGTACCCGATAACCTGAAAATCTCTTTCCAAAACGAACTTAGGAAGATCTTATCTCGATCAGAAACAATCGACGAGGGATACCCATGTAGCTTAACAATTTCTTCAACAAACTTTGTTGCTACATCTGCAGCTGTGAAAGGGTGTTTCAAGCCAATAAAGTGTCCATATTTGCTCAGTCTATCAACCACCACAAAGATAACATTCATACCACCAGATCTGTGTAATCCTTCAAAAAAATCCATACTGATATCTTGCCAAATCTGTGACGAAATCGGTAAAGGTTGAAGCAGACCAGCCGGAGCTAAAGTCGGATACTTATGTTTTTGGCACACTGTACACTCAAAAATGTATTGTTGAATGCATCTGCGCATTTGTGTCCAATGGAACACTTGTTGAATCCTTTTCATGGTGTGTAACACTCCGGAGTGACCCCCCATCAGACCATTATGAAACTCTTGCAGTATTAATGGAATGAACTTCGAGTTTGCAGGAATACACATCCGCTTCTTGTAACGCACTCGACCCTCCAGCACCACTAAACCCTTCTTAATTCTTTCACCATTGAGTATTCGGTTCTTAAGATGATTCAAATAGATGTCGTTATCAATTTCAGAGTATAAGTCTTGTATTTGAATAACCTGAGGAACTGTAAGTGACAATAACTGTGAATTGCCCTCTTCCACTTCACTTGACAGCATCCTCGACAGCCCTTCAGCAGCTTTATTATCAACACCAGGTTTGTACATGATGTCAAATTGATAGCCCAACAATCGTGTTAACCACTTGTGATATTCCATTGAGACTTCCCTTTGCTCCAGGAGGAATTTCAGACTTTTTTGATCAGTATATAACACAAAACGCCTCCCAACTAGGTAATGCTTCCATTTCTGAACCGCAAAAACAATAGCCATCAACTCACGTTCATAGATTGGCTTTAGTTGTTCTCATGAGGATAATCCATAACTAAAGTAAGCTATTGGCTTCTTGTTCTGCATTAACACAGCCCCCAACCCAAAACCAGAAGCATCAGTTTCCAGAACAAATGTCTCAGAAAAATTAGGCAATGCTAAAACAGGAGCAGTGATCATAGCTTGTTTCAGCTCATCAAACGCGGTTTGAGCTGCGAAGGACCATTGAAAGCTGTCTTTCTTAAGTAGTTGATTTAATGGTTTGGCAATAAGGTCGTATCCTTGCACAAAGCACATGTAGTAGCCAGTGAGTCCTAAAAATCTCCTCAACTGTTTGACTGTTTTCAGAGTGGGCCAGTTACGCATTGCTTCTGTTTTACTTGGATCTGTTTCTACCCCATTTTCAGAAATAATGTGGCCCAGATAATCAACTTGAAGCTGCCCAAATAAGCATTTCTTCTTATTAACAAATAGTTGATGGTCAGCAAAAACTTTCAGGACCACCATCAGATGCTTTCTATGCGCCATGACTGATTTGTTGAACACTAGTATGTCATCGAAGAAGACAAGGACAAATTTGCGCAGATATGGCCTGAAAGCCTCATTCATCAGAGACTGAAACGTAGCTGGTGCATTTGATAGCCCAAACGGCATTACCAAGAATTAATAGTGTCCTTCATGTGTTCTGAAAGCAGTATTCTCAATATCTTGCTCTTTCATCCTGATCTGATGATAACCTGATCTCAAATCCAGCTTAGAGAATATCACAGCTCCGTGTAATTCATCAAGCAGCTGATCTATGATAGGGAAGGGAAACTTATCCGGAACTGTAGCCCTGTTCAATGCTCTATAATCAACGCAGAACCGCCACGATAGATCTTTCTTGCGTACTAGGAGCACATGACTTGAAAAGGGACTCTTGCTAGGCCGAATAATTCCTGAATTTAACATTTCCGTGACCATCTGTTCCATCACTTCTTTGCTAGCATGGGGATATCTGTAAGGTCTAACAGAAATAGCAGTAACGCCGGAAGTTAAATGTATAGAATGTTCCCGTCCTCTGATTGGTGGTAGCCCTTTTGGAACAGCAAAAATGTGTTGAAAGTCATCGAATAACTCTTGAATCTTCATTAGTATAACCATTTGCTGGTCCACCGAGACAGAGTGATTCTTGAATTCTAGGGAAACTCCCTTGTAATGGACCGTTGTCGTTGAAGACATTGCCTTAAAGGACAACTTCTGCGTATGTAGGTCAGGATCTCCTTAAAGAAGCACGGTTCTTCCATTATATGTGAACATAAATTCTAGGCACTCGCAGTCCACCATACATTTACCCAAAGTTCTCAACCACTGTACCCCAAGAATGATGTCTGCTCATCCAAGTTCCAAGGTGACAAAGTTGCTGACAAACTCCAGACCTTGCGTACCAAACTCAACTTGAGGACAAACCCCTAGACCTTCCACTGTCACACCAGTACCTAATAACACTTGTAGACCACTTGTCTGTAGGAGTTTCAAATTTGCTTGATTCACCACGTGTGGGGCTACGAAATTATGAGTAGCACCACTATCCAACATGATGATAACATCTGTCTTGCCAATGTTTCCTCTCATTTTTGTTGTTGTCGGGGAGTCAACACCGAGAAAAGCACTCAACGACAGAGTCATTAACTGTTGCTCTGAATGGCTGACTTCTTCCATTATATCTCCAACTTCATCTTAAAACACTTCCACTGTAAACCCTTCCAACACTATTAACACTTGAAGGCTTTTATTCGGGCAGGAGAGGAGATGATCTCTTGACCACTTTGCAGGACATTTGAAACACATACCCAATCGCTTCCTCTCTTTTAGCTGCTCTCGGTTATACATGTATTGAGGTCTTGAAGACTGTTGATCTGATACTGCTACACTCAACTTTTCAGGATTAGATTGTGGCTGCGAAGGAAGTCCTTGCTTCGAGCTATTGTAATTTGAAGAAAAACGCAACGGTACAAAATTTAGGGGTCTTTTATTGTTGCCATGTACCCGATGTCCTCCACTTAGAACCTGACATAACATGCTGGATTCCATTTTTAACACTGCATTTTTATGCTGAGTTATTCCTTGAGGCTCTTTGATCTTGATGACTTCTTGCATCTCTGGTTTCAATCGGTTGTAAAATACATCTACCAACGTATTCTCATCAAGATTTGGAACAATAGTAGCCAACTCTTCAAACTCGTTGACATACGCAGTAATTGATCCCAACTGTCTGATGCTGAAAAATCTTTTCCCAGGTCTTCTTCCAGACTACCACTGAATCTGTCAATCAAACGACGCTTAAACTGAAGCCAATCTGTGAAAGGCGAAGTTTCCATCTCACCGTTAAACCAATTCAGCACTGGACCTTCGAGACTGACTGAAACCAATTGAAGACGCGATTCCCCCACATAATTCCCCAACCTGAAAACCCTTTCAACTCGTGCAATCCAACTATACGGATGTGTACCCTCAAAGATCGGCATATCCACTTTCCGTAACAAGTTCTCACGATTTTCTAACGCATTAGCCACAGACCGATAACCTAACGTTGTATCACCTCCATCAGGTTCTAGAGAAGGATTAGGTACCTGAGATGTATCGGCTGATGATGTCGCTATGGTCTTCCCTTGCGATTTATCTACGCGCGCCAACATCTGCGTGATTAATTGGATGCTACCGTCCAGTTTGTCTAATTTCTGATCTAGCGAACCTAGACGAGTCTCCACCGTTGAAAACCGAGTTTGATTCGTCGTATACTCCCCATTCAGACGAGCCCAACCGCCTTTGACCACCGCGACCTGCTAAGCCAGATCCTGAACCGTTTCTTGTATCTCATTCGGCACTTGCTCGGATTCTTCCAAAGATCCCATCGCGAATGTTCGATCAGTCACCGCACCAATTTGTTATGAACAAAGTTGTAAACCGAAAGAATAGAAAGGATAGAAGGAATAGATCGACTCTTTTATTGATTTTGCAAACGAAATACTCCAATATTCGATTACAAGAGAGACGATCACCAAATCGCCATTGTTGAACCCCCAAGTTCTAACAATCCGGAGTTTTAACAAAAAATGGATAAAAGAAAAGAAATGTTTATTCCGAACTTATATACATGTTTAATTCGGAATAACACAACCCTCTAGTCACTTCAGAGTCTTTGTCCTCTTGTCAATTAGTCCAAATGTTTTTCCATTGACTTGCCTAGACTCGCAACTCTCTTCCTTTTCCGGTAATATGTTCTTCTGGGCATATCAATACCCGCCCCAATAAGACGAAGCTTGTCCTCAAGCTTGAATTAAGGAAATTGCTTTTCCATCTCTTGAGCTAAAACCCAAGTACACTCGTGCTGAGGTAAGTCCACCCACTGAATGAGCACTTTGAAGAACCCTTCCTTATCATAGCGAGTCTCAAGAACCAGTTCAGGCTGTAACACAAACTCCCCTGCATCCGTGAATGTATTAGGAAGAACCGAGACCTGAGAATCTTGTCCCACCGCTGCTTTCAATTGTGAAACGTGAAAAACATGATGAATTTTGGAACTGTCACGTAACTTGAGACGATACGCTGCTTTGCCGATGCGTTCTAAAACTTCAAAAGGGCCATAGAAACGCGCAGCTAATTTCTGACACAGACGTCTTGTAACCGAATGCTGCCGATAAGGACGTAACTTTAAAAAGACTTTAGAACCCACCACAAATTCCAAGTCTCTACGTCTCTTATCCGCCTGCTCTTTCATAATGTCTTGTGCCTTGGACAGAGAGGATTTAATCTCAGCTAACATCTCATCACGCTCCTTCAGCATGACCTCTAGCTCAAAATTCTTGGTAGTTCCTTCCTCGAATGATAATAGTTGTGGGGGATCGCGTCCATAAACCACCTTAAAGGGAGTGGTGTTCAGAGTTGTATGGAACGATGTGTTGTACCAAAATTCAGACCACTCCAAATACTTGAACCATGTTTTGGGATGAGCAGAAGCAAAACAACGCAGATAAGTTTCCAAACAACGATTCAACACCTCGGTTTGACCATCTGTCTGTGGATGAAACGCTGAACTGAATTTCAGTTTTGTACCCGATAACCTGAAAATCTCTTTCCAAAACGAACTTAGGAAGATCTTATCTCGATCAGAAACAATCGACGAGGGATACCCATGTAGCTTAACAATTTCTTCAACAAACTTTGTTGCTACATCTGCAGCTGTGAAAGGGTGTTTCAAGCCAATAAAGTGTCCATATTTGCTCAGTCTATCAACCACCACAAAGATAACATTCATACCACCAGATCTGTGTAATCCTTCAAAAAAATCCATACTGATATCTTGCCAAATCTGTGACGAAATCGGTAAAGGTTGAAGCAGACCAGCCGGAGCTAAAGTCGGATACTTATGTTTTTGGCACACTGTACACTCAAAAATGTATTGTTGAATGCATCTGCGCATTTGTGTCCAATGGAACACTTGTTGAATCCTTTTCATGGTGTGTAACACTCCGGAGTGACCCCCCATCAGACCATTATGAAACTCTTGCAGTATTAATGGAATGAACTTCGAGTTTGCAGGAATACACATCCGCTTCTTGTAACGCACTCGACCCTCCAGCACCACTAAACCCTTCTTAATTCTTTCACCATTGAGTATTCGGTTCTTAAGATGATTCAAATAGATGTCGTTATCAATTTCAGAGTATAAGTCTTGTATTTGAATAACCTGAGGAACTGTAAGTGACAATAACTGTGAATTGCCCTCTTCCACTTCACTTGACAGCATCCTCGACAGCCCTTCAGCAGCTTTATTATCAACACCAGGTTTGTACATGATGTCAAATTGATAGCCCAACAATCGTGTTAACCACTTGTGATATTCCATTGAGACTTCCCTTTGCTCCAGGAGGAATTTCAGACTTTTTTGATCAGTATATAACACAAAACGCCTCCCAACTAGGTAATGCTTCCATTTCTGAACCGCAAAAACAATAGCCATCAACTCACGTTCATAGATTGGCTTTAGTTGTTCTCATGAGGATAATCCATAACTAAAGTAAGCTATTGGCTTCTTGTTCTGCATTAACACAGCCCCCAACCCAAAACCAGAAGCATCAGTTTCCAGAACAAATGTCTCAGAAAAATTAGGCAATGCTAAAACAGGAGCAGTGATCATAGCTTGTTTCAGCTCATCAAACGCGGTTTGAGCTGCGAAGGACCATTGAAAGCTGTCTTTCTTAAGTAGTTGATTTAATGGTTTGGCAATAAGGTCGTATCCTTGCACAAAGCACATGTAGTAGCCAGTGAGTCCTAAAAATCTCCTCAACTGTTTGACTGTTTTCAGAGTGGGCCAGTTACGCATTGCTTCTGTTTTACTTGGATCTGTTTCTACCCCATTTTCAGAAATAATGTGGCCCAGATAATCAACTTGAAGCTGCCCAAATAAGCATTTCTTCTTATTAACAAATAGTTGATGGTCAGCAAAAACTTTCAGGACCACCATCAGATGCTTTCTATGCGCCATGACTGATTTGTTGAACACTAGTATGTCATCGAAGAAGACAAGGACAAATTTGCGCAGATATGGCCTGAAAGCCTCATTCATCAGAGACTGAAACGTAGCTGGTGCATTTGATAGCCCAAACGGCATTACCAAGAATTAATAGTGTCCTTCATGTGTTCTGAAAGCAGTATTCTCAATATCTTGCTCTTTCATCCTGATCTGATGATAACCTGATCTCAAATCCAGCTTAGAGAATATCACAGCTCCGTGTAATTCATCAAGCAGCTGATCTATGATAGGGAAGGGAAACTTATCCGGAACTGTAGCCCTGTTCAATGCTCTATAATCAACGCAGAACCGCCACGATAGATCTTTCTTGCGTACTAGGAGCACATGACTTGAAAAGGGACTCTTGCTAGGCCGAATAATTCCTGAATTTAACATTTCCGTGACCATCTGTTCCATCACTTCTTTGCTAGCATGGGGATATCTGTAAGGTCTAACAGAAATAGCAGTAACGCCGGAAGTTAAATGTATAGAATGTTCCCGTCCTCTGATTGGTGGTAGCCCTTTTGGAACAGCAAAAATGTGTTGAAAGTCATCGAATAACTCTTGAATCTTCATTAGTATAACCATTTGCTGGTCCACCGAGACAGAGTGATTCTTGAATTCTAGGGAAACTCCCTTGTAATGGACCGTTGTCGTTGAAGACATTGCCTTAAAGGACAACTTCTGCGTATGTAGGTCAGGATCTCCTTAAAGAAGCACGGTTCTTCCATTATATGTGAACATAAATTCTAGGCACTCGCAGTCCACCATACATTTACCCAAAGTTCTCAACCACTGTACCCCAAGAATGATGTCTGCTCATCCAAGTTCCAAGGTGACAAAGTTGCTGACAAACTCCAGACCTTGCGTACCAAACTCAACTTGAGGACAAACCCCTAGACCTTCCACTGTCACACCAGTACCTAATAACACTTGTAGACCACTTGTCTGTAGGAGTTTCAAATTTGCTTGATTCACCACGTGTGGGGCTACGAAATTATGAGTAGCACCACTATCCAACATGATGATAACATCTGTCTTGCCAATGTTTCCTCTCATTTTTGTTGTTGTCGGGGAGTCAACACCGAGAAAAGCACTCAACGACAGAGTCATTAACTGTTGCTCTGAATGGCTGACTTCTTCCATTATATCTCCAACTTCATCTTAAAACACTTCCACTGTAAACCCTTCCAACACTATTAACACTTGAAGGCTTTTATTCGGGCAGGAGAGGAGATGATCTCTTGACCACTTTGCAGGACATTTGAAACACATACCCAATCGCTTCCTCTCTTTTAGCTGCTCTCGGTTATACATGTATTGAGGTCTTGAAGACTGTTGATCTGATACTGCTACACTCAACTTTTCAGGATTAGATTGTGGCTGCGAAGGAAGTCCTTGCTTCGAGCTATTGTAATTTGAAGAAAAACGCAACGGTACAAAATTTAGGGGTCTTTTATTGTTGCCATGTACCCGATGTCCTCCACTTAGAACCTGACATAACATGCTGGATTCCATTTTTAACACTGCATTTTTATGCTGAGTTATTCCTTGAGGCTCTTTGATCTTGATGACTTCTTGCATCTCTGGTTTCAATCGGTTGTAAAATACATCTACCAACGTATTCTCATCAAGATTTGGAACAATAGTAGCCAACTCTTCAAACTCGTTGACATACGCAGTAATTGATCCCAACTGTCTGATGCTGAAAAATCTTTTCCCAGGTCTTCTTCCAGACTACCACTGAATCTGTCAATCAAACGACGCTTAAACTGAAGCCAATCTGTGAAAGGCGAAGTTTCCATCTCACCGTTAAACCAATTCAGCACTGGACCTTCGAGACTGACTGAAACCAATTGAAGACGCGATTCCCCCACATAATTCCCCAACCTGAAAACCCTTTCAACTCGTGCAATCCAACTATACGGATGTGTACCCTCAAAGATCGGCATATCCACTTTCCGTAACAAGTTCTCACGATTTTCTAACGCATTAGCCACAGACCGATAACCTAACGTTGTATCACCTCCATCAGGTTCTAGAGAAGGATTAGGTACCTGAGATGTATCGGCTGATGATGTCGCTATGGTCTTCCCTTGCGATTTATCTACGCGCGCCAACATCTGCGTGATTAATTGGATGCTACCGTCCAGTTTGTCTAATTTCTGATCTAGCGAACCTAGACGAGTCTCCACCGTTGAAAACCGAGTTTGATTCGTCGTATACTCCCCATTCAGACGAGCCCAACCGCCTTTGACCACCGCGACCTGCTAAGCCAGATCCTGAACCGTTTCTTGTATCTCATTCGGCACTTGCTCGGATTCTTCCAAAGATCCCATCGCGAATGTTCGATCAGTCACCGCACCAATTTGTTATGAACAAAGTTGTAAACCGAAAGAATAGAAAGGATAGAAGGAATAGATTGACTCTTTTATTGATTTTGCAAACGAAATACTCCAATATTCGATTACAAGAGAGACGATCACCAAATCGTCATTGTTGAACCCCCAAGTTCTAACAATCCGGAGTTTTAACAAAAAATGGATAAAAGAAAAGAAATATTTATTCCGAACTGATATACATGTTTAATTCGGAATAACACAACCCTCTAGTCGTTTCAGAGTCTTTGTCCTCTTGTCAATTAGTCCAAATGTTCTTCCATTGACTTGCCTAGACTCGCAACTCTCTTCCTTTTCCGGAAATATATTCTTCTGGGCATATCAATACCCGCCCCAATAAGACGAAGCTTGTCCTCAAGCTTGAATTCAGGAAATTGCTTTTCCATCTCTTGAGCTAAAACCCAAGTACACTCGTGCTGAGGTAAGTCCACCCACTGAATGAGCACTTCGAAGAACCCTTCCTTATCATAGCGAGTCTCAAGAACAAGTTCAGGCTGTAACACAAACTCCCCTGCATCCGTGAATGTATTAGGCAGAATCGAGACTTGAGAATCTTGTCCCACCACTCCTTTCAATTGTGAAACGTGAAAAACAGGATGAATTTTGGAACTGTCTGGTAACTTGAGACGATACGCTGCTTTGCCGATGCGTTCTAAAACATCAAAAGGGCCATAGAAACGAGCAGCTAATTTATGACACAACCGTCTTGTAACTGAATGCTGCCGGTAAGGACGTAGCTTTAAAAAGACTTTCGAACCTACCAAAAATTCCACGTCTCTGCGTCTCTTATCCGCCTGCTCTTTCATAATGTCTTGTGCCTTTGACAGAGAAGATTTAATCTCGGTTAACATCTCATCACGCTCCTTCAGCATAACCTCCAACTCAAAGTTCTTGGTAGTTCCCTCCTCGAATGATAATAGTTGTGGAGGATCGCGTCCATACACCAACTTGAAAGGAGTGGTGTTCAGAGCTGTATGGAACGATGTATTGTACCAAAATTCAGACCACGCCAAATACTTGAACCATGTTTTTGGATGAGCAGAAGCAAAGCAACGCAGATAAGTTTCCAAACAACGATTCAACACCTCGGTTTGACCATCTGTTTGTGGATGAAACGCTGAACTGAACTTCAGTTTTGTACCCGACAGTCTGAAACTCTCTTTCCAAAACGAACTCAGAAAGATCTTATCACGATCAGAAACAATCGACAAAGGATAACCATGTAGCTTAACAATTTCTTCAACAAACTTTGCTGCTACATCTGCAGCTGTGAAAGGATGTTTTAAACCAATAAAGTGTCCATATTTGCTCAGTCTATCAACCACCACAAAGATCACATTCACACCACCAGATTTGGGTAAGCCTTCCACAAAATCCATACTGATATCTTGTCAAATCTGTGTAGGAATCGGTAAAGGCTGAAGCAGACCAGCCGGAGCTAACGTCGAATACTTATGTGTTTGGCACACTCAGCAATATATTGTTGAATGCATATGCGCATTTGGGTCCAATGGAACACTTGTTGGATCCTTTTCATGGTGCGTAACACTCCTGAGTGAGCCCCAATCAGACCATTATGAAACTCTTGCAGTATCAGTGGAATAAACTTCGAGTTTGCAGGAATACACAGCCTCTTCTTGTAACGTACTCGCCCCTCCAGCACTACTAATCCCTTCTTCACTCTTTCACCATTGAGTATGCGGTTCTTGAGCTGATTCAAATAGACATCATTATCAATTTCAGAGTATAAGTCTTGTATTTGAATAGCCTGAGGAACTGTAAATGATAATAACTGTGAATTTCCCTCTTCCACTTCACTTGACAGCATCCGAGACAGCCCGTCAGCAGCTTTATTATCAACACCCGGTTTGTACACAATGTCAAATTGATAGCCCAACAATCGTGTTAACCACTTGTGTATTCCATTGATACTTCCCGTTGCACCGGGAGGAATTTCAGACTTTTTTGATCAGTATGTACCACAAAACGCCTCCCAACTAAGTAATGCTTCCATTTCTGAACCGCAAAAACGATAGCCATCAACTCCCGTTCATAGATTGGCTTTAACTATTCTCGTGAGGATAATCCATAACTGAAGTAAGCTATTGGCTTCTTGTTCTGCATTAACACAGCTCCCAACCCAAAGCCAGAAGCATCAGTTTCCAGAATAAATGTCTCAGCAAAATTAGGCAATGCTAAAATAGGGGCAGTAATCATCGCTTGTTTCAGCTCGTCAAACGCGTTTTGAGCTGCGAATGACCATTGAAAGCTGTCCTTCTTGAGTAACTTAGTTAATGGTTTGGCAATCAGGTCGTATCCTTGTACGAAGCGCCTGTAGTAGCCAGTGAGTCCCAAAAATCCCCTCAACTGTTTAACTGTTTTCGGAGTGGGCCAGTTACGCATTGCTTCTGTCTTACTTGGATCTGTTGCTACTCCTTTTTCAGAAATAATGTGGCCCAGATAGTCAACTTGCAGCTGCCCAAACAAGCATTTCTTCTTATTAGCAAAGAGTTGATGGTCGGCAAAAACTTTCAGCACCACCATCAGATGCTCTCTATGCGCCATGACTGACTTGTTGAACACTAGTATGTCGTCAAAAAAGACAAGGAAAAATTTGCGCAAATATGGTCTGAACACCTCGTTCATCAGAGACTGAAATGTAGCTGGTGCATTTGATAGCCCAAACGGCATTACCAAGAATTCATAATGTCCTTCATGTGTTCAGAAAGAAGTCTTCTCAATATTGGCTCTTTCATCCTGATCTGATGATAACCCGACCTTAAATCCAGCTTAGAAAATATCACCGCTCCGTGTATTTCATCAAGCAACTGATCGATGATAGGAATGGGAAACTTATCTGGAACAGTAGCCCTGTTTAATGCTCTATAATCAACGCAGAACCGCCACGAGAGATCTTTCTTGCGTACTAGTAGCACTGGACTAGAAAAGGGGCTCTTGCTAGGCTGAATAATTCCAGAATTTAACATTTCTGTGACCATCTGTTCCATCACCTCTTTGCTAGCATGAGGATATATGTAAGGTCTAACAGAAATAGCCGTAATGTCGGGAGTTAAATGAATAGAATGTTCACGTCCTCTGATTGGAGGTAGCCCTTTTTGAACAGCAAAAATGCGTTGAAAGTCATCCAATATCTTATGAATCTTCCTTGGTATAACCATTTGTTGGTCCATCGATACAGAGTGATTCTTGAATTCTAAGGAGACACCCTTATAATGAACCATTGTCGTTGAAGATAATGCCTTAAAGGACAACTTCTGCGTATGGAGGTCAGGATCTCCTTTAAGAAGCACGGTGCGTCCTTTATATGTGAACGTGAATTCATGGCAATCCCAATCCACCAGACATTTACCCAAAGTTCTCAACCACTGTACCCACAGAATGATATCTGCTCCTCCAAGTTCTAAGGTGACGAAATCGCTGATAAACTCTAGAGCCTGAGTACAAAACTCCACTTGCGGACAAACTCCTAAACCTTCCACTGTCACACCAGTACCTAATAGCACTTGTAAACCACTTATCTGTAGGAGTTTCAACTTGGCTTGGTTCACCACGTGTGGGGCTACGAAATTATGGGTAGCACCACTATCCAACATGATGATAACATCTGTTTTGCCAATGTTTCCTCTCATTTTTGTTGTTGTTGGTGAATCAACACCGAGAAAAGCACTCAACGACAGAGTCATTAACTGTTGCTCTGAGGGGCCAACTTCCTCCAATAAATCTCCAGCTTCATCTTCAAATACTTCAACTGTAAACCCTTCCAACACTGTTAACACTTGAAGGCTTTTATTCGGGCATGAAAGGAGATGATCTCTGGACCATTTTGCAGGACATTTGAAACACAGACCCAACCGCTTCCTCTCTTTTAGCTGTTCTCGGTTATACATGTATTGAAGACTTGAAGACTGATCTGATACTACTACACTCAACTTTTCAGGATTAGATTGTGCCTGTGAAGGAGGTCCTTGCTTCGAGCTATTGTAGTTTGAAGAAGAACGCAGCGGTGCAAAATTTGGGGTTCTTTTATTGTTGCCCTGTACCTGCTGTCCTCCACTTAGAACCTGACATAACATGCTGGATTCCATTTTTAACACAGCATTTTTATGTTGAGTTATTCCATGAGGCTCTTTGATCTTGATGACTTCTTGCATTTCTGGTTTTAAACCGTTGTAAAATACATCTACCAACGTATTTTCATCAAGATTTGGAACAACCGTAGCCAACTCTTCAAACTCGTTGACATACGCAGTAATGGATCCCCACTGTCTGATACTGAAAAATCTTTTCCCAGGCTCTTCTTCCAGACTACCACTGAATCTGTCAATCAAACGACGCTTAAACTGAAGCCAATCTGTGAACGGTGAAGTTTCCATCTCCCCGTTAAACCAATTCAGCACTGGACCTTCGAGACTGACTGAAACCAATTGGAGACGAGCTTCCCCAACATAATTTCCCAACATGAAATATCTTTCAACTCTAGCAATCCAACTATACGGATGTGTGCCATCAAAGATCGGCATATCCACTTTCCGTAGCAAGTTTTCGCGATTCTCTAAAGCACTAGCCATAGAACGATAACCTAATGTTGTATCTCCTCCGTCATGTTCTAAGGAAGGATTAGGTACCTGAGATGTATCGGCTGATGATGTTGCGACGGTTTTTCCTTGTGACTTCTCCACCCGCTCCAACATCTGAGTGATTAGTTGGATGCTACCATCGAGCTTATCAAACTTCTGATCCAACGAATCTAATCGCGTCTCCACCGTCGAGAATTGAGTTTGATTTGTCGTATACTCCCGATTCAAACGAGCCCAACCGCCTTGGACAACCGCGACTTGCTGAGCCAGATCCTGAACCGTTTCTTGTATCTCGTTCGGCGTTTGCTCGGATTCTTCCAATGATCCCATCGCGAATGTCCGATCAGTCACCACACCAATTTGTTATGAAAAAAGATACGAACCGAAGTAATAGAAAGGAAATATGAAATCGATCGACTCTTTATTATGAAATTGCAAACAAAATACTCCAATATTAGATTACAAGAGACGATCCCAAATCGCCATTGTCGAACCCCCAAGTTCTACAATCCGGAGTTTTAAACTGGATAAAAGAAAAGAAATGTTTATTCCGAACTTATATACATGTTTAATTCGGAATAACGAAACCCTCTAGTCGCTTCAGAGTCTTTGTCTCTTGTCCAATAGTCCAAATGTTCTTCTAATGACTTGCGACTCTCATCCTTTTCCGGTAATAAGTTCTTCTGGGCATATCATGCACTTGCATCAATTTTTGCACCTACTTCCAACATTGTGTTACACATGTATGATTTGTTGCACCTGTCTGAAATGCCATGGAGTTTCTCTCTGTGTTTTATTTCTAGGTGTTGTGAAACCCCAAAAGAAGCATGCTTACTTCAAGCCGTATAAAGTGAAGTTCAGAAGTAAAATACCCGGGATTTACATTACTTATTACATTGTTCCAGGAAAGTAACATCTGTTTTAGCTTATTGTATTGAAGGCCATTCCATGCTTTCCTCGATGTTGGACTTGTTATGACCACAACTAGAAACCGTGTGTTTGGTGCACTAAGGTAACCTTTTTTCTGTTGAAACACATTCGTCTTGTGAGCTTAGACAATCTCATATTTTGGTTACAGTGATTTCATGTCTTAGATGAATTTCTCTGTTTTCTTATTTAGGGGACGTTGGACGATGAGCTTGATATGCAACATAGTAAACAAGCGCTTTGCTGGGTTCAACAAGGAAGGAAGTAATCTTTTTTCTGAAGCTCACATGAAAATACATTTATATGGCGGTCACGTTGCTGATTACATGTGGGTATTTCTTCTTAATGTTATTGTTAGGTACATCTGATTTCTTAATGCTTAATAGTGTGACGTCATTATCAATATCCAATTGTACATGGAAGATGATGAGCCAAAGAAACTGAGTTATGGTGAGAGCAAAGGCTAGTCAGATGTGATTGATAGCTTCAGTGATCTCCTTACCACTTGTATGGATCTTTCTTTAGTGTTTTAAACAAAAGCACGTTTTGTTGTCATATGAGACGGAGTATGTTAAAGTTTTAAACATAAGCAAGTACAGTATTGTTGTGTGTTGGAGTTTTGGACCATCCTTTGTTTACAATCCAATTTAAACCCAAGCGGCCTTTATTAAATTGTAAACCATATCGGTCTAACATACAAATAAATGCTAAATAATTAATTATCTTAGGCCAGCCGGTGCTTCTTCATGACTCATCTTGTATTTTGAGAGACTTTGAATTTTTTTTCCAATATTTGCCACTGATCAATTTTTTCTTGATTTATACCATATTCGTACTTTCCATTCTCATGTCTTTAATTGCATAGAGCCTCCAAAGATAACTCTTAAAGTGTTGAAAATGTATTTACCGTCAGATTTACAATTGGAATGTTCGAAATTGTAGCGTTTCTTGTTCCCACAGCCAGATTTTCGAGCTCTTTCTCCTGCTTGACTCTCCATAAACTCTTGTATTTGTGATGTTTTGGTCGAGAAATATTTGCAAAAACTTAAGCCAATTTTTCTTTTCCCGAGCCTTAGCCGAGAGAATCCTTACAAGTTGTGATTTTAGCAGAGAAAATCCTGACCATGGTACGTGTTTCTCAGCTATCGATGAGACACTTTTTTCCATCCAAATGTGTCTCTCGGCTATCGCACAGAGAATTTTTCCCATCCGAACGTTTCTCTTGGAAATAGCCGAAAGAAGTTTTTCCACCCAAACGTGTCTTTTGGCTATAGCCGAGAGATTTTCCATTCGAATGAGTATCTCGGAAACAGCCGAGAGAATTTTTCCCATCCGAACGTGTCTCTCGTCTGTCGCCGAGAAATTTTTTTCCCCATATGTATATGTCTCATGGCTATCGCCGAGAGAGTTTTTCCTATCTGAACGTGTCTCTCGACTATCGCCGAGATAACTTTTTCCATCTAAACGTGCCGCTCGACTATCACAAACATTCGTTAAGAAAGAACAAAGGAAATCTTGACCGTCATCTTTAGTCTGAGGACAAAATATTTTGGCAGGACATAATTACTTCGAGTCACCGTCCATAATATTTCCGCAACCGGCATCTTATTCACCATTGCGAACTCAAGATTTTTGATGCAAAGAAGTAGCGATCCCAAATGCTAACTTTTGTGTTCACTGGGAAGGAGACGCCACGAACAACGTTTAAAGCAAATATCGGCAACTCCTTCTAGTTAGGTACGCAACAAAATCCCTGGATCTAGTCAGCGAGCATAACTTTGCTCATGAAGCAGCTGAGAAGGATAGGTTGTATGTAATTTGATGTGCAAGCACAGAGCTTACAAACACTAGTTATCCGATAACCACTCATACGCCAAACTTATGTTGTCCTGATAACATCAATCTTTTCAACCACTTATATGGTGTAAAAACACGGTCGCATATTGAAGTTGGATGAAACCGAGCCAAAGCTGCACAAGCACGAAAAGGGAGTTGCTGCTTTTGGGAATGTTCAATCATGTGATTCCCGCGTGCTGAGCACACTGACAAAATTGAAGCCACTTAGCCAACACTATGTGATGCGAATTACTTCAAATTTACAAGCAACATATGTATTATTGAATTAACCGCAGTTTTTCCTGTCAGTGAAGACGGTTTATACCATTAGGAAATCCTAACGAAAGTCAAGCATGGAAAAGAGATCGAAATCTCGATGCGGGAACAAGGAATGCAACAACTTCGAACATTCGAATTGTAAATCTGAATGGTATTTTTTCATCACCAACATGACAAACCGGTCAAAAGAGACCAGGCTCTCAAGTTGTACGAAGTGCAATGTACACCGGTTGCAAGGTTTTACTTCATGACTAGCCCCTTCGATTTACAACTCGTCCATAAGGATTTTGATGTTTCCTCATAACCCTAACACAGAAATTCGATCACAATATCATACCCACTCTATAGAATTCCTTCAGCCGGCTCCCTTAACCTAAAAATTTGTCATATCACCATGGCTGAATAAGTGTCCATGGGGGATGATATCCTGCAATTTACACCTTTTTAACTTGCATTTCATACTAGTTAGGATCTCATTCATACACTTTTATCTTGGTTTTTGTTTTATTTCCATTCATGTTAGGTCTAGATGCATTAGGTTAGGTCTTTGCATATTCTTGCATGTTTTGAAGTGTTTTCTCGGGTACTAAAGTGTATGGAGGATGGTCCGACGAAGAAGGTCCAAAGAGAGATCAATAAAGGGGAAAACATACTATATCGGGCACGGATCACGGCTCCTTAGCCGATACGGGCAAGCGCATGGGCGAACCTCGACGAGTAGCAGTGACTTGATCCCGAAGCAGGCATCCCGGAATGAAGATCCCACAAGGCGTTCCTCGAAGATGGATATCGGAGCAAGGCATCAGCGTTAACCCGATATTGACAGCATGCGAAGGACTTCACAACGGCAAGGTCCCGAAATCGATCCCCGATATGGAGGCTACCCGATGAACACAAGGAGTTAGCATATCGGGTTTCTTCCACGACATGAAGCCGATACGCTACAGTCTAAAAGAGTACCCATTTCGGGCAAGTGGTCCCAACACTTAGGGTTTTTCCTCTTTTGTGTATAAATACACATTGTTCCCCACGCTTATCTCTCTCTCTCTCTCTCGTTCCACTTTTATTTTTCTTGTCTTTGTAACTGAAACTCTTAGCTTTTCTTTCACCATTAAAGCTTGTTCAAAAGCTGGAACCTTTTATGTTATTTTGAAATTATCAAGTCTTGTTTTCATAGCATTTCTTGTTAACGCTTCTTTCTTTTCTTGTTTTTGACTTCTTGCAAACCATTAGTAACCTTCTTATCCTTATGGATCTTGAGGTTTCTCAAATGGCGAGTGATTAGTCTTTTTAAGGATTTTGATGGGTTAAAAGAGCCATAAAACTCTCGGATTAACATTTCTTGCTTAGCTAGAACATAAAGTTTGATTCTTTCTTGTTTATTGTTCTCAATGCTTAGTCTATTTTGATCATCTAGTCTAAGGTCTATAGGCGTCTTGACATGAACGACACATGCTTGCTTAGCCAAACCCATAAACAAGAGTTCGATCTTTCCTAGGCTCAGACGAACCATCTGTCTAGGAGATCTTACGGTTCAATAGGGACGATTTAGCATGCTTGTTTCTTCTATTGTACCGCTTTGCGAGAGCTAGTCTATGGTGATGGAGATTCAAAGAGGTTAGACCCAAACGCCATGGGCTAAACAACTTGTGGATCCCTTTACCTAAGAATCACCATCTTAAGACCAAGTCTTGATGTGATCCAAAAGCTTTAGCTTGATAAATAATCCGAGAGTCACCTAGTTCATAAAACCCATCTTGATCCTTCTTTTATTTATAAGGCTTATCTCTTTTACCGTTTAATCATTACTTCTTGCTCAAACAGTTTAAAGTTCTTATTTTTATGGTCTTGAGTGACACAAGATCCAGTCTTTGGTCGTTTCTAGTAGTAAAGTCCCAACATTTTAACATTTTAAAATTTGACTTGTGACACTGAAATAACCGATCAATTTACTAAACAGCCTCAAATGGATTGATACCCCATACATGCTTATCAATTGGCGCCGTTGCCGGGTGGGGTTAAGTTTAGTCATTTCGGTTCTTGGTCGTTACAAGGACAAGGTTTTATTTTCTTGTTATTTAACACTTTTACCGTGATCTCTTTGTTTTGATAGGTACATGAACCTACGGTCACACGGTACCACAAATCTTGTTCTCCAAATCGACGATATACACCTGCTCGAACGATCAGCTAGACGACATCGGGAACAAGCCGTTATCGAAAACCGTGTGGCAATGAAGAATCAACAAGGTGCTCAAGGAGCTGCAGGAGCAGCTGGTGCACAAGGCCAACAAGGCCAGCAAGGACCTCAAGGTCTGCAAGGAGTCCAAGGCGGGATGTTCGGCAAATTGAAACAAGAGTTTTTGCTCTTGTAAGCAATTTCTCAATTGCTCATATCATTGCAATACTTGAGATATCAATCTATCTTGGGAGTTTGGTACAAAAGGAATACAAAGTTTGGTCTAAGCTAAGCCAATTTCGAAATTTGGAAACAAGGAACAATTAAAAGCAAACTACTAGCTAAGAAAGATACTACAAGACTAATTATAAGACCTTAAACCTTAATTAACACTAATCAAGCACTAATTAAGAGATTAACTACTAAGAAATATTACCAAATTACTAAAAATGAAACCTAGGGATGGAATCATTGATTTGGGCAATCAAATGGACAACCTTGCAATCATTTAAGCAACTAATCAAGCCATCTCTATGCCTAGAACACTTAATAAAGACTAATCCATGATAAGTGGCACTAATCCCTTTTCTAATCACACTAATGAACTAATGATGTTTTAGCATTAAAATGATTAGCAAGCATTAATCACAAGTCTAAATGGCATGATAAACACCCTAGGCAACTAATATCTTAGGCTAGGAATGTAAAACTCTTAAAAAGGTGGTTCAAGCATTTCATCAAACACTTGGTGGGTGTATGAAATGCTTATGATCCAAATAGCAAAAGATTAGTTATTTAGCATTAAGAACTCCTTAATAAGAAGAGAGATGAAATAATCTATCCTAGATTGCAAGATTGAACCATTAGAAAATCCTAAATCTAACCCATCTCCAAGTTCCTAAGAAACTACTCACTAATCATATTTAAGCCCATCAAATCAAAGATAAGAGATAAGCTAAACATGATTAGAGAAATGATAATAAGAAATCTAAGAGAGATATTGAATTAAACTTAAAGATCCAAGCAAAATACAAGGTTTTCTCCCAAAGAGGATAAAAGTTTAGGCTAAGAACAAAGAAAATAAAAGTTGACCCAAAAATTAGGTCATTTGGGTATTTATAAGGAGGCCCATAAAAGTGACAAGAAAGGATTCGTCAGTGTTCAGTTCGACCAGGCTCGTCGATCCAACTGGTAGAACTGAACCCCTGGAAATGTGGTTCGAGATGCTGGTCGACCCACTTGCTCGATCCCAACCCCTGAACTTCTGGTTCGAGAAGCTCGTCGATCCGCATCGTCGATCCAAACTAAAATCGATGTAACTTTCTAACCACAGGTCCGAATGACTTGATTCTAATGGCACTAGAAAGCACTCTGGATCCTCTATAACTCTTAAGCAGGCCTCGGAGTCTGAATCTAAGTGCAAGGCCTTCTTACGGACACATACATTTCGCGCCTCCAAATGCTCGATATGCTTCTAAAAGACTTTTGCTTATCATTCGGCTGCTTCTCTTCCTCCTCTTGATCATGCCATCCTTCTCCAACTTCAAGCATGACTCCATAGCGTCCATATTACCTGATAAAGACTCCAAAAGTGCCAAAATATACAAAGACTATGCAAGGACATCCTAGACTACTAGATGAATGAAATGTGGTGCAAAGATGCCTAAATAAGTTTCTAAGTGAGGTGAAACTTACACTAAATGGAGGGAAATATGATGCAAAATATAGACATATCACAAATCGGTGTGGGAGATGCAGCGATATCGACTGCAAGCCGACACAGCATCCAGCCGCCACCAGTCCAAAACAATAACTTCGAGATCAAGAGTGGTCTCATCTCCATGGTGCAGAACAACCGTTTCTTCGGTCTGCCCTTGGAAGATCCACTCGACCATCTCGACCAGTTTGACCGTGTGTGCGCCATGACGAAGGTCAACGGTGTAAGCGAGGATGGCGTCAAGCTGCGTTTGTTTCATTTCTCACTGGGAGACAAAGCACATGCTTGGGAGAAGACTCTGCCGCAGGGATCCATTTCCTCGTGGGCAGAATGCAAGAAGGCTTTCTTGACAAAATTCTTCTCCACATCGAGGACAGCCCGATTGAGGAACGAGATAAGTGGCTTCACCCAAAAAGCCAATGAAACCTTCGGAGAAGCTTGGGAACGATTCAAGGGCTACACAACTCAGTGCCCTCACCATGGATTCAGCCAAGAGTCACTCCTCAGTACTCTATACCGAGGAGTCATTCCTAAGATCTGAATGTTGCTCGATACGGATAGCAATGGCAACTTCTTAGCCAAAGACGTGGAAGATGGTCTTGAGCTAGTTGAAAACTTAGCTCAAAGTGACTCGTCCTACCACGAAGACTCTGACAGATCCAACCGTGGCTCCAAAGAAGAAGTAGAAGGAAGCAGAAAGGTGATCAAAGAGCTCAATGAGAAATTAGACAAGTGTCTACTTGCCCAAGCACAAAAGGAGGTCCATTTCGTGGAGGAATACACTCAAGTCCAAGAGGGGAAGGACGTTCAGACAGAAGATGTTCACTACATCAACGCTCAAGGAGGTTACACCACATGGAGACCAAACAATAACCTCTCCTATAGAAACACAAACGTTGCCAACCCTCAAGACCAGAACTATCCACAACAACAAGTAGGAGGAGCAAAGCAGTTCGTGACTTACACTACTCAGCAAGGGTTCGTACCACAAAACCAACAGCAAGGTGGTTGCACCTCCTGGTTTTCAACAACAGCAAGGAAATCCACCTGCTCAAGCTGGATTTGACCTGGAAGCTACCCTCAAGCAACTCCTCCAAGGTCAAACCCACATTTAGACGGATATGCACAAACGTTTTACTGAGGTGCATAACAAGATAGACGGTTTAAACATCGAGCTATCCGGAAAGATCGATGCATTGACCGTACAAGTCAAGACACTTAAAAACAACAAATGCATTACATCTACAAGCTAGCCAAGCAACCTTCCTGGCACATCCGTCATCAATCCTAAGGAGTATTGCCAAATGATCACCACTCTCGACGAGGAAAAACATGATCAAGTCGAAACTGCTTCTCCAAAACGGGCTGAAGTCGATGAGGACATCGATATCCTAAGAGGGGGAGGGAGTTTTCAAAATTTGGCAGTCCCTGAAGAGCAAAAGGTGACGAATCCACCAAAAGCACCATTCCTGCGAGTCTACAAACCACCAATGCCATACCCTCAGAAGCATAAGAAGCGTCTCATAGAAGAAAAGGAAGCCGAGTTGGTTGAAACCTTGAGAAAGGTTGAAGACCTACTCAGCAACATCGACGAGACCAAGCCTGTTCCAACCTTTCTCGTAGCCCTGAAGGACAAGCTCTATGCTGAAGCAATGGCAACTATTGGAAGAATGCAGCGGCTCGTGAGGAGAAATTCAAGGAAGAACCCTTGGTAGTCAAGAAGCTAGAGGATCCATGATCATTCACTCTCCCATGCAAATTCGGTGGGATCTTATTTGACAACTGCTTGTGTGATCTCTGTGCAAGCATCAATGTGATGAGTCTAGCCACTGCACAACGTCTCGGGTATAACAACTATATCGACTGCAAGAAGCCGTTATCCCTGGCCGATGGAAGTGAAAGGAAGACGGTTGGGAAGCTGATAGATCTGCCTCTCATGATTGGCAATGTGATACTCTCAAGCAACTTTCTGGTGATAGAAATGGACCAAGATGTCAAGGAAACACTTCTTTTGGGAAGACCTTTCCTAGTTTCAGTGGGTTGCATGTTTGATTGCAAGAGTGGCAAGGTAGAGCTGAGACTAACCGGGAGCTTGGTGATGCATTTCGACACCAAAGGAAAGAGGATCAATGAAAGAGAGCATGCATAATCTCTCGAGCTCAAAAAGACGATTGAGAAATCCGAGATGATCTCCGCGTACTTGGCCGAGATAAAAGCCATGATAACGGTGCTGGCAAATAAGACGGCGGAGCAAGGCAAAACTCTCGAGAACCTTACGACGAAGAGTCGAGCCCAAAGCCGGCGAATCGGCAGCCTAACCCCCCATGATGAATCCATCCGCTAGGGTCAGAAGGCTCGGCCTCAACCCGACGGCGCTCAACTTTGCAACTCCAGGGGTAAACAACAGACGAGCGAGAGGCTCGGGAACTCTCCAGTCGCAATACGCTTCCGGAGAACGGACTCCCGCAGCCACGAGGCCCAATATCATCGAACCGCCAAGTCTGACCCGAAGAGGAGTCGGCGAGCGAGGAGACCAGTAGCTTGACGGAACCCTAGGCGAACCTACCGACAGTTTGGCGGCCGCTACAGGAAACAATGAGGACCAACCCGACGCGCCGACTTTGCAACATGACACGACCATCGCCGCGGCACGACATACTGGAACCCTGGGAGACGGCCTCGGCTCGGAGGAAGATCAGGACTTGGCCGAGGAAGAGCAGAATATCCTATGGGTCGAGCAGGCGCACTATCAGGACGAGCCCCGGGCGACGAATATAGGCAGATTCACCGAGTCCAATACAGCGAGTCGAGGCAGCGCCCTTGACCAAATTCGAGCTGACTTGGCTCGGGCAAACACGGAGGTGAGGGTGATCCGATCACAAGTGCACAAGGCGACGAGCGCGGCACTTGAAATCGACCTGATGCTCGAAGAAGCCCAGATGACGCCATTCACAGTGCGTATTACCGAGGCGAGAGTCTAGGACCCCGGAAAAACCCGCCTACCGACTTACGAAGGGACCACAGACCCAAAGGAACATATCAGGGCATTTCAAACTGCCATGGTGCGATCTACCCTCAGAGAGAGTGAACGAGATGCAGGCTACTGCCTTCTATTCGTCGAGAACCTCCGAGGACCGGCACTTGAATGGTTCTCTAGACTCGAGCGGAACTCAATCGGCAATTTCAAAGACCTCTGCACCGAGTTCATGAAGCAGTACTTCATGTTCATGAACCGGGGCATATCTGACGCCAACCTCTGGACGTTATCTCAAGGACCGACAAAAAAATTAAGGACTTTCATGGGGCGCTTCAAAGCAGTAATGTTGAAAGTAGGTGACGTGAGCGACAAAGGTGCACTCGAAGCATTAAAGAAATCCATGTGGTATAAATCTTAGTTCAGGAAAGAGATTTGCCGCAACAAACCACAAACAATTCAAGACGCCATGCATCAGGCGTCGGATTTCATACTCGAGGAGGAGGAATTCCAAATCCTGGACCAACACTTCGGACCAAAGAAATCGGCAAAAAAGAATCAAGTGGCGCCGAGCCAGCCGAACCACGCAAGGAATCGCCCGAACAGCACCTATGTTCACCACGAAGGACCAAAATTCAGCGGGTCGCACAACTACCAGAACAGCGCTGAGCAAGGAGCTGGGCGAGGCCGAGGAAAAACGAACAGAAACACATGGACTAGGAACTCAAGTTCGTACGACGAGAAGGCCTACTGCAAAATCCATAAGTTTAGGAGACAAACTTAGGGCAAAATTCCTAGCCGGGGAGCTCGGCAATTCAGTCAGTTTAAAGGACCTCGAGCAAGAGAAGCTCGCCGATGCAGAGCAGGAAGAACAACCCGAGCCTGAAGCCCGACCGAGTGGTCCGCCGAAGCGAGGAAGAAGAAACAGTAGCGCCTGGGAGTCTGGTGGGCCTCGCCAAAGAATAAACATGATTATGGGAGGATCAGAATACTGCAGAGATATGGTATCCGCGATCAAAGCCTTTCAACAAAAATCCAAAGCTAGCATCAATTGGTCTGCACCAAGCAGAAATCCCAATGATGTCATCACGTTCGAAGAAAGAGAAACAACGTGCATAGACAGACCGCACAACGATCCCCTGGTGATCGAACTCATAGCGAGGGACCACGAAGTAGCCCGAGTCCTGATCGATACCGGGAGCTCGGTGGACGTCATTTTTCAAGAAACCCTGGCGAAAATAGGAATCGATATGTCCGAAATAATATCGATCCCGAGCCCGTTGACCGGATATTCTGAAGAAACGACTATGACGATCGGAACGATCAGACTACCAGTCCTGGCAGAAGACGTGACTAAGATCGTCAACTTCTCAGTAACCGAAGTTGATGAGAGTCGTAGTCTCGACTTACCATCTCTGTTTTAAATTCCCGGGAGCCAACGGGATCCAAACGATTTGGGGAAATCAGAAGGAGTCGCGAATATGCTTCATGACTGAGCACAAACTGAGGAATCCCAAAACCGAGGCGAAAGGAGAGACCGTTCATAAAAAAGTAAAAACAAATCGAGAAGCAAAAATCGGCACCAAAAAAATCTTATAGCAACTACAGAGAGCCGAGCAGACCGAAGACAATCGGTCACGGTGCGCCGCGGTGAAGTCCGTATGCTTAGACGACAAGAATCCGGAGAAGTGCGTAGAAGTGGGAGATGAGCTGGACGACTCAATCAAGACCGAGGTGATCAACTTTTTAAAGAACATCAACACTTTTGCTTGGGCCGCGGAAGACATGCCCAGAATCGACATCAACGCGACATGCCACGAGCTCAATTTGGATCCGACTTTCAAACCAATAATGCAAAGGAGAAGGAAACTCGGACCCGAGCGAGTTAAAGCAGTTAATGACGAAGTGGACAGATTGCTTAAAGTCGGATCCATCACCGANAAGTGCGTAGAAGTGGGAGATGAGCTGGACGACTCAATCAAGACCGAGGTGATCAACTTTTTAAAGAACATCAACACTTTTGCTTGGGCCGCGGAAGACATGCCCAGAATCGACATCAACGCGACATGCCACGAGCTCAATTTGGATCCGACTTTCAAACCAATAATGCAAAGGAGAAGGAAACTCGGACCCGAGCGAGTTAAAGCAGTTAATGACGAAGTGGACAGATTGCTTAAAGTCGGATCCATCACCGAGGCGAAATATCCAGATTGGCTTGCGAATCCGGTAGTCGTAAAAAAGAAAAACGGAAAGTGGCGTATATGCGTCGATTTTAGGGATCTGAACAAAGCATGTCCGAAGGATAGTTTTCCTCTCCCCCCACATTGATCGTCTCGTCGAGGCAACCGCAGGAAACAAGCTCCTCTCGTTTATGGACGCTTTTTCTGGGTATAATCAGATCCTGATGAACCGCGACGACCAAGAAAAACGGCGTTTATAACCGACCGAGGTATTTACTGTTACAAAGTGATGCCATTCGGAGTGAAGAACGCTGCAGCCACGTATCAGCGGTTGGTCAATAAAATTTTCGCCGACCAACTGGGGAAGACAATGGAGGTGTATATCGACGATATGCTAGTAAAATCACTGGAAGTAAGCGACCACATCGCCCACCTGACAGAATGCTTCGAACAGCTGAACCACCACAACATGAAGCTAAACCCGGCGAAGTGCAGATTCGCGGTAACAAAAGGGGAATTCCTCGGATACCTAGTCACGAGCCGAGGAATCGAGGCGAACCCAAAGTAAATCGACGTGTTAATTCAGCTGGCCTCTCCAAGAAACAAACGAGAAGAACAGCGACTAACGGGACGCGTCGCTGCTTTAAATCGTTTTATCTCAAGATCGACCGACAAGTGTCTAGCCTTCTACGACACACTCCAAGACAACAAGAAGTTTGAGTGGACAGAAAGGTGTGAGGCAGCTTTCCAGGAACTAAAATAGTACCTAGTTACTCCACCCGTGCTCGCAAAGCCAGTTGGTGGAGAGCCCCTCTACTTATACATCGCCGTTTCAACCACCGCAGTCAGCGGGGTACTTGTCCGAGCAGAACGAGGAGAGCAGAATCTGATCTTCTACGTGAGCCAGACACTGGCAGATACAGAAACAAGATACCCACAAATGGAGAAACTGGCACTCGCTGTGGTAATGTCAGGACGGATCTGAGACCATATTTCCAATCGCATTCTATCGTGGTCCTGACATCCTTCCCACTACGAGCTATACTACACAACTCAAGCCAATCCGGGAGACTAGCGAAATGGGCAATCGAGCTCAGTGAATACGATATCGAATATCAGAGCAAGACCTGTGCCAAGTCACAAGTCCTTACTGACTTCCTGATAGAGCTTTCAATCGACGGAACAGACAAACCAACTCAGGACTCCACGTGGATACTTTACGTAGACGGCTCGTCATCAAGGCAAGGCTCAGGAATCAGAATTCGCCTGACGTCTCTGACCGGCGAAATCTTGGAGCAATCTTTTAGGCTAGCTTTTCACGCTTCAAACAATGAGGCCGAATACGTAGCTTTGATCGCGGGACTCGGACTAGCGCGGGTAATCAATGTCCAGAAAATTTGTGCCTTCTGCGACTCTCAGCTCGTCGCTAACCAGTTCAACGGGGAATACACGACAAGAAACGATAGAATGGAAGAAAACTTAGGTGTGGTCCATAAACTTTCAAAGGAATTTAAAGAGTTCGAGCTAACGCGAATTCCCCGAAGCGAAAAAGCTCAAGCCGATGCGCTGTCTGCTCTCGCCTCGTCGTCCGATCCTGGCCTCAAACGAGTAATCCCGGTATAATTCATCGAACGACCCAACATCGAAGGTTCTGAGACTATCAACTTGATCGAGCCACCCGAAGATCCTGAGGAGCCAGGCGACGAACAAGAAACGGTCGCGAAGAAATGAGACCCGCTGAACGAGTACGGATGCGACCAAGAGTGGATGCAAGCAATTCGAACTTACATAATAGACGGAGAGGTCCCCGCGGACAAGTGGGCAGCTCGCAAGCTTAAGGCTCAGGCCGTTTGATATATCCTACTCGACAGAGAAGTCTTCAAATGGCTATTATCGGGACCACTGATGACTTGCGTCGAAGGGAAGGAAGCCCACAGAGTAATGGAGGAAGTTCACGGAGGATCATACGGTAACCATAGCAGCGGAAAGTCCCTAGCAATAAAGATAAAACGCCACGGGTATTACTGGCCGACCATGGTAAAAGACCGTGAAATTTTTTCGCGGAAATGTGAAAAATGTCAACGACACGCCCCGATGATTCATCAGCCTACCGAGCTGCTCTCCTCAATCTTATCCCCTTACCCATTCATGCGGTGGTTAATGGACATTTTTCGCCCGCTGCATCGTTCCAAGCAGAAGAGATTTCTGCTAGTTCTGACGGATTACTTCTCAAAGTGGGTCGAGGCGGATTCTTTCGCCAGCATCAAAGACGTCCAGGTCGAGAACTTTGTCTGGAAGAACATCATCTGCCGGCATGGAGTCCCATACGAAATCGTGACCGACAACGGCTCGCAATTCATCTCGACACGTTTTGAGTCTTTTTTCGAAAATTGGAAAATCAGACTAAGCAAGTCTACGCCCCGATATCCACAGAGCAATGGGCAAGCCGCGGTAGCAAACAAGACTATACCCGACAGATTGAAAAAGCGCCTCGATGCCAAGAAGGGAAGATGGGCAGACGAACTAGAAGGAGTACTATGGTCGCATCGGACAACCCTGAGGCGGGCTACTGGCGAAACACTGTTTGCGCTTGTCTACGGAACGGAATCCCTCCCGAAGTGGAATTTCCAGTAGTACGGCGATGACTCCTCCAGGGTCAAGAAGGCTTCAACCACCTCATGCTCTTAGACGAAGCATACCTAATCAGCGAGAGACGCGATCAAGCACTCATCCGTATTCAAAACTATCAGCAAGCCACTGCAAAATACTACAATTCCAACGTCAAAAGCCGGAGGTTTCACGAAGAAGAGCTGGTCCTCCGCAATTTTTTTCAAAATACAGCATAACGAAACGCAGGAAAACTGGGGGCTAACTTGGAAGGACCGTATCGAATAACCAAAGTGGTCCGTCCAGGAGTATACGAGCTCGCCAACCACTCGACAAACGCTTCGGTGACACGATCCTGGAACGCGATGCATCTGAAGAAGTACTACTTCTAAGTAACTTATCACAAAATCACGAACTACGGGGGGTTTGATCCTCGAAAGGGGTACGTAGGCAGCTCATCTCATGACGAGTTCAGCTGCTCCCCTCCCAAAAAAAGGGGGGGGGGGAGTGGGGTACGTATATTCATATACTCCCACGCTATGTAGACCAAAAATATTATTGAATAAAAAGCTTTATTTAGCTCATTTCACCGACTCTAGTCACCTCGTTTGCTGTTGGCCACAATATACGAACATCTACATCCCAAATGGGATCTTAACCTTCACATTTGTTAAGAATCATAAGGTTCTCTATGTCCTCCACGGATTTAAGCGCGCTATATAAATTCAAACTGAGTTTACCTCGCGCAAAACGCAAGCCCTAACTGAAAGAACACTTAAAACCCAACTCTCACTTAACGTTGTTCATCGACATCTCGCGAACATTGTACTGCTCGAGCGTTTATCGCCTAAGTACGAGATAGCTAAACATGTTCGACTAAAACCCAATAAACCGCTCGCTCCTAAGCAACATCGGTCTAACATCAGGGCTTCGATGGACACCCAATCACTTCGGTATCCATAACCAAACACTAACGAAAAAATGCCTGAACCCCCGACTTTCCCATAACTTTGGACTAGGATATCTCATGAACGTTGTACTGATTCGAGCAATTATTGTCTAAGTACGAGATAAGTAAAGATGGTCGGCAAATAGCTTACGAGCGAACCACGCCTAAAACCAAGACTTAGATAAATCGTTTAACGATTCGTCTATAGTCCCCTCGGGGCTTTGAACCTCCCTCGATTCGTCGGACTCGTACAAGTTTGAGAAAGACACTTAAACAGAATAACGAAAACAAGTCATAAAAGCCAAACTCGCATATTTAGTATTGCGGATAAAGTCATCCAGGCATCATTGTTCAAACAAAAAAATGATAATAATAAAAAGTACTAACAAAAGACGATAATAATAATTGTCTTGAAAATAAAACAGAAATCAAACGACAACAGAGTCGGGCTCGGCGGCTTCGGCGTCAGCGTCCTTAGCGACATCGTCCTTCAAGGGAGGCTCGGCTGATCTTCTCTCAGAAAGCATCTCTTCTACCCACGGGGTGTTAATATTCGACCCGGCCGGATGCACAACCCTAACTATCGACGCCGAGACCTCGAGCGTTTCTTCACCAAGAAGGTTCGGCAGCAAGCCAGGCGACACGGGCGGGAACTTCAAGTCCTCACGGAGATCTGTCGCAAGCTGCTCGAACTCCTCATAAGCGTCCACTTGGTCGGCTTTACACCCAATCAGCCTAGGTTTCTCTCCCTCCAGAGTTGGGGGGTTCGGGCCGTGAAGAACATCGATAAACTGGAGATTCCCCTCGATCTCGGCCAAGTCAGCAACCTTGTCCCGAGCCTCTCCCTTGAGCAGAAGAACCTTAGCCACGGCGTGTGATATCCTCTCCTGGTATTTACCAGCGAGCTGGCTCCTCGCCTCGTTGCACGCCATCTCGAGATTGGCTTCGCGCATTTCTCTCTCGGACGAAACTTGACGATTAAGGCAAGCCAAGTCGGCGTCCAATTGGATCTTCTGATCCAAGAGACAGGATGTCTTCTTCTCCGCCTCGCCTCGCTGATGCTTGAAAACGTCCCTTTCAGCTTGAAGGACTTTGAAGCGCTTCGCAAACTCCTCCTCTTTTCTAGCATAACCGGCCTCCGCTTCGTCAAGTTTTGTCTTCAGGATAGCAGTGGCACCGCGGGCATTCTCGACCCGCCTCTGATCGTCCCGGGCGTCCATCTCATAGCAAAGTATAACCTCGTTGGCTGCGGCGACGAACTGCAAGAAGAAAATTGAAGGCATAATTATGGAGAGTGGAACACTTCGGAGCAACGAATGACTGTCCGGCCAATAACGGACCTTACCTTGGTCCCTTTTAGAGCCATGTCTGCATACTTCCTCCGCTACGCGAGAGTGTCCGGAGGAGGAAAGACGCTGCCCAGAGCAAGAATCCTGGAGAAGAAGGTGGATGCGGCCTCGGGGTCATTATAACACGCCTCGGTGACCGTAAGACCAGCCTCGAAAATGTCCACCTGGTCAATAATTGCCGGATCCTGCTTAGATTTCTTTGATTTCTTGGCCTCGGGTGCATCGGCAGCCTCAACAGAAAGTCTCTTCCCCGACTTCTTCCCCTTCTTGGTCGCGGCTTTGTCGCCGCCTCGGCGCTGAGAAAGGGCCAACTCTTCGGGCCTCGTCCCAGATTTGAGGCCCGATACTATATTCTTAGACCCGCTCATGGTCTTCTGCTTAGAATTAGGAGCCGTTCTCGGAGTCGGATCAACCGCAGCCGCACGTTCTCGCTCGGAGGTTTTCTCCGCATTCCTAAGCTCGGGGGCGTCACGTGCATCCCTTGGCTCGGAAACAGATCCTTGAGGCCCCGAGGCTCTATTCTCTTTCTTCTCGGCGACCTTCTTCGCCTCGAGCTCTTGTCTTTCGCGAAGAGTTAGTCTTTTCGCCATCTCTATCCGGGTATCTTCGGACGCGCTGGAAGACTCGGAACCGCCTGCTTGATAACCAATAAGGTAAAGGGCTCGGGCGCGTTCGATTCGCTGGAGAGAAAAGGTCTTCTTCCAGCGGATGTTCCTTTGGTTGAAAGTCTTCGCGATTTCCCAAATATCTCCCGGACACCTAAGCACGAGGCGAGGAACTGCGAAACAAAAACAACAAAGGGAATATTAGTAGGGTTGAATCCGAGCTGGAGCATGTGGAAAAATCCCTAGAGTCGCTGATAGACTCATAATTTAGCATGTTTTAGCACTCATTTAGGATAGATTTTGCATTCATATTGCATTCATATTTAGATTATTTGTAACTTTTGCTCCATTTTAGGTTTTAGGACATGTTGCATTAGCATTTGCATATATGCATCATTTTCAGGTTATTTGGTGTACTTGGAACCATCTTGGATGCTGAGCATCGACAAGGAGTCAAAAGAGGAGCTTAGGAGTTGGTGGGAGTCAAAGGAGAGCTTTGAAAAGTGAAAACAGCCTGGGATCGTCCCTCAGATCGAGCTGGTTTGCCCATTCCAAGATTTAGATCGACCACAAGATCGACCACAATATCAAAACCCCAAAGGGGCGTTTTTTAGGTTTAAGCCCAAGAGAAGATACATAAAAATTAGGTTTTTAAGTATTTATAGGGAAGGAGATCAAACCGGGTCAACCCGGAACAAACCGGGTTTTGACCCGGGGTAGCAGTCTTGCGGAAATCACCATATCTACATAACCGCAGCTCATAATGACATGAAACCACCTAAAAATGAAAGATGATTCAATTACCTACAACTTTCATGAAGAGGAAGAAGGCTGAATCGGAACGGAAAGTCTTCATCTGATCCGATTTGTACACAAAAAAAGTTCGTCTGGGTTCAGTTCGACGGGCTCGTCGAACCAAGTCGTCGAACTGAACCCCTGGTGCTTTGGTTCGACGTGTTCGTCGATCCGTTTGGTCGAACTGAACCCCTGGACTTCTGGTTCGAGCAGCTCGTCGATCCGACTCGTCGAACCAAATGCAAGGCTTCAGAGTCCGATTCTATGTGCAATGCCTTCTTCCGGACACATACATTTTGCGCCTCCAAATGCTTGATATGCTTCTACAAGACTTTTGCTTCTCATTTAGCTGCTTGTCTTCCTCCTCTTGATGATTTCTTGCCCTTCCTTTGCTATGCCATCCTTCTCCAACTCCATTCATGCCTCCATAGCATCCAAATCATCTGATCAAGACTCAAAATGCACCAAAATATGCAAAGACTACGTAAATACACCCTAGAACTCTAAATGATCAAAATGCAATACAATGATGCTTAATTAGGTACCTAAATGATAAGAAACTTACACTAAATGGAGGGAAATATGATGCAAAATATAGACATATCAACTCCCCCAAACTTGCCTTTTGCTTGTCCCCAAGCAAATGAAACACAAGCCAAGGAGAGAGGTTTGAAGGTGGGGACTCAAATCCAAAGGTGTCAAGCAAATAAATCAATTCAATGGTCCTTGTTCTTAATCCTAGGATGCAGTACACAAATTCTACTCCAAAGAACTTAGCCATAATCATCACACATTGAATCTCAAATCAAGACTTGTCTATTCCAAACAATCCAAGAATCCTAACTTTTAACATTCATTAAAGATCAAACCGTGAATCACACTTATGCATTTAAAACCGAATACATTTGGCTACGGACAAGGTTATGAGATAAAAATGATCTCATTCATGGGGGTACTCCAAGCTATGGTTTATCTCAAAAAGGATTGAACTTATGCATAATGCTAAAGGTAAAAGGCAATGTATGCATACATGACTAGACTCTCATCTACGCATATAGACTAACAATGATCCTAATTTCCCTCTCATTCATTTTTTTGTTGTGCTCACTCACCCTCTAGAGATACCCATAATCAAGAAAGAAAACGCTAAGTACAAACCCACAAGAACTTCATCAATCACATTCACTTTAGGGAAACTTCTTCAACCTTACTTATAGCTAGTGGTATGGCCATTCAAATATTAGCTCTTTTCTTTTACTTTGATAGCTCTCTTCTCATATATTTTTTTTTTCTTTCTCTTATGCACTTGGCCATTTTGGCTCTTTTCTTATATATATTTTTTTTTCTAGAGAGCTATCTCCTTTTCTTTTCAACTTGAGCTTTTAATCAAGACAATTCAAGACCAACCACTTAAAATTATGTATCCCTTTCTATTTAAACTCCAAACACCAACTTCTTCTCAAACCCGAAACAAGGTAAGCATATTCTACAACACCCGTGAATTCCCACCCAAAATCCAGCTTAAAACTAGCTTCAATATGCAAAGCTAGCATCAATATGAGAGCCTAGACATGTCGCCCTAAACCTAACACTTTATGCCAAGTTCAATCAAAAATAAGGCCTCACAATTTGCAATCACACAAGAATTTTGGCTTGAAAGGAGGGTAAGGGTCAATGTGTGGTGTTCTATTTAGGCTTACAAGAGAGTGGTGAAGGGAATAAGAAAGCCTAAATATTTTTTTCATAATCCATGTATTCTTTTTCAAATGCACAAGTATGATAATTCAAAATACATGTTAAGGTTTCACTTGATAGGAAAGGATTCAATTCATGCTTTTTTCAACTTTAAGTCAAGAAAATTAAAACAAATGATCCAAGTATGGTTAGAACTTAACTTCAAGTTTGCACAAGCATCAAAGGACTACTAACTAGGGCCTTGAACCAATTCATGAGCTTAAAACACTTTACAAGGAAAATTGCCCCCTATGCACGTGAATGATGCAACCTACATGATAAAAAATCTAGACTCAATCCTACAAAATTTACAAATGCAAATGCAAGCTACATGAATTTTTTTTTTTCGAAAATTTCAAAAAACTTTCTGATTTTATATGCAAATGTATATGCATGAAGACTCAAATATGCTTAAAGGGAAAATAAGACTCACAAAACACATGTCAAATCTCTCAACCTCTCCCCCAAACTTATATTACACAGTCTCTTGTGTAATAAAAGTCTAAGGAAGACCTCAATCAACATGACAATATACAAAAACGAAAATCTAAAGAAAATATATACAAAGGAGGTGGAGATACCTCAAAAACGTGAAGAGGAGGAAGAGTGGAGTTAGAGGAAGCTTTGGAGACTTTTCCTTGGGCAAATTCGACCTTGTACCATGCTCCATGACCTCCAACATCCCTTTTACTAGGATAAACATGAGAATGCCTCCCAAGTGCGCTTGTTTTTAAGTCTCTAGCTCGACATGTTGAAGCTCGGATCACCAGGATCATATTCATCATAGAACCATCCCCTAAACTCTTGCATCCTAACCTCCTCATAAGGTAACGTCCATGGATCATCAATGCTCTCTTCATTGGTGGAGATTAAACCAAGATACTTGGCAAAGGGCTGTGCCATTGGAGATTCTTCTTCTTCACCCTCCTTGGAGGCTTCTTCAATATGACTATCCCTTTTCT